>CM053507.1:599225-621390 GCA_028627145.1 Eidolon dupreanum
TGTTTTTGTTTTTTATCCAGCCTGACACTCTCTGTCTTCTAATTAGTGTTACAGTGTTTAATAGAATCATCGAGATCCTTGGATTGGGGTCAGCAGTTTGTTTGCTTTCTGTTGCCCTCTCTGGTTTTTGTTACTTCCCTCCCGTTTTCCTGCCTTCTTTTGGGTTATTTGAATATTGTTTATTTTGACTGTTCTACTTATTAGATTGTCAAATGTATTTCTTCGTATTGACATTTTGGTGACTGCGCTGGGCTAACAGTACACAGCCCTAGTTTCCACATCTACGTAGAGTTAATATTTTATTTCACATGTTGTATTTTTTTTTAGTTCTGAAGTTAGATCTTCTTCGTGTTTCTTTCTCTGTTGAGGACTCCTGTGCTTTTGCTCAGTTCAGGTGTGTTCACCTTACCTTGAGGGGGGTGTTTGTAAAGATCTTTAAAAAGTCGGACAGGACCAACACCTGCATCACCTTGTGTTTGGCGTCTGTTACCTTTGTTCTTGGAAATCGTTCACGTTTAAATGTGTATTGAGTAATTTTTTTATCTTACATGAATATTTTGAGTATTCTTTTTTCAGACTGTTTTGTTGGGTTTCTCTGGAGGCTTTTTTTCAAAGCCAGGCGTCCCCCGTGATGGCTCAGGCTGACGCTGCCTGGCCTTCTGTGGGCGGTGCGCCCAAGGCCAGTTCGGCGTCAGCCTCGGCTGTGCGTCTGGCTCCATCTTGAACAGGCACCACTGGGGGTCTGACGGGGACGGTGGCGGGGGGCTCGTAGCACGCTCCTGCTCTCGAAAGCTTTCCTGAGCTTCTTCGAGTTCCTTGCGTGAGTTGCAGGGAGCACACGGAACTGGGGGTTCCCCCTGCACGGCCCCTCCTCGCTGCTGCCCTCATCCCCTCCGGCGCCCTGGGCCCCTGCCCCCCACGCAGCCCGCAGAGCGAAGCAGCAGATGAGGGTGGGAGTGGCAGGCCTCCCCTCACCAGCTTTGGGCGGCAGTGGCCTCTCTCCTGGTTGCATTGGCCAGAAGTACGGGTCTCTTCTTGGGGGTCTGGATGCCTGCCCTGCTGGGGCTGCGGGGCCCGCCGGGTGACGGCCAGCCCCGGGCAAGGCCAGGCGGGGAGGGCAGGAGGGACACTGGTCCCTGCACTGTGTGCACACAGCTGTGCTGTTGCTCGGTCCCCTGGTCAGAGAAGGGGTCTCCAGGCACCTCGCTCCTGGCAGGTACAGCGGCTGCCTGCAGGCCAAGCAGGGACAGGGGCTCCGTGGCCGGCGTGGGGTCACCGCTCAGCGAGCTCTGGCCCACGTCCGCCCACCTGGCTGCCTTTCTGACCAGCTCCAAGTCCTGCGCCTCAGTCCGGCTGTCGTCAGTGGCAGAGGGGCCGTGGCGGGCACCATCTCGCCGGCGCTGGAGTCCCACTGGAGAGTTCCAGAATCCCCGTCCTCCGCCGAGGGCCCACAGGTGCCCCGCCCACCTGGAAAGCCCCATCCCTCGTCCCGCGTGGGCCGGGCGCTTCCGGCCCGGGCTCTGGATGGACTCGGCTTCCCTCTGCTCTTCAGAGCGGCCCTTGCCTTGTCTGCTGAGAAGTCGGGGTCCAGCGTGTCGTTGCTCCCTGTGTAGAAAGTGGCGTTTTCCTGTCTGTGTTTAAGGTCCCTTTTCTCAGGGATTTCAGTGGCTGGGCCATCGTGCGCCTGTGTGGCTTTCCTCGCACCTGCTCGGCCCGGGGTCTGCCGAGCTCGCTAGCCACGGCACCCTGAAGTTTTCCGTCACGTTTCGGAAACGTTTTCCTTACCTCTTTGACATTTTTCTGTTCCATTTTCATGGTTTCTCCTTCCGTGTCCCCTCCCCAGACCCGCCTGTCACCTAGGCGGTCTGCAGGACCTGACAGAATCCCCTCGTGGCACCTCGGTCCCTCCCCACAGGGCTAGCAAGCAGCTAGCCCGTGAGACGCCCCTGCGTGGGGAGGTCCCAGCGTCACCTTCACGTTGTTTCTCCGTTTGTGAAGGTTTGCAGCACATGGCGAGGACACGTGCAATGCCCCACGGCCCCCGCGTCGTGTCTGTTTCTCTCGTCTCCCTTCCTCCTCCTCAGGCGGGTCCATTTCCATTCACCTGTTCCCTTGAAGTTAAGCCATCCGGTGAGTCACTCGTTTTGGATTTTCCAGAACTGGGAAGAAAGATTCACGTTTCTTACAGTTTCTGTTTCTCTGCTGAGACTTGCAGCTCTCGTGTCTCTTCATTCTCGGCCCATTTTCCCCCCAAGGTTTGCAGCCCCCACTGAGCCCAGGGCTGTGCCGACTTGGGGTTGCGTGTCCGCAGCCCCGTTCCCACACTGCGTCCCCGTGACCCCCAGCTTGGCACTGAGGTGCTGGACACCAAGTTCTTACCTTTCTCCAAGAGGGCCCTGCGTTTGGGCGCGTGTGGTTTTATGCTTTGCTGGGTTGTCTCTGAGGCTCGTCCTAGGTGTTCCCCAAGCTCCTGGGCCAGACTCCGCGTGCGAACCTTGTCCCCGTGCCTCCCTCAGGGCGCCGCGGGGGCGTTGCGGGGGGCTGGGTGTCTAGCTTGGCCACTGCACGACGCGCCTTCCCGGTGCGCCGCTGGGTGCCCGGGGATGGGTGACGGCCGAGCGGCTTCTCTGCAGTCCCCACACGTCCAGCCTGCAGGTGCAGACGGCCCTCGGCCCGGGGCTCGCGGCCATGGACTCCGGCCCTCCCGGCCCATTCCACCCTGACCCCTCCCCGCCGCGCCCCACCCGGGGTCCAGCTCTGCACCGCTGGGGCCACCGGGCTGGGAAGGGGTCCGTGGCACCCGCTGCCCGCCGCTGCCTTCACGGCCAGTCTCGCCCTGGCCCTCGGCCCCACCTCGAGACAGGGACCTGCCTTTCTTCCGGGGAGGTGTTGGTTTATTGCAGAGTGCCGGTAGGGGCCGGTTGCTGTCCCAGCTGCGGTGGGACCCAGGAGCCCTGCACCTTTGCTTTGTGTTGGTCCCCTTGTTACTGCCACCATGCACCACTTTCGTCATTTAAAGTAAAGTACAGGTTAAGGCATTGGTAAGTGGGACCCTCCCTGTGGGCTCCGGGCTGTTCCAGGGCCCTCTGGGGAGGGACTCGGGAACCCTGAGGGCATTCCATCACCCGTCCTGCCGTCGTCATCGGTCCTGCAGACGCTGGGGTGACAGGCGGGTGTGGGGAGGGGACGCGGGAGGAAGTGCCGTTCTGTCTGACGCTGTTTCTCACCCTCTGGGGCTCACAGTGGCTCCTCACCTTGTGGCTTTGGGCCTCACACTGACCTGCCTCAGGCCCAGCGTAGCGTGGACCAGAACCCCGACCCAAGGCCGCTCACGCGCGCCTGGCCCGCCGGCCGGGGCTTGTGGTCCGCGGACTCTGGGCGGGGAGGGCGTCCACCATGTGCGGGGCAGGCCCGCCCGGGAGCGTGGTGCCTCGGGAGCAGGGCACGGTCTCCGGCCACATGGCTGGCATGGTGTACCGGGGGAGAATGGGGTTTGCGGGGGCCGCCACGGGGTACAGGGGTCCCCTCAGCTTGGGTGGATGCGTGGGAAGAGCATGGAGGGCGTGCCAGTGTGCCGGTGTGCACCCCACAGGGCCCCTCTGCGGGGTAGGGCGTGGGGGTGGGGGGCAGGCCCCTCGCTTCTGTGGTCAGCTGTGGGGCCAGACGTTTCTGCTGGCAGCTATGAACCAGGAGGTGGCCCCGGGGCTCCAGCCGGGGTGGGGCGGGGGTGCAGGGCGGGGGTGTGGATGGGGGGGCGGCAGCACAGGCTCCGCACCCTGGTTTCCAGACTGACTTTCTGGGAAGTTCACTTACGCCGTTGAGTTACGCGAGGACGGGGAGGAGAGACTAGGAGAAGGGTCTCTGACGGGGACCCAGCTGCGGTGACGGTGGCGCTGATGGTGGTGGTGGCGGTGAGGAGGGCCCTCCGGTCTCAACGTGCCAGCCTGTCGGGGGAGGGGGAGGGGGAGGGGGAGGGGCTGCAGGCTGGGCAGGCAGACAAGCTGCCCTGGGCACACGGTCATGTCCAATGTCCAAAAAACCCACGGAAGGGCTGGCTGCTAATTTACACGCTGGACGTCGCTGCCCAGGCCCCTTGTAGCTGGCCGCCCTGGTCCCCTCGCGAGCAGGGCATAGGCCCGGGTGCCCTGCCCCCGCTGGGCTGGCATCCGTCCATCAGATAGCAGAGTCGGTGCTGTGGACCGGCTTCAAGTGTCTTCATGTCCCCTCGGGAGGATGGTTAGAAAGTAATTAAGCTAAATTTAGCCTGATTGTCATAAAGAAATGAGCCACGTGAGTCATCGGTGGCTGCCAGCCCGCACATGCTCGGCTTCCAGGTGCTGTCACCGCGGGGGACGCAGCCGCCCACCTCCAGGAGCTCGGGCCTGCAGCCTCAGTCAGGCTCACGGACCCCTGCACCCACCTGCCTCTCTTCAAACCCTAGGTGACAAAGGAGGTCGCCTGGCTGCCGTCGCACCCAGGCTGCCTTGGTGGCTGAGACTACTGTGCACTGGCAGAGAGCAGAGCCCCATGGGCTTGCCTGGTGCCCGCCGAGGGGCGCCCGCACTCCAGAGGCGTCCTCTGGTGCAGGGCCCCAGGGTCCTGGGACCGGGCCTGGCTGGGCGCGTGCCACCATCGGATGTCTCCTGTGAGGACCCAGGGTGGGACTGGCTCACGCTGCAGAGATGCCCCCAAATCTCAGGGCTGAGGGAGGCTGAAACCCCCCTCTTCTTACCGTCCAGGGGTCTGCACGGGATCCACCCCCCTGAGCCGCTCTGACCAGCTGGTAGAGGCTCCGCCCCGCACCGGCCCACCCTGGGCACAGAGGCGCAGAGTGTGCCCGGAAGGCCAGCACCGTGTCTGCGCACAACACGGCAAGAACCAAGCTAGCCTGGAGTCAGCGGGTTCCGTCCCGTCTGGACGAGGGGGTCTAGACCCCCGGCGTTTCCGCACAGCCGCGGCACACCAGACACTGCGGGTCGTCGCCTCCGCTTGGGTCGGGCGCTCTGTGGCCGGGCCGGAGTGCTGGGCGCGTAAAACACCGGACACACGTCATTCACACGTTACACAGTCATCCCCTTAGATTTACGTTCCTTGCCCTTATCTCAACAAAATCACTGTGGTTATAGCCAAGATTTTCTTTAAATTGATATCTATTGACAGTATTGGTATAAAATATTTTTAAAAACTAATTGTATTAAAAACATACCAAATTTGAACACGTCTCCATAAATATAAAGTTAAAAACAAGCGGAAAGTTTTTTTCAAAATTTTCAAAATGCTGCTTTTTTCTAAAGTATTCAAATGTTTATATTAAAATACAAATTGTAACTTTAATGACCTGAAGGATATGAATTATAATTAATGAGTATAAAATGTGAATTAAAATTCTTAAAATTAGGACATGGTTCCATAGCGCAGCGGTTAGTGCGTTTGCTTTACAAGCAGAAGGTCCTGGATTCGGGCCCCAGTGGAGCCACGGTCCCTGGTCTACGGCCTGCCGCCCTGAACAAGCCGGCTGTCTGACCTCGGAAGCTAAGCAGGGTCGGGCCTGGTTAGCGCTGGGATGGGAGACCACCTAGGAAGACCAGGTGCGGTAGATATAAATAATAATAAATAAAATTATTAAAATTAAGCTTTGAGAATCTAATGCTTATTGAAAATGCTGTTAAATTTTCCTGGGGAGGCTTTAGAGGAATGACGTGTGACCCAATGGTCACGCGGAGTGGCAGGTGGCCGGTGTGGCCACCTGGACGGGTGCTTCGTAATACGCGGAGGCCCTGGACGACCTGCTTAGCGCCCGCAGCCCCGAGGCCACCAGCGAGGACGTGAAGAGCAGGACAGCGTGGACCGCAGCCGCTCTGCCGCCAGGAGTGACAAGTTAATTCACTCCTGTCTTCTGTCACCTGCACGTTTCCTGTGTCAGTCAGGCCCACGTCCAGCTCCGCAGCTGACCAGGCCGCAGGCCCCCGTGGCTCAGGAGGCGCCCGCGCCCGTCCCGGGTCAGCGCGGACGGCCCCGGAGTGTCATCACCGTGCGCCGGGCCGTCCCCGGGCCTCGTGCTGGCTTACGCCCTCTCCGTGCGAATTCGGGCGCTGACCTGGCTCTGCGTGTGGCCTGGGCCGGGGTCCCCCGCGGCGCCGCGCAGACGCATGCACCGCGCAGACGCAGGGCGCGGCCAGACCGCGCGCCCGCCCCTCGGCCACACGGGGCCGTCTTCCCGCTGGCTCCTGCTCCAGGTTCCCCAAACTGCCACCCGCAGCCTTGCGAGCCAACCTCGGAGAACCTACAAGGTCAAACAAAATAAAGTGCTGATGGAAACTCGCCCCAAGGCCAGACCACAGAGTCCTCACCACCGGCCTCGTGGGGTGCCCAGGGCGCACTAAGAACCAGATGAACTTGGGTTGGGGCCTGGACCCGCCTGCTGCTTAGGAACGCATGGCCGACAGAAGGCTTCGCTGTGACGGTCGCTGCCCACGTGACCCCACAGAGCCCTTGAGTGTCTAGGAGCTTCGACAATAAAGGATTTTCTATTAAGGTGTCTTCCAAGCGCTGTCCTGCGTGGGTGACCACACGGTGACAGGAGACCTGGCCAGACACGTGGGCACAGGGACCTGGACCCCGAGCAGCAGCAGCAGCGACCGTGAAGTGTGCCGGTCCCATGGGGAGCTGCTTTCTCCGCTTACGGGTGCAGACGCGTGTTGGGACAGGGCGCGAGCCGCCTCATTAGCGATGGCACCTACGACGACGTCGCTCCCGGAGCTTCGCCCTCCACACCCGGAGCCACACTCGGAACGCGTCCAGCTTCCTCCCCTTCAGCCACCTGGAGATGCAATCGCTCGCTGTCTGCTAGATCCTATCTTCCTGTTCAAAGCCACGGGCCTGCCCCCAGCGCTCGTCACCTGCGGCGGGAGGTGACTCACAGCCTCGGATCGTCCGCCGTTGTCCTTACTGGTTAGACAGTCACTCACACATAGACGTGCACGCACACACATGTACGTGCACATGCGCACACAATCCATATGTTCATATGCACACCTACATGCACATACATGCTTACACAAACGTGCACACGCACGCACATCCATGTAAGTGCATGCACATGTACAATCCATGTGTGCATGCACACACCTACATGCACACATGTATACGCACACGTGCATGTGCACATGCACACAGATCCATGTGAATGCACTCATACACACATACAATCCATGTGCGTGGATATGCACACCTATGTGCACACATGTGCATATACACATGCACACGTACATATATGTGAACACATGCGCATCCATGTGCACACACCTATATGTACACACATGCACGTCCACGGGCACACCCATCTACGTGCACGCACAGGCATGCACACGTGCACACACACCCCTGTATACACATCTACGTGCACACGTGTGTGCACACACTGCTCTGAGAACCACCCTAGCCTTGGAGCAGGCGGCCAGCCAGGTGGCGTGTCACCCCTGAGCAGCCGTGTCAGGCACAGGCTCATCGTCCACACAGACTGCACGCAGAGCGTGGAGGGTCGTGGCTCAGAGGCACAGCTGGTTCATGGTCAGAGTCGTGAGTGGGGCCGTCGTGGGCCAGAGCTGTGTCAGGCCCCTGGGCTGCGCAGTCGGGACACCTGACCCCGGCCCGGCTGCCGCTCAGAGCCAGGGGAGTGGGCTCAGGGCCGGGGTGCCAGAGTGTGGGGGGCCACGGCGAGGCCTGTGGGGCCCCGGGAGCCCTGAACCCCTAGCAGGCAGTTCACCCCCTGTGGGCACCACAGGGTCATCCCTCAGGCCTCAGCGGGGTCGTTGTGACAAGCTTGGGCTGCTGCAGGTGTCATCCTCTTCCTCTGGCCAGTGACCTTGACCTCACCTCCCGCTCTGACCTAGCGAACAGCCCAGCCGGGGGTCTGGAGTGGGAGAGGCCTCTCAGGGCGTGTGCTGGTGGTCTTGGCTGGAAGCCCACACGCAGGTGTAGTTTTCCTGCCATCTGTGTTAGGGTCTCGGCTAGGAGCTGCGGGGGGTGGGAAGGGCCAGGACCCTGAGCTTAGCTTGCTCAGGCGAGCTCGTCAGGCGGGCTGCACCTGGATGGGGCGGGCCCAGGCTCCGGGTCCATCGCCCACTCCCACCCTGCCGCCCCTTCGGACTATTTCTGTCCCCTCTGCCAGATAACGCCCAGGCGCGGCCCGGGGGCCTCACTCCACTGGCCGCGTCCCGCACGGAGTCCTGGGCCCCGCTGGAGGGCGCTCACCCTCCATCCCAGACGTCAGCTCTCCCTCACTGGGACAGGAGCCGGAGCCGCAGCTCTGACCCCTGCAGACCCGGGGGGAGCTCGCTGGGGGGTGGGGGCCCTGGACGTGCAGGGACGGAGGGGGCGGGGCCGGGGTCCACGGAGCAGTGCGGCTGCGCCGAGACCAGGCTGTCCTGCAGGCCTGGATCCTCCGGCGGACGTGGGGGTCAGACGCCCGCAGAACGAGCCACGCAGAGCGGTCTGAGTGGGCTCCCGGGGGCCGGCCGCTCTCCTGTCGGGACCCGGGGGTGAAAGGTGCAGGTTCCCAGGCCCGCGTGGCGTCGGAGCTTCGTCCTGGCGGAACCGTCTGCTCCTTCTCGGTGACCACCATCTCCCGGCCCGTGGGCACTGGGCAAAGACCCCCCAGAGTGGGCCCAGGTCACCGCTTTGTACCAGCTCAGCGAGGCAGGGCAGTGGCCTCTGCTGCTTCCCACTGCAGGACCCGGACACCGAAGCTGAGACCAGGACACGGAGGCCGAGCGAAGGCAGCTGCCCTCCCGGTCACCGGCGGTGGTGGCCTTCAGCCCAGAGGCCTGACCTCAGGCAGAGCCACAGGGGGTGGCGGGGAGGCTGGCTCCAGGTGGAGGGGCGCTGCCCCTTTGATGAAACGCCCACAAACACACAAACGAGGACTTGGCAAAGGGAGGTGATAATGAGGGGTCCAGGTTGCAGGGAGCACCTATCTGCCCAGCTGACCCCGGAGAGGGACACACGGGGGCCCTGAGCGGCTCAGCCAGCCACACCCCGCGGGGGCCCGGCCTCCCGCGCCTGCGTGGGGGAGGGGCCACCAGTGCCCCGGCAAGGACGGTCTCTGCTAAGAATGCCCGGCGGAGAGGGGCGTGTGTCCTCGTGCGACGGCGTGGTCCGTGTGTCGCGTGTGCGGCGCTCCGTGGAGCTGGGGGTCGCCCCTGGCCGCGGAGTCATGGGTAATTCCATTTCCTTTTTTTCTCATCAGTACAGGATGAGGTTTCAACAATGCCCCTAATTTTACTTGCGTAATAAGAACAATAAAGTTACTTTGAAAGCGGCCGTGTGTCTGGGTGAGGTCAGCTGTTTGCAGGCTCTGACGGACCGGAACGGTCCCAGCCGGCGGCGGAGCGTTGCCCGTCAGCGGGACTGAGCGTGCGAGCGCTCAGTGGCCTTTCTGTCATTGTTCTAACGAGTTGCACAGCGTGGACGTGAACACGCCGGGAGTGGGTGGCCGGCCGGGCAGGGCTCCTGCTGAGGACTCGCTGCGATTTCAGTCCACCGAGAAGACCGCGGCCCCTCCGGCCAGCTGACCGCCGCGTTCCCGGGTTCCACTCGAGGGGCGTGCGTTACAGGGGGTCTGCGCTCCACACCCCCCGCCGGGCACGTCCTCGTGGGGACGAATGCTTAGTGACCGTGTGGCCGGTTTTATTCCCCACACTGAGAAAAGGACGAGAACCTGATACGCTCCGACGTGTTGGCTTTCACCTGTCTCTTCCACGATGATGGTTTTTATGGGCTGAGTTGTATCCCCAAAATTCACGTGTCGGCTCCAGCCCCCCGCGCGTCAGAGTGTGGCTGTGTTTGGAGACGGGGCCTTCAGAGGGGTGAGTAAGGGAGCGCGGGGTCTTCGGGGTGGCCCTGCTCCCCCGGGACCGGCGTCCGTCGCAGAGGACACCGGGACACAGACGCACAGAGGGGTGACCGCGTGCGGGCAGGGAGAGGACGCATGGAGCGCTCCTCGCAGCTGGCGCACTTCGGGTGACCTCGTGTGCTCCCGTCTCCCACTTCTCTCCCTCCCCTCCCAAGGGGCGGCTCTTTCTAGAACCCTCAGGTCCCCCCCCACCCCCGCCTCAGATCCTCACGCAGCTCAGCCTTGTCCTGCGGGGGACGCCCCGGGCCGCGGGCCGGCCCCCCCGCTGCGCCCTCACGCAGCGGCTTGCCTGTCACGTGCCTTGTGCGGCGCCCCTCCCCCAGCCCCCCCACCAGCGAGCGGAGGCGCCCCAGCCTGGACCGGGGCTGGCACGAGGGGGCGACTCGGTAATATTGATCGAGCCACGAGCAACACAGGATTTCAGAAGCTGCCGGCAACTTCGCTGGTGAGCGCCGCAGCGCAGTGGCGCGAAGTCCCTCTGCGGCGTCTCTGTCTGTGGGGAAACCCATGGGGCCTCGCGACAGGGAGGCCTCGGCCATCTTTCAGCCCCTGTGACCTACGCACCGCAGTTAGGCCCCGTCGCGCATCCGCGCAGGCGCGGCCCGCCCCGCCTGAGCCCCTCTGCGACTCCCGGAGTGAGGACGTGAGGCGGGGGGCGTGGGGGGCACGCGGCGGAGGTCCGAGGCCTTGGTGGGAACAGTCTCCCCAGGGAGGAGGCGGAACCCAGCGGGACCCCGCAGGGGGCGCGGCCCAGCGTCCCTCATCGTGGCATTGGGCACTCCTGGTCTCCAGCTGGGCCCCCCAGGGGTTTCCGTGCACTGGACTCGGAGAGCTGTCCCGGAGCAGGCCCTCAGCAGATGGAATGTGGGGTCCTTAGAGGGGGGAGGGGAAGGGCTAGAAGAGGGGGTCACCCCAGGAACGGGGACCTTGGAGAGGAGGAGGGGACGGGCAGCCCCGGGGGCTGTGGTGGCCTCATTCACAGTGCAGGAGGGCGGGCGGAACTGGCGGGCGTGCGGCCCGGTGACTGCGACGGTCACTCGGCCGTGGGAGAAAAGAGGGGCACGCAGAGAGCCACCAGGAAGGGCGCACGAGCCTCGATCGTGGGGTCCCACGTCAGCTCGCGGGCGTGTGGCAGGCGGGGGCCATGGGCCTGCAGCTGAGTCCAGGAACCGGGCCGACGGCGGCGTTGGTGTTGGTGGCAGTGACGGCAGTGACGCTGACTCTGCGCCCACGCCCCGCCCCCCGGGGCTCCCTCACGCCCGTCCTGACCAGCAGCGCGGGGCACCTGACCCTCGCAGGCGGGAACGGGTTGCGACCACATGCGGACGTGGGCCTGAGAACGTCCACAAACACGCCCGACTGTCTGCTGAAGCCAAAAAACGGCGTGTTCTCTAGCTGAAGACCATCGTTGCCACGAAACGCTTAAAATGGGACCGGGGGTGAGCGTGTTCGCGTGTCCCCTGTCCTTGGATGCCGGGGTGACAGCGTTCGCCTATCGCGTGTCCTTGGAAAATGTGGTTTTAAAAATATCCTACGATAACAAGGGTAGGACACCAACACAGAGGCCAACATACTCCGAGTCGGTGCTCGTTTGGGTCCAACTGGCGTCGAGCAAGTGGCCCGCGGGCGGCCGCCCTGGCTGCCGGGCCCTCCTCCCTCCCGGCGGTGCTTCTGCGGGCATCCGAAGCCGGGCCTTCCCCCTCCCGCCCCCCAGGTCCCCGTGGCAGGGGGGGCGTCCCGGGCTCGGGCCCCTTCCCGCGCAGACGCCCAGGACCACGCGGACCGCAGAGGCTGTGCGCCTGCGCGCAGACCTGCCGCGTCGCGGCGCGTCCCGGGTCCCACAGGTGTGGGCGGGCGGGCCTCGCGCTTCTGCATCCTGCTCTGTGGCTCCCGCCCGTCTCCCCAAAGCCTCTGCTAGCCACAGAGGGCGCAGGGGGGCAGCCGGCGGGGTCCCGGGTGCAGGGCGGAGGTGCGCGCCTCTCCTCCCGGCTCTGGTGATTCACATCAAACACTGGGCGCCTTTGTTCCTGCGGCTGTGCGTGCGCGGGGCTCTCCCCGCCCGTGGTCGCCCGGCCGCCGCGCTAATTACAGCTCTGCCTGCCCCCGCCCGCCGCGCCTTTGAAGGGGTGCCGCTGCCCCGCCGGCCTTGCACCCCTTAATTGCAGCTTCCCTCCAGGGCCGGCTGCTGGTTGCGAAGTTTCTCTCGGTCTTTTCAGCAGGCTGGTGGGGGAAATTACAATGCAGCTCCGAGCAGAAGGTAAAACCTATGCTTTTATCGGGTTTAGATTAATGTAGGTTAATCTGTAAGGAATTTTAAGAACATGCTTTGTGAGCCCAGGATAGGCTTTGCCTGGAGGTGAGAGCCGGTGCCCTGGCAACGGTGGAAATGACAGGCTTTGGCGAACCAGGGAGAGGAAGCAGCTGGTGGCCGCGGCCTGTTGGTCCCCTGCCTGGGCCAGTGTGCCCAACTTTCGTTGTTTTGGATGTGCTCCCTTTTTATAGCCAGCTAATCAAACTAACTCGAGTGATTAAACTAATGCTCCTTTTGGTATCTGAAATAAGCTAAAAGCCGGTTCGTGAGAGAAAATGCGGGACCCGTTTCTCCTTCCGCATCCCGCACGGTTGGCTCCCCACCAGGAAGCATAATGACGGGGCCTCAGAGACGACCACTGGCACGGTCAGCGGTCAGCGCGCTTCTGGAAACACCTGCAGGGGCCGGAGGGTTTCGGGCTCAGCCCGCCTCCCCGGGCGCGAGCATGGGCGGCCTCCCCAGCCCATTCCACATTCGCTCTCTACACACGAACCTGAGGCGCACCGGGAGCGTCCAGGACCCACGAGGGAGAACTTCCTGGGCCCTCCTGGGGTCTCCAACACGCGCATGGCGCTGAGCCCCTGCACGGCACTCGCCTGGACGGAACCCCTACCAGACAGTCTCTGGGAAGCTTCTGGGACGTTGTCGCAGGACAGAATAGTGTAGAAAGCAGTAAACGAATGCCTAAGGCGTGTCGGCTACTCAGGAACTGAGGGGCTTCTTAAAACAGACCCCACCCTCTGAACCCGCATAAATGGATCACGGTGAAATTCCCAGAACAGTGCTTTCCAGACTTAAATTTTAATTTAGGGGACTCTTTTCCCCCTAAAGGGACATGACGTGGGACTCCAATTTATAAGACAATAGAAGCAGAACTTCTCTGTCTGCAGAGAGGCCAGCACTCAGGAGCTCGGCCCCCTCAGCTCAGCGTCCTCCCCCTCCCCCCTCCTCCCCTCCCCCTCTTCCTCCTCCTCCTCCTCCTCCTCCTCAGCTCTCCCCTTCCCACCCTCGGATACACCTTGGAAGACAGTTTAAGAAGCACTGCCTTAGCTATACTAGTCAGAGTTCTCCAGAGAAACAACCAATAGGAGATAGATCTATATATCAGTATATCCGTATATTCTATCTATCTAGCATCTATCATCTGTCTGTCTATCTATCTATCTATCTATCTATCTATCTATCATCTATCTATCAATCATCTATATATCTGTTATCTATCTATGTATCATCTATATATTTGTTATCTATCATCTGTATCTATGTGTTTATCTATGTATATATCCATCCATCCATCCATTATTTATATCTATCTATTGTCTATCATTTATCATCTTTATCTATCTATCATCTATCTATTATCTATCTATCATCTGTATATATATCATCTATCATCTATATCTATGTATATATGTATCCATCCATCCATCCATCCATCCATTATCTAAATCAATCTATCTATCTATCTATCTATCTATCTATCTATCTATCTATCTATCATCTATCTATCAATCATCTATATATCTGTTATCTATCTATGTATCATCTATATATTTGTTATCTATCATCTATATCTATGTGTTTATCTATGTATACATCCATCCATCCATTATTTATATCTATCTATTGTCTATCATTTATCATCTTTATCTATCATCTATCTATTATCTATCATCTGTATATATATCATCTATCTATCATCTATATCTATGTATATATGTATCCATCCGTCCATCCATCCGTCCATCCATCCATCCATCCATTATCTAAATCTATCTATCTATCTATCTATCATCTATCTATCTATCTATCTATCTATCTATCTATCTATCATCATCATCTATCTATATCGACCTGGCTAACAAGTCCAGGCTCTGCAGGGCAGGCCGGCGGGCGGGGGACCCAGGGAAGAGCTGGTGTTGCAGCGGAGGCTGAATGCAGACTTCCGTCAGAATCCCTTCCTCTCCTAGTCTTTTCCTTAAGGCCTCCCACTGAGTGGACGAGGCCCGCTCACGTGACGGCAGATGGTCCGCTTTACTCGTAAGCTACTGACTTAAATGCTCACCTCAGCCGAGGAGCGCCTTCCCAGCAACACCCGACGAGTTTGATCTGGGTACCGCGGCCCAGCCAGGGTGACGCATGACATCAACCACCGCGCTGGCACATCTGAGCGTGTGACTCACGTGCCAGACGAGGGCGCTCCTCCGGGGCGTTTCCCGTCGGCTCTGAGCAGACAGCCCTGGACCCCGGAGGGCTGGGCACCCTTCCCGACACTGGGACTCAGCTGACGTCCAGCACCCTTCCTTCCTGACGTGGCCGGGTGTCATGGACGGCGGTGTGCCTCCCCTTTCACTCGGTGGTAAAGAGGTAGGCGTTTTTTTAAAAAGAGGTGTTTAAGAGGAAAACCAAGGGGTGCAGATAAACTGGGCACTAGGCTTTATTTTACGAGAAGTTCACGAGCGAATTCCGAGGTCCTCCTCGGAGTGCAGCGTGTTTCCATTGCAGGACTGGCTCGGACGTCTCCTTTCTGTGACTCTTCCCCAGCTCCCCAGAGGGGGACCCCGCCTGCTTGTTCTCCTGGTACTTTTGTCATCAGGCGGGAATCCGTGGGGTGGTGTCTGGGTGTGAAAGCAGAGACAGGCGACATGGACGTCAACGGCTGTGGGTGTTGATGGAGGAGGGTCCAGGCTGACTGTGTCCTGGGAGAACCGCAGGGTCCAGACGGGGCTCCGGGAGACAGGCTGGGGTGCACGCGGCCCTGTGCACAGGGCGCAGGGGGCAGAGAGGCGCCTGGAAGCGCGGAGGGCAGGGATTTTGTCTCAGTAAGAACTGAAAACAGCCGGATAGGTTTCTGGGGTGTGTGTGTGTGTGTGTGTGTGTGTGTGTGTGTGTGTGTGTTCCCTGTCACCCTTGTCTGGGTCATGTCAAAGTAGAACCACTCTGAAGACGTCAAGAGAGCCGTGCTGAGGCCCGGCCGACAGGTCAGCCACACAGTTTCGTGGGCTTCGGCAGAGACACGAGACTCCCGGGTCAGAGACCAAGGACCGTTTGTTACTAACATCAGTAGGGGCAGGCGGAGTGTCGGCATTTTTGCACGTCCCCAAGCCCGTTTCCCACGTGGCGACATGCGCACGTGCAGGGTTGCAGTAGGGGAGAGGAGCCCGAACACGCGAGGCGGCGCTTGGGTTCGCGAGGGCGGCGGTAACAAAGCGCCGCGGACTCGGCGTCTTCGGGAACGTCTGTCGCCCTGTGGTTCTGGCGGCTGGAAGCAGCAGGGTTGCTAGAGGTTCTTCCTTCTGCCGGTCACCGGGGACCCCGTGCCACGCTGTCCCCCGGCTTCTGGCGGGTGCTGGCCGTCTGGGGGTCCTTTGGCTCGCACAAGCCTCACCCCAGTCCCTGACCCCGTGTTCACGTGGCCTTCTCCCTGTGCGCCTCTGTGTCCAAATGTCCCTGTCTTACAAGGATATGGGCCCGATTGGATTCAGGGCTCCAGTGTGACCTCCTCTCAACTAATCGCGTTTGCATTTACAAATAAGGTCACCTTCTGAGGTACTGGGGGTCGGGATCCCGACACGCGACTTTGGTGGGGCACAAGTCACCCGTGACGGGCAGGGAGCAGGGCTGGCTTTGCTCTGGGAGCCTGTCTTCAGCAGACGGTGAGCACGTCTGCTCACTGCTGACAACGTGACACGGTTCAGAACGGAGCCCTCAGTGTCCCCGCGGCTCCCGAGATGAGCAGACACGCAGGACACCCACGAGGCGCTGCACCTGGCAGTCTGCCCCCAGGCCCTCGGCGTTTCTGCTGTTCTAGTGTCTGATAGCTCATCTAAACCCGGGAACAGCTCGAGACCACGAGAAGCAACTCTCCCGATTTAACCGCTGGGGGGTGCGACCCTGAAACCTCGTGCCGCCGCCCTCAGATGGTGACGCGGGGGGAGATGCTCGCGGCCCAGTGAGTGGACAGCCGGGACGACGACGGTGGCTCGTCTCTGTCTTGTGCTTACAGTTTCAGGGGCTATTCTGAGATGTGAATGTGGCTTCTGCCTCACTAATCCTCCCCGTGGCCTGGGGACGCAGGGCCCAGCACTGCCCCGTCTCACTCGTGAGTAAATGGAGGCGCAGAGAGGCTGACTTGGTGCCCAGGGTCTGCACAGCCAAGAACGAGCAGAGCGAGAGCCAGAGCCGGAGCCCGCGTGGGAGCCGGCGCGTCTAACCACTGGGAGCCGGTGCGTCTAACCACTGGGAGCCGGCGCGCCTAACCGCTGTCCCCGTCACCTGTCGGCAAACGTGTGGCGTGATGTCGCGTCGTAGACTGTGTCAGCTGCATGTTTACAGAGAGGCTTCTGGAAGGACGTAGACTAAAACATGACAATTGATTGCCGGCGTGGTAAAATTACAGACTCCTTTCCCTCTTTTTTTTTTTTTTTTTTTTTTTTTTTGCTTAATTACATTTTTACACAATGAAAACATATGAGTAATGTTCTATGGGTCAAGTGCATGTTATAGGAATGAAACATTTCTTAAGGGAAAAGAAGAGACCTTGGCATTGACCCCACCTCCTCAACACTTCCTTCTGGGGCAGAATGGGGACCTGGCCTCTGTTCCTACCAGTTCCGTGACCCCCCCGCCCCGCCACAGCCGAGAGAGGCAAGGAGCATCTAGACTTCCTGTGGCTCCCCGCGTTTCCCAAACCCTACGGTGTTTTCTTCGTCTTGCTGTGCCCAGTGCATCTCTGGGCAGGCTGGCTGCCCTCGTGCTGGGTCACGGCGTCACCTCCTCTCAGACCTCTTTGCTGACTCCTGCTCCAATTTTCTTGTGGCATCTGCAAGGCTCTGGCTTTGTCCATCTTGTTGCCATATTTTCTTCAGGAAGCAAATCAATTTCTGCAACTTTGCATGCTTTGCTCAAATTAGAGAGACAAAGACACATCTTCTGTAACGATACAAAAGGAAAATGCACCACAACCAAAACACATTAAACAAACTTCTAGAAGGAGAAGAATTTTGGATAAAGAGGAATGTTATCTACCAACCAGGAAAAAAAAATAACGTGAGAACATATAATCACAAACATATACGCACCAAACAACATGGCATCAGAATTTATGATACATCGATGGACACAATTATGGGGAGAAATGGAACAGAATGGAGAGATTGAAAAACATACATCTACACGCACTGTAGGAGAATCTCACGTATATAAATTTATAGGACCTCTACAGGAATAACTTTACACAAAAAGTACAGGACCTCCATAGTCAAAACTCCAAACTTTTTTTGATGAACTTAGGATTTGAATAAACAGAGAGATATGTGCGTTCCTGAGTGGAAAAACTTCATATCATAAAACGTCTATTATTCTGAAATTAATCTGTAAATGTATAGGTATTCCTGTGATGCTCTTTGCTTGTCTGCTTGATTTTGGTTTGAGAGGTGAAGATGAGAACCAATCATTGTTACAGTTCATATGGAAGGGAAAATATGTGTGACTTACACTTTTGTGAAAAGGCGAAGTTAGTGCGTGCATCCTTCACCTGCAGGCACCAGCAATCACTATAAAGGCTGTTATCAAAATAATGTGCTGGCAAAGAAAGGAGACAAAGATTAGTGGAACAGAGATTAATGGACTGGGTCCAAGTATATGTAGGAGCCTAATCCATCATAAATGTGACATTTCGAGATGGGGGGAAGGAGAGGTATTTAATAACCGGTGCATAACAGCTTCTGGAAACAGAGTTTCAACTCACTGCACTGTGAAAATTCAAGCTCGCAGCCCAGAAGGAATAGACAGCTAGACATAAACATACGGCAGAGAAATTTCAAATTGTATTTTAAGACCCATGAGTCTTAAGGAAAATGTTGCTGAATAAATAAAAATTTAAAATACCTGGCAAAAGACAAAAGCATCAGAAAGTATTTTTTAAAAAGCATTTCAACGGGCGCATCAAAAAGGAAGGGATAGGGAGGAGATATTTGCGATGTCCGTTTCACAGACGAAGGGTCGACAGCCCTCCCATCCAAAGACCCCTTCTCGTGATAACAAAGACGAACTCCTGTTCTCGTATTCGGTAACCTCATGAGCTGCTCTTTTTAAAGCTCATTCAAGATGGAATTCCAACCTGTGTCTTCTGGGACGCTGGGCCTCGCACGCGCCTCTCCAGGCGGGTCAGTGAGGAGACCAACGTGGGTGCCAGGTGGGACCGGGGGTGGGCCCAGGAACAGTTAGCCCAGCGGGTGGCCATCGGCCGTTGTCCCAGCCTGCCAGCTCTTCCTGTCTATGGACACTTGTGGTCACATGTCAAGTGCTGTCTTTCCTCTCCAGTGGTCCACGTAAGTGACGGGTTAGCTAAATAAAACCCCGACCCGGGAGACCACCTTATGTCTGTAACGTGGAGTTATCACTTCAAACTTCTCCTTTGCCTGGCACTTCTCATTTCCTGGAGAAAGCGTCACTCCCTGGTAGGGTGTGTGTGACAGCCCCCGAGACGTGGACAGCCTTCGGGGCCCCAGGGTGACGCCCTCAGGCTTACTGTCACGACGTCAGGAGGCCCAGGTGACTGCCTGCGGCCCGCGTGTCTACCGATCTGATTAGACAGCGGTGTTCCCGGTGGGGTCAGGCAGCCTCCTCCATCCCCGAGTGGACAAAGGTGGGTGACGGTTGGCACCCGTCCAGCAGGGTGTGTCAGGGACGTTCCCGGGCAGTTCCCCGTTTTCTCGTTTGGAGGCAGTCGGCCCGCCCAGGAGGTCTGGCCGTGCGGGCGGCCAGGGTCTGCGCCTGGCTCCCAGGCGGGCATTTCGCCGGCTGCTTCCTGGGCTGTGCTGGCCGCGTCCCGGCGGGCAGGTTCCGATGGAACCGGAGGTGGCCCTGGTCTGTGGGCGGTGGCCACGCGCTGCCCTTTACCCGCGTTCGCCCAGTGCGCTCCTGGACACGGCCCCACGCGGGAGCGCACGCGAGGGGGGGGGACGTGATTCCCACAGCGAAGCCAGCGTGGAGAAAACGGGCGGAAAACACTAAGCAGCTTTCTTTGTCGCCGACGCCTCAGAGGCGCCCGTGTGGGCCTGCTGGCGGGCCCCGCATGCCGGGGCCGTGTCCGGGGACAGGCTGCGGTCCGTGAGGGACCCCGCCGTCCAGTCTGTGTGTCCTCCCTGCCACGCAGGCCGCAGGGGCGGGAAGCCAGAGCCCAGCGCGGTTCGGTGACCTGCCCAGGGTCACCCGGGCCCCGTCTGCAGGAGGGACTGCCGGGCCTTCCGCGTCCAGACAGCTTTTCTTCAGCTCTCGGTACGGACGACATTCCACGCCTTACCCCTTGGTCCCTGAGCGTTACGGGGTCGCCGTGACCCACGGGACAGGAGGGGGCCTCTCCCGGGGGGGCGCTGCGGCAGCATGACTTCGGTCCCTCAAATCCGGTTGTAGCCACCAATGAAAGGGCGGGAGGGGCTTGGCATCGGAGGTCGGGGCCACCTGGCGAGGTGGCAGGTGTGGCGGTGACAGGCCGGGGTCGGTGGCCCTGCGCAGTGCCGTCGGCCCATGCGCTGGGAACTTACCCGCCCTCCTGCCTGCTGCCACCTCGCCCAGGGCCACCGTGGCCCGTGAAGTTCTCATCAGCTGGGAGTGATGAGGGAAACTCCGCTGACCCAACTTACAGCTGCCCTGTCCCCCAAATCAGGCCCCTCACACTCGGGGGGCTACGTCCTCCCTTTGGTCAGAAGATGGTTGTAACGAATCAGACTGGGCCTGTGACGTCGCACAGCTCCTGAGACCCGGCGAGGTCGGAAAGCCTGTCCCCTGCACCGTGTGCGGCCGGGCCCGTCCGGGCCGGGGTCCTGGAGCAGGGAGGCCGTGGCGAGGGGTCCTTGTGCTGCGAGCCAGCCCCAGGGTTTCCTCCTAGGACCCCAGATAACTGAGACCGTATGACCAGGACGAAACCGTCTCCTGGTGCCTGTCAGAGGTGTGTGCACAGATGTGTGTGCGCGTGTCTCCATCATCCATCTCTCTATTATGCACGTGTGTGTCATCCGTGTGTCATCTGTGTCTCCTCCATCCATCATCTATGTATCTAGACGGAGATGCAGCCAGGAGCAGAGGTGGTTTCACAGAGGCTCCCTCCCTCCCTCCCTCCCTCCCTCCCTCCCGGCCTCCAGCCTCAGCAAGTCTAACCCCGGGCTGTGTGCGCCTCACAAACACCTGTGTCCCACGCAGCCTCTGCCCAGACCTGGAGCTGGGGCTCCCCAGGGGAGCTTGGGGTTCACGCTGCAGCCCTGTCCTTGGGAAATGTGCACTCTAGGGGCCGCTGAGTGGAGCCCGGGTGACTCGGGGACGCTACCGGTGTGGTGAGGGCGTAGACCCGGCCCCTGGGGCCCCTCCCGGCCAGGCCTGGGCAGTGCCGGGAGGGGCTGGCGGGCGGGCGGGCGCAGGCTCCCTGCCTGTCCGCCTGGAGCAGCGCGGCACGTCACCGCGGTTTGGGGAGGTCAGACCCAAGGGAAGCCTGAACCGCACGCAGCAGGAGCGCAGAGCTCGGAGCACGCCCGTGCTCACGCCCCTCCCCCGGGCAGCTTCTCTCTCCCTCCTGTTAGCTCTTCCCTCCAAGGGCCGGCTTCCCTCCGGAGGGAAATTCCTGAAACCCAGCAGTTGACAAACCCACACACCCTCCTGAGGGCCGGGCACCAGATAAAAGAAGGACATCCATTGCGGGAGCGGGGCCTGCCGCCTGGAGCCCAGCAGAGCGGGGGGACCCGTCGCCACCGCCACCGGGCCCCAGCGCAGCGGGGGGCCTGCCGCCCGGAGCCCAGGGCACCCCCGGGGTCCGCGGGCCGTGCCCAGCTGGTGGCCGGCCGCGCGGCCCTCAGACGCTGCCCGCCCGGAGTCTGCGTGCGAGGCAAACAGGTTCTCTGAGTTTTTCTGGTTTGCGCTCAGGGCTCCGCTGGCCGATCTATTTCTGTCTTTCCTTTGGGAAAAATGCGCCTTGCCAATGACTAATCACGGCCCCTGCGGAGATGTTATCAGCTGTCACCTGCACGGCAGGACCCAAGCCCATGCGGAAATGAGGAGATAGACGGGCGGGCGGCCTGCCTCCCCGCACAGCTGCTCGAGCGTGGCTGCCGCCGGGGCCACTCTGTCCCTGCCACAGGCACCGGGCACGCGGCCATGCCAGTGACTGCCGGGGCCCCCGAAAGGGCTGACCCAGGTGTCTGAGGAGCAGCTGCCCCCTCGGGCCAAGTGCGAGCCCTGGGTGGAGCGTGGGGCCCTGACCCCTCATGTCGGTCCTGCTGACGCTGTGTGTCGCGCTCCTGCCCCTGGCGACCCCCGGCCGAGGCGCCCGGCGATGGGAGCCCTGCACAGGTAAGGGGGTGCTGCGCTGGGCGCCAGGAGGGGTGCGGCCACTTCCTAACGCGAGTCAAGGTCCCCAGAGCAGCTGGGACGGGCGGAGGGGGACGGGGGAAGATGGAAGGGCACAGGGAGGCGGTCACAATGGAACTGTGGTTCTTTAAAAGCTAACAGGGTGGGGACGCGGTTCAAAGAGTTAACCAGCTGCCATCTGAGGCCCTTCACATGTGCTTACCTGCTCGGCCTCCTAGGGCAAGGCCTGACACCTGCCTTAGGAACGGAGCCCGCGGAGGGGACAAAACCCCGGCTGCACTCAGCAAAGCTCGCCGCCCCCGGCCGGGTGGCTCTGTCCCTCAGGAAGGGAGACAGGTGGGAGCAGCCCCAAACACAGCAGCCCAGAGCAGGCGCGGGGCGCGGCCGGCCGGCTCCCTGGGGCAGCGGGCCAGCGGACGGCAGGCTGTCCCCTGCTTTGCAGAAGGCCGAGCGGACTTGCTAACGACATCAGCGCATTGTTCTGGATTTCTAGCCGACTTTACTGTCAAACCCACCATCCCAAAGTGAAGCAACAGGGAGAGGCCTGGGGCTAGGAACCGGGTTCCCAGCCCTGAGCGAGC
>CM053507.1:621890-638350 GCA_028627145.1 Eidolon dupreanum
ACCCTGCCTGCCCGGTAGTCTGGAATGTTCCTTCCTGGGTAGCCCGCCTTCGGCTGGGGGGGGCAGTGCTGGCTGCCGCCTGCCCCGGCCCACCGTGCCCCTCGCCCCTCAGGCCAACGTGGAGCACATGACCGAGAAGATGAAGACGGAGATCCAGAGAGGCCTGGTGCTTCGGTGAGGCCGGCGGGCCTTGTCCCTGGCGGGGGACGGTCTGTCCCAGCCACGGTGGGGGCTTCGGGACGGAACGGGGGGGCCTTGGAGAGTGGGGGGAGTGGCGTTCCGGGGGCTCGGCGTCGGGGGTGGCCGGAGCCAGCTCCCGCCCAGCTCGGGGCCCTGGCCGCGCTCCCCAGGAACGAGAGATGTCATGAGCACTACACCACGGAGTTCCTGTACAACCTGTACTCCTCCGAGGGCAAGGGCGTCTTCGACTGCCGGACCAACGTCCTGGGCCACCTGCAGCAGGTACGGCGTGGGGCTGCGGGTGCTGGTCGGTGGCCCCCTGGCCCCGCCGCTGTCTCCGTAGTTGGGCCGAGGGCGCACAGGGACACGGCAGGGTGAGGACCTCACGCTCACAGCCCACCCCCTGCCCCCCGCCCGGCACAGGGCACAGGGCAGGACACCAGGCTCCTGTCTGCTGAGGCCTCCCCGCTGGGAAGGGGCGGGGCCTGCAGGGAACTGGGTCTGTGGGGTTTTGCAGCCTGATGTGAGGGTCATGGGCACCCCGAGGGCTCCCCTCCCCCACGGGGAGGCCCACGCTCACTGGTGGGGGGGCCTGTGTTGCACACATGGGTCCACGCAGGCCACCCCATGGTGACCCGATATCTGGCCTCTGGAAGTGGCTTTTATGCCAGATTTGGGGTAGAGAGGGGCGGGGTGCTGCAGGCAGAGGGTGGGGGTGTCAAGCTGCCCGGAGGACTGCCCTGGGGTCCCAGCGGAGCTGAGCTTGGAGACTCCTGGGCGGGCATGCAGGCCAAACAGACCTCGGCCTCACCGTCCCCAGGGTGGGGCTCCTACCCCCTTCGACCGGAACTATGGGACCAAGCTGGGGGTGAAGGCCATGCTCTGGATGTCCGAGAAGCTCCAAGCCGTCTACCGCAACGGTACGTGGGCGTGCCGGCCTGGCCCAGCGCTGCCCTCGGCCGCGGCCCCGGGGGTGGCTGTAGCACCTGGCTGTGTCCCACCACCCAACGCTGCCCTCGGCCACGGCCCCGGGGGTGGCTGTGGCACCTGGCTGTGTCCCACCACCCAACGCTGCCCTCGGCCACGGCCCCGGGGGTGGCTGTGGCACCTGGCTGTGTCCCACCACCCAACGCTGCCCTCGGCCGAGCCCCGGGGGTGGCCGTAGCACCTGGCTGTGTCCACAGGGCGCGTGTTCGCCAACGCCCCCGACTCGGCCTGCGTGATCGGCCTGCGGAAGAAGGCGGTGGCCTTCAGCCCCGTCACTGAGCTCAAGAAGGACACTGACTTTGAGTGAGTCCCTCGGAAGCGAGGCTGGGCTGCCGGGTCCAGGCCGCCCCGGGCGGGTGTGCTGGGCCAGCTCTGAGCGCACACGCCCGCCCTCTGGTCCCCGGTGGGTATGCCACGCCCGTCCTGGGTGCGGGCCCAGGGACAGGGACCCTGGCACCACCGCCTGGGGCCACTCACGCGCAGGGCCGGGAGGGGCCGGGGTTCGGCGGAGGACGTGCCCCAACCCGCGCCCGCCCACCCGCCAGGCACCGCATGCCCCGGGAACAGTGGTGGCTGCACTTGCGGCTGATGCTGAAGATGCTGGCGCACTACCGCGTCAGCATGGCCGACTACGTGTCCGGGGAGCTGGAGCACGTCACCCGCCGCACCCTCAGCGTGGACACGGGCTTCTGAGGCTGCCCGGGCCTCCCTGCCGGGCTGCTGCCCGCCAGACCCCCTTGGGGACAGAGCGCCCGTTGTCCACGCTGGGGCCCGGGGCGCGTCTGCGTCTGGACACCTCCCGGCCCCCCACGTGGCTGAGCCAACCCCCGTGCTGACCCCTCGCCCTCACCCTCACCAGCCCTTGGGGTCCAGCACCTGGGTCCCCGTGGGCCTTGCTGTGACTGTGCTTCTGTGTGCACTAGCCACTCTGAGCAGAGCTTGTCACGGTTTCTAGAAATAAAATCCCCCCGACAGTGGAGTGCCGTCAGTCTCTGGGAAGCAGGGCCCATGGGCCTCCTCAGGAGGGCAGGCCGGCTGGTGGTCAGTACGGGGTCCCCAGAGCTGCCTTCATGTCCGCACAGATCTTGGCCGGGCGCCTTGGTCACTCCAGGGGGCTAGCGGGCATGGCTGGGCTGGCCCCGTCCAGCCTCGCCACGTGGGTCCAAGCGCCCGGCAGCCCCTGGTGCCCGATCCCGGGGCTGGACCCGCCCCCGCGTGCGGTCCTCCTGGGCCTCAGAGCTGCGGGAGCTGGGGCTGGCGGGACACAGGCAGGTGTAACACCCGCTGTGTGTGACGCCCTGCGGTCAGGGTGACTGGGAGCTCAGAGCAGAGACTGACAAGTGTCCCTGTTCCGGACCGGAGGCCTTGGGTGGACGAGGTGGTCCTGGTCTACCCTGAGGGCTTCAAAGGGCACCGAGCGGGCAGTGGCTGGCAGCGGGGCCCGGGGAGCCGACGGGCTCTGATCCGGTGGGAGAGCCACGTGGGGTGACGAGGATCGGGCGAGGCAGGCTCCTCCTGCTGGGTCCACCCAGGGGTTCCGGAGCCGGCACAGCAGGCCGGGCGGGCGGGGTGCGCGCCTGCCGAGTGCGAGTGCGAGTGCGGAGGGAGGGCGCCCGGCAGCAGCACGCCTACCCACACGTCCCGCCCAGGCGCAGCTTTATTGAGAGCGTCCAGGGTCCCGCAGCACGAGGGGGCACACGTGGCCTGTGCCCCGCCCCCCGCCCGTCATCGCAACGCCCATGAGGATGGACTTTTCTCTAGTGGCTCGGAGGCCACACGGTTCCCATTCCGTGTAGAGGCACCTTGGCTTTTGGGGGTCACTAGGAAGGCCCCCAGGGCTGCACAGTCACCGCCCAGCTCCCGTGCCTCACAGCAAGGCCTGTGACTCCCCGGAGCGAGGAAACGTTCTAATGCAGTTCCCAGACGTCTGTCCTTCCCGTGGCCACGCGTGGGTCCCCGAGCAGACGTGGCAGTCCTGTCCCGCCCAGGCCTCTTACGCAGGGCGCACACACGCTCCGTGTCACCGCGGGCTCCAAGGCAGCCACCCCTCCCAGCCCCGCCCGTCCCCGGTGGTGGTGACGTGTCTGCGAGGAGCCCGTGGCTCTGGAAGGTGCCCGTGGTCCAGAATCTGCTCACAACCGAGCCAGAGGCCTGACCGAGGCAAATGCACGTGAGCCGGGCTCTCGGCTGCGGAAACAAGGCCGAGGCCACGTCGGTCCAGCAAACTGCCCCCGGGTGTGACGTCAGGGTCATCTGTTGCGGGGAAGGCCACAGCGGTCCCGGGAGCGCACGCCAAGGCGGGCCCTCCGCACCAGCGAGGCCTGGCCTTCCGTGTGGGCCGGGGCTTCCTGAGGACACGGCCCCGCGTGCCGGGGCCCGACGGGTCTGTGGAGGCGGTGGCTGTGGCGGTCACCGCCGGGTCCTCAGGAAGGCGCTGGGACTTCCGCACGGGGTCTCAAGGGGACGGCCTGGCAGCTCGGGCCCTCGCTGGGTCAGTCCGTGTCCTCCTGCAAGTCCCGCTTGTGCAGGGCCTGCAGCTGGCCGAGCACGGCCTGGCGCACGGCCTCCAGCCCCTCAGCATCCAGGTCTCGCAGCAGCAGCAGGATGGCGGCCAGGACATTGCTCTGGGGACGGAGTCGGTGGCTGAGCGCCGCGCCCGGCAAGGCCAGGCTGCCCACGCCACGATGCGCCAGGTCACGGGGCGGCGGGGGGGCGGCCTTCCAGGCAGCCGCGGCCACCGCTGTGGTGTGGTGGTCACCGTCTCGGGGACTTCCTACACGCGGACTCACCTCGTGCTCACAGCCTGGAGGCCCAGAGAGGCTGGGGACCGGGCCCCCGCCACACAGCTGGCCACGGGGGCCGGCCTTGCGCACCTCCCGCCCCCCGACTTCCACGCACTGGCAGAGGGAGCCAGCGGCCCCGCCACACTCACCCTGTTCTTGCGACTGCTTACAGCCTCCCTCTGAGAGAAGGAGGGGGCGCAGTCCTGGGCCGGGGGCTTCGGGCCGAGCTGCCCCTGGACACTGCTGCTGGGGACGATGACAGTGCGTGAGGGCTGAGCAGCACGGGCTCGCGTCCACTGGGGCAGCCCCTGGAGCCTCAGAGCACAGAGAGGAAGACACCCCCGAGTGCCTGCCCCCGCCCCCCGGTCCGCAGCGGGGATGGGCACCAGCAGGGAGGGTGGGGCGGAGGAACTGAGGCGCCGGCCCCTATTTCTCCCTGGCCCCCGGGGCTGCCTTCCCGCACCGGAGCTCCCGCTCCCGCCCACGGAAAACGAGGTGCCTGCGCCTGCCACGGGGACCGCGGCCGCCTCTGTGGCATCCCCCACGTCCGGTCTCTGTGCGCAAATGCCCACGACAGTCAGGCCCGTCCTCGGAGGCCACCCGCCCCTCCCCTGCAGGCTCTGGAGCTGCACTGTCCCCTCCGCCAGCCCGGCCAACTGACCCCGCCTCCGGGCCACCCCCATGCGGGCTGGTCCCCACTGCACGCACGCCATGCCCTGAGCCTTCCCTCGAACGCGAAAACTGAGGGCCAGCCCAGGAAGGACCGCCCTGGGCGACTCGCTCCAGCCCTCCCCAGAGAGGTGGCTCACGGGAGGGCCCGCTGACCGTCCCGGAGGGAGGACGGGGTGGCGGGGGCACAGACGGGGACGGGGCCGCTGGCGCACCTTGCCTCCTCCTCGCCGTAGCTCAGCGGGTCTCCGTGGGTCTCGGCGGTGGCGTCCACGGTGCTCAGGGTGTAGGACAGCTCCGTCTGGCTGCTCCCTGTGCCCTCTCTGCTGGGGGCCGTGACCTCCTCTCCCTCCAGCAGCGCTCGGGACAGCTCCTCCTCAGTCACAGCTTGGGGGGAGGGGGGGGCAAAGGCATCAGAGTGGCCTCACGCACACAGGCCCGGCACAGAATGGCATTCAGCAGTCTGCCTTAGAAAGAGCTGTCTGTATGTCTGTCCAGCCCCACGGCCAGCTCCCCGGGGGCAGGGCGGGGCCCCCAGCCGCAGCTCGTGCTGGACACACAGCACAGGGCCAATGACTGCCTGTGAATCTGAATTTCGGCACTTCTCAAAAGCAAATATTCATAAAATACTCAAATTTCAAAAAGGAACAGCATACGCTGCATTTGGTTCATTTCTCTCACGTGTGCCTTAATTTCCCTGGATTTTATTTATTTAAAACCAGTCAAATGGCAGAAAAGAACTGTGCTCTTAAGGCGAGCACTGGGAGCCAGCCCACAGCGGGGCCAGCGGACCGGCCAGCGGCCCGGCACGGGGAGCTCCGGGCTGCGGGGCCCCCGGCCAGGGGCACAGGCTTGCCCGAGGGTCACGAAGGAGCTGCACCTGACCAGAAGAGGCGGACGC
This sequence comes from Eidolon dupreanum, assembly GCA_028627145.1. Taxonomy (NCBI): domain Eukaryota; kingdom Metazoa; phylum Chordata; class Mammalia; order Chiroptera; family Pteropodidae; genus Eidolon; species Eidolon dupreanum. The sequence goes on from CM053507.1 coordinate 627,411, forward strand.
CAGGTGCCCGGGGCTGGGAGGGCAGGGGTCCTCAGCCCTGGGTCCCCACGGACCAGCAGTGACCCTGCCCGGCCGCCCGGCCCCGCTCACGGGCGCGCGGTCGAGCGTGGAGCAGAGCCCGTCTGGCACCGAGCGCGGGCCGCCTACCCTGGTTGTCCAGCCGCTGCAGGCGCGGCAGGCTGCGCAGCACCGTCATGCGGTAGCGGTGGGGGTCCGGCCCGCAGCACGGGTTCTCGGCCAGCCACAGCACGCGCAGCCGCGGCAGGCCCTGCAGGTGCCGCAGCTCGGCCAGGCTGGCCACGCGGTTGCCCCGCAGGTACAGCTCGCTCAGCTGCCGGCATCGGCTCACGGGCTCCAGGGTCGACACGCTGTTGACGCTGTGGAGACACGGGGGCACCTGTCCGCACCACGCCAGGGGCAGGTGGGGCAGGGAAGCCGAGGCACGGGCTCTGCACGTCCGCACAGCTCTAAGCCCAGCCGTTCAGGCTCGGGCCCGTGCTGGGCGGGCAGCACGGGCACCCGCGAGGCAACTGCGGAAAGCACAAAGGACGGGCAGGGTGGCCACCGTCTGATCAGGAAGGCAAGTCCCAGGGCTGTGTGGACCCAGGGCCTACACCAGCACCCAGGGCGAGCTCCAGACCCTTCTGAACTGCCAAACAGGGAGTCTGCCTTCTTTCAGAGTCTGAAGCCCGTGAGGCTGACACGTGGGGATCGCCCCAGCATCAGAGCAGCAGCACCCACGGCGTCGGCGGCCTCCCCGGGGCCAGCGAGGCAGAGGGGGCTCAGGGCCAGACCCGCCGTGCTCCCCAGCCGCCTGGAATCCCAGAGACAGAATGTGCTTCGCTCGAGGTTTCCTTAGTCTGTTAAGACTAAGTGACTCCAAGAGGTGACAATTACGAAAGCCGGATCACGTGGTACAGAGAAGCTGGCAGAGCCCCGAGCAGCCAGGGCAACAGCGGACACCCAGGTACCTGAGGGTGATCACTTCCAGGCTGGGCATTTCCCGGCAGATGGAGATCTGGGGAGGAAAAGCACGTGCTCTCAGACTCGCTGGCGCGGTGACATCGCCTCTGTCTGCCAGCCCAGCAGCGGGACAGTGTGGAGCCACAGCCAGCTCTTCGCAGGGCCCACGCGGGCTGCCTGCCGCCCCGCGTCCCGCACAGATTAGCAGGAGCACGTGGGCCCCGCGCCGGAACCCGCTTTGCAGCCGGGACGTGCACTCAGCCTGGAGACGCGATGTCAGCTGTCACACACTGCCAGCCGTCCAGACGGACAGTCCTAATTTTAGACGCCCTCAAAGGACCACAGGTCGGGCGACCTCAAGGCCCCCGTGCTGGACCTTTCACCCTTGACAGGAAAAGGATGGAAGTCCCTTCTGGCCAGCACAGCTGGGCTAAACGGGAGACTGGGGACTCAGACCCTGGCACCGCTGCTGAGTCAGCGGGAGAGAGCAGTGGGGGGCTCAGGTGGGTCCATGCAGCTCCCCAGCCTGTATGGCTGCGGCGTGCCTGCCCCTCGCCAGGCGTGGAGCCAGACGGGCCCTGACCACAGTGGCTCCCGTCGCGGCAAAGGCCGGAGAACGTGCGACGCCTCTGTTTTCTGCTACGGGGGTGTCTTTCCTGCCAAATATGCAGCACGTCCGCTACCGTACGAGCTGGCGTCGGCTCTCCTGGGCAGCTTTGTCTTCAGGGAAAAAAGTTCAGCTGAAGTTGCAAAAGTGGGCAAGAGCTGAGTGTCTGGCTGGCACTCAAGTGGCGAGCAAATTGGGGACATTCATTCTAGGCGACAGTCCCAGACCCACTGTCCCCTACCCCCAGGCTCCAGCTCGTCCTGACACGGGGGAGGGGGGGGCAGGGCGGGTGTGAAGCTGGATGCGAATAGATGGGGAGATGAAGCGAGGAAGCTCCTCCTCCTCGGGGACACGAAGGCCTGGAACCCACAGAGACCCCAGCCGAGTGCCCTTCTCTGAAAGCAAACACAGCCCCTCCCCCCGTCGGGCCCCCCCAGGTCAGAGCTGCACTTGGATCTGGCCCCGCTCCACCCCCGAGACCCGCACAGACACAGGAGCCTCTCCGTGACATGAGACGTTTAAAGGACTCCACGATAAACGTGGTGCTGGGGTTCCCTGCACCAGCGGTCCTGTCCCGCTCATGACAGCCGCCACACAAGTGCCGGGCTGGGGCCCAGAATGGACGGGTGCAGCTCTGTCCCTTTAACAGCTCTCCTGTAGGGGAGGCCGCAGCTTCAGGCTTCGGGGTGCATTTGGAGCCAGCAGAATACTTACATCTGTGAGGCGGCTGCCCCTGGGGAAAGAAGAGACACATACTTTAATTTTGTTAAAGGTGAATACAAAAAATTAAAAATAAAAATTCAAAGAATTAATGACAAATGCTTAGAAATGTTAAGAGCTTATGATTTCTTTCTTTTTTTATTTATTTTTTTATTTTTTTTAGGTGAGGCAACCCTTGATTGACCTCACAGACTGCAAGGACCTTGTCGGCTTACAATCCCTTATTTTTTTATTTTTCATGCCTACAGCACCTGGTCTTCCTAGGTGGTCTCCCATCCAAGGACTAACCAGGCCCGACCCTGCTTAACTTCTGAGATCAGACGGGATCGGACTTGTTCAGGGTGGCATGGCTGTAGACTAAGAGCCTATGATTTCAACGACAGAGTAAAAGAAAGCTCGCCCAGAAACTGACAAAGGTGTCAAAAATCATCTTGTGGTTGTACGACCTTCAGGGGGTCACGAAGCGCTTCTGGTCCTTTTGTGGCCCAGTTACACCACCCTGCACTGACCCCGCAGCACCTGTATCCTGCGGCCACCTCCCAGAGTCACCTTTGAGAGCTCCTCCCTCCTCTAGGACCCAGCTACAGAAATATTACTGACTCCTTGCTGTAGCCTCTTAGCTCTTTCATTTCCCTAGAAATGGGGTTGGTCACCTGACCGGCATGCCACCTGGTTAGGAGACTTGGCTCCCGATGACTGGCAGTGTCACAAAATTGGACCCATCCACAGAGGTAACCATCTACCCCACTAGAGCTATCTAGAAGCCCCACCACGAGTCTTCAAGCAGTTCTAAGTGTCCTAAGCAAGGCTAGCAGGCTGGAGCCTGTGTCTGAAACACCACCGCCAGGAAGGGTGGGCTGTGCGTGAACATTCTGGAATGACCTTTGCCAATGGCCACCTGAGTTTGTGCAGCACCTCCCAGAAGCTGCCGGCCTTTGAAATCCGGAAGGCCAGCCTGGGACAGAGGCCAGGAAGGCTAGGCTGAAGGTGCCCCCTCCACCCCAAAATGCTCCTCCACAGAGTAGAGAGGCTGGGCAGGGGGCCCCATCTTAGGGTATAGGTGCCTGTAAGCGAACCCCAACTCAGGGTGGAGGTGCGGTGCAAGGAGGCCCCAACCCAGGTCGGAGATGCGAGGGAGCCCCCAACCCAGGGCGGCGGTGCCGGGGTGCGGAGCAGAGTGGAGCCCCAATCCAGGGCGGAGGTGCCCGTACGAAGGGGGCCCCAACCCTGGGAGGAGGTGCGGCGCGAAGGAGGGCCTCATCCCAGGAAGGGGGTGCGGGCATAGGTCCCCATCCCAGGACGGAGGCGCCCGGTGGGGGTGTCCCAGGGCAGGGGTGCGGGCAGCCGGGACGGCCTGGCTTCTAGGCCTCACCAGCAGTTGAGCTTCCGCACGCTGTGCAGCTCCGAGGCCTTGGCCCGTGACAGGACCATCTTCCGCGTTAGCTTCATGGCTGCGGGCCGCGGGACCCCAGACCCTGGCCGGGCCTTGGATCCTCCAGCAACCGGGAGGATTTCGGCTCCGTGGCGGCGCGTCTCCAGGGAGCGGGAACCGCGTCGTCAGGGGCGGGTCCTGCAAGCCCATTGGCCCCCCGGCAAGCGGGGCGGGGCGGCGCGAGCGCAGTGGGGCCTCCGGGGACTGCGCTCTCCGCCGTGGCTCCGCCCTCTCCCGCAGTGGCTCCGCCCCTCCCGCCGCGGCTCCGCCCCCTCCCGCTGCGCGGGCCGAGCCTCGTCCTGCGCTTGCGCAGTGTGGGGTCGCCGGGCTGTGACGTGATTTTGCGGCGACCGCAGAAAGCGATCGTCTCCTGTCCTGAGTCCCACGCTCACGTCCTGAGCTCCAGCTCCAGGTTCGACCTTCGAGCCCCCGGCGCCGAGTTCCCACCCCGGCTTCCAGCCCCGAGTTTCAGGGCCCCAGCCCCAGCGTTAGAGGTGACGCTCTCCAGGCTCCCCTGGGTCGCAGCGGTGAGACCGGAAACGGGGCAGCCGGGGCGGTCCCGGGGCCGCGTCGCTTCCCTCGCTCCCTCTCTTCCAGCGTTTAAGGACATGAGGCAGGTGCCGCAGACCCGGGGGGCAGCCCTAGCAGCGCCTTCGCAAGTATTTAAACCTTTTAGAAACCGGAGGTCACCTGGGCTGCGGGTTACGTTAAGACAGGCATTTGTGATCTGGGATGGGTTAGCCCGACGAGGGCATCCCCCCAGCGTTGCCATCTGACCAGCCATATCCCCCCCGGGTGACGTCTGGTCATCCTGGCCTGACTTTAGCAAGATCTTCTACCCTTGAAGTCTCATCCATCCACTGGTCCCCCCGCTCTGCTCCTCGTCTGTAAAGCCCCCCCCCCTTGTCTTCCTTGTGTTTGGAGTGGAGCCCAGTCTCTCTCCCCTGTTGCAATAACCTCGGATAAAGTCTTCCTTACCATTTTAACAAGTGTCAGGATAATTTTTTCTTTCTCAGTGATCAAAGATTGTTTCCCAGGGTGTCACAGCAATATCCGAAGCCCAGGGCACCCAAGATGGGTGGAAGACCTGCCTGCACGTGGGGCCCATGTCACGACAAGGCGTCATATTTCGGTGGGGGAGAGTGGGATTTTGCTGTGGGATTTCCCGTCCCACCCAATCCTGCCATTTGTATTATAAAGACAATATAGGGGATCCTAAAAAAAAAAATGTCCCCACAGTGGTGTAACAACTGCTGCTGCTTTCTGCGTTTTGTCCCATGCTCTGTATTTTGCTGGGCTGGTGGGAGGGGGGCGGGGGCTGTGAGAGGTTTATCAATCAGATTCTTGCCCTGACTCTCTTATTGGTGCCTGGATAAGGTGGCCCCAAAGTGGTGTGTGAGCCTCCTCAGGCAACAGATCTTTGGCATTCTGTAGAGGTAGAAGGGAAGCCTGCAAACAGTGCCAGTCAGCGCTCTCAAACGGACACTGGCTTTAGTAGTGGCCCCTGGGGACCTGTCCCAAGTGTCAGCAGGAGAGTATGGCTTCTGTGTTGGAAGCCTGTGGTCACAGAAAGCCAAGGTTTTGGTGGTGGCCTGCAGGGACACTGTGGGTCCATCACTGGGAGGAACCGTTCCAGAAATAGGATGGCCTGTGGGCTGGGGAATGCGGAAGGGGTCAGCGCTCGCAGTGGCGATGGGTGGCTGCTGGGTCAGTGTCAGATTTGGGAGGATGGGGCGTCTCAGAGCAGTGCGTCCCAAGTTCTTACCCAGCAAGCTGGCTGGCTAATGAGGCTTGAGCTAAGACAGGGGTCCCCAACCCCGGGCTGTGGACTGGTACCGGTCCATGGCCTATTAGGAACTGGGCTGCACAGCAGGTGAGCAGCGGGCAGGTGAGCAAAGCTTCGTCTGTGTCTGTGGCCACTCCCCAGCGCTGGCATCACCGCCTCAGCTCCGCCTCAGATCATCACGCATTACATTATCATAGGAGCACTGGTCCCTGGTGCCAGAAAGGTTGGGGACCACTGAGCTAAGAGAAATGCAGAAAACAGCAGGGCTCAGCCCCACCAAGAGTGGCCGGGAGCTCCTGGCAGGCCCAGGCTGTTTGAGCTCACACAGAGTCTCTAGCTGTCCCAACTGGGGAGCCACGTCTAGTGACGAAAAAAGCAGAGGCTGCAGGGAACTAGAGAGCAGGCTGGGCCAAGAGGCAGTGCGGGGCGTGCAGAAGGACCCTGCGGGTGTAGTGGGGACGCGGCAGCAGCGGGAGAAAGCAAACGTGCCGGAGCTGGTTCTGGGGGCAACGGCAGGCCTGTGACGGGGCTCTACATGCTTCATTGTGACACGTGCCAGTGGGCTGGCGGTTGGTGGGAGAGGGCTTTAGGGAGGTCTGTGGGCCGGGCCCCATGAGAATGGCCACTGCCCCCACCCCTCGACAGCACCCGAGGGCTGAGGCCTCCCTGGGAGAGGACTGGCCCTGGAGGGCAACGGACAAGTGAGGGGGGCCAGGGCGCAGAGGGGCGGAGACCCCGCAGGGCTGCCCGGGGTCGGTTGGGACTCACTAGGGGTGTGTGCTCGCCCCGCACCGAGCAATCGCTGGGGAACGGGGACCCCCCCCCCGCGTCCAGGCAGGCCGGGCGTCCGCAGGAAGTACCTGCTTGCGTTCCAGGCTGGGGCTGGGGAGGGGCTGCTGCCGGGGCCCCACGCGGGGGGCGGCAGAGGACGCAGGCGTGTTCACGTGGGCCGCCTGTGGGCGACAGGGTGGTCGGGTGTGACTCGGTTGAAGGTCCTGGTGATTCCGGTGACTTGTGAAGCGAGGACTCTTCGTGGTAAGCAGACATGTGCCTTGGGTGGTGTCGCCGTGCCTGTCCCAGCATTCCCTCCCACGTAGCTCCAGGGGAACTTGTCTCAAAAAGAAACTGGCGTGTGCTGTGGACGGCGGGAGAGGAGCAGAGGCCACCGTCACCTCCAAAGGCCATCCCGGTCACAGATGGGGTGGTGCGTGGGGGGCCACGGGGTCTTCCCAGCGGCCCTGCCCTGCACCCACTCCCCAGTTCCTTTGCAGGCTGCTGCCTGCCTGGGGCTGCTCAGCCACCCCCTTCCCCAGCTTCTCCTTTGGGATGTCCAGGTCCCCGGTGCCTCCTGTTTTGTAACGTTCACGGGGTTTTGTCACAAAATGTGTAACGTGTCCTGTTTTGTAACATTCACAGGGTTTTGCTTCCCTAAATGGACCCCGGCAGGCGGGACAGCCAAAGTTGCTTAAACCAAAAATGAAACGGTGGCTCACGAGAAGCCAAGGGTTGTGGCTTCAAGTGCGGCTCAATCTAGGGTCTCAGTCTCCCCCCCGGCCCCCTACTACTGCCACATCCAGGTGCCACCCACCCTCTGCCCCAGGCCCACACCCCAGCGGCCCTAAGTCCTGCAGAAAGGAGGCTGTTTCCCAACGGCCCAGGTGCAGGTGTGGGGACTGGCCCGGCGTGGGTCCCATGCCACCTCGACTGTCACTGCAGCTGGCTGCAAAATGCCTGGCTGTCAGCCCGAAAGGGGCGGGGACCTAGAGAAACGTCTCCACACGGAAGGGGGACCACTGCGGCTGCTCGCCCACGGGGCCTGCGACAGGCACCCGCCACGCCCTCTGACCCTCGCTCCAGCTGCTGGATTCCAGCGGAGACGTCCCTCTCCCAGCGGCCACCCTGGGGCTCCCACGGAACGCCCACGTGCCCACGCCCTGGGATGCTCACTGCGGCCCTGGCCACAGCAGGGTGCTCTCTGCTCTCTTTTAAAACAATAATTTGTATTTCCAAAGGCCTCGCTGACTGAATCCGGTTCTAACCCTGCGAAGTCACAAGCTTCACATTTGCCACCGCCAGGGGAAGATTTGGGCTGGACAGCGACAGCAGAGCATCCTGTGGGCTGGGATGGTGGCAGAATCTCACGCCTCACTCACAAGGTCACCCTCAGGGTGGACAGTGCCCCCTCTCCCCGAGTTTCCTTTGGGGAATCACCGCTCCCAATGATGAGGAAGCAGCTGCAACTTGTTGGGGAGCAGGGAGGTCCCAGAAGGAAGGAACCGGGAGGGAGCGTGGCAGCCTGGGGCCACCACTGCAGGCCACTGCCACAGAGGAGCCCAGGCTGCGAGCATGGAGCCGTCATGGCGGGAGGGCGGGCAGGGGTCCCTGCGAGGTGGGTGCTGCCCGGAGGGCTGCCTCAGACAGCTTCCAGCTGAGACCCTCCCAAGAGACTGCCACTGCCCAAGGGTGTGCCGCTGCCAGTCATCAGTGGGGGACACAAAGGCAGGGCCCTGTGGCTCCCGGTGGCAGCTCCGTGGGCCACCTGGCCTCAGAAAGCTCCTGCTTGGCAGCCTGGAGCTGCAGCTCAAGTCCGCAAAGTGAGTGGAACCCCGCTCCCCCCGCTGGGCGGGCCAGCACCCCTGCAGCTGGAAGCGGTTGGGCGGGGTGTGCTGGCACTCCGCAGAGAGCGATCACACTGTGCCCAGCCGGCAAGGCGTTCTGACCACACAGCACGCCCCGGTCCCAGCCCGTGCCCCGCCCGGGCCTCCCCTCCTCTCCACCCGCCTCACCCCTCACCCTGCACCCCCGCACCCCCGCACGGAGGCGCATCTTCCCAGCTGTGCAGCTGCGATACCTGCGTCTCACGCCGCCCACACCTAGCGGCCAGGAAGGCAGACACCTGCGTCTCAGCGTCTGAGGGTCGGCATCTGCGAGCAGCCGGGTGGCCGGGCCTGGGGCCCCTCGCGAGGGCAGACTGGGCTGGGCTGCGGTCTCCCATGCCCTGAGCCTGGGGCAGGAGGCTCCCTCCTCACCACAGGGCCTCCCCAGAGTGAGTGAACAGGGAGGGAGGGGAGAGGGAGAACCAGAAGCGGGAGCAGGGGGGGCAAGGGCAGGTCCCCTCGGGGGTCCCCTCGGGGGTCTTCCGGCCAGTTCCTTAGCTGTCCTGAGCCACAGCTCCCCCACAGGAAATGGGACGAGGCTTCCAGCCACGTCCGGACTGAAGGGCTGCAAACAGACCCGGGGGGCTCGGGTGGGCCCTGGCGAGGTGGGCGGATGTGGCGACCGCGGGGCGTGTGCCGAGAGGCCGGGAAGGGTGGACGGCAAACGAGTTTCAGACCTCGCGGCAAACCGTGGAGTGTTCCGTGGAAGGGACAAGTGGCCTGCAGTTACTGATTCTCTCCAGTCTCCTGAGAGATTACGCAGGCCAGGGGTCATTTCTAGCCCGGTCCATCACAGTCGCTATGGAAACGTGCCACCTGTCAGAGCGACCTGGGCAGGCCTGCAGCCACGCCACCAGCCACGCCACCAGCCACCCCACCAGCCACGGCCTCTACATGTTCCAATTTCTATTTGCATTTCATTGGCAGTCCTTTGTGATGAGAAAGTTCTGGAATGCAGATAACCAGCTGACTTAAGAGATGAAGAAAAGCAACAGTGTCCTGCCTGCACGTGGCCTCTCTAGACCGGGAGTCAGCCAATCAGAGCCCACAGGCCAGCCCCAGCCGCTGCGGTTTTTGCAAATAAAGCGTGGTTGGCACACAGCCATACCCGTCCACTAGCGCTTCGCCAGCGGCTGCTTTCTGGTTGCAGCCGGAGAGCCGAGCGGTGGCACAGAGGCCAGGCGCCCGTAAAGCCTGAGGTGTCTGCCACCTGGAGAGCCTGCCCCTGCTCCAGTCCGGCCCCGGCAGCCCCGGCCCTGCCCGCGCCCGGGGGTGGCAGCCTTGCCGCTCTGCGCCTGTGAATTATTGATGGCCAGAGCGTCGCGCCGCGGGCTCAGTGCCGGCCCTCGCTGGCTGCGGTTTCCCGCTGGCCGCCGGGCGCCCGCGCCCTGCCCAAGCCCTGTGCGTGGCCTTCCCCCGAGCCCGGAGCGGCGCTCCGTCCAGGCCAGCGCGCCCTGTGCTCCTGCTCACGGCCGCACGCCTTTTTATTGCTGTGGGAAGACGTTTCCCAACCGCTCCCGCGGTGGTGCCCTGGCAGGCGGAGCGCGGCCTTCTTGTGCAACACGCGGTTCTCCCCCGAAAGGGAAGGGGCCTCTCGGGGCACAGATGTCTCAGCAGAAGCGTCTGCTGAACCACTTTACCTCACATGGCATTCCCGCGGGGGCCTGGGGCAGTTGCAAACAAAAGCCAGCCCGCGCCTGTCCTGCACACAGCTCTGAGCCGTGGCTGTCTCGGGAAACAGTGATGGCCCGCGTGTGACCCCAGCCGGCGAGACAGACGGGACCCGAGGGAAGGCGCCCTCACGAGGCTTTGACACCTGCCAACACCAGCGGCTGGCACTGGCGGGTCTCAGACCCCTCTCTGGGTTGCGGCCGTGTGGCCAGCTAACCTCTACCGTGGGCACCCACTCGCATCGGCTGGTCGCCAGGCTCTGAGGATGCAGCAGCCCGTGGCTGGAGGGCTGTGCCCCCCACAGGCCATCGTGCCCACAGGCACGCCCGCTGCTGCCGTGCCTCACCTCTGTGCTGCTAACTGCTTTGCGGGACAGGCTGCAGCCACCTTCCTGCCTCCCAAGACGTCCGAATAAACAACCAGGCACTGCCCTATCCCAGGGGTGGGTCTGACACCTTCCGACCACACCAGAGACCTCTGATGGAGGGATAGTGAGGGGCGGGGGGGGGGGTGTGCTGGCCTGTGGCACCGCTTGCTGGCTCTGCCGTGGGGGGAAGGGGAAGGGGACGCTGGGGGCAGGGACTTTCCAGAGGAGGGTGCTGTGGCAGAAGTCTGGACACTGGGTCAATGTACCCAGGGGAGGAAGTGAGGGGTGGGCCTTGGCTGGTTTGGAGAAGCCACAGGCGCTTACTCTTCACTTCCCTGGACTTGAGCAGGGCCCAGGGCTGTGGGCGCTGGGAGCTGGCAGCCGGGAGGAGTCGGAGGGCCTTTGTGAGTAAGAGAATTTGCCTTCGGCACCTGTCCGAAAGCTGGGTTGCTTTTTGGAGCCAGAGCTCAGCCGCTGCCGGTCCTCCTGAGAAGGGACAATGCCACCGGGGGCCGAGTGCCAGTCGGGGTTCTCTGGGAGGGCCAGCTCCCCAGGTCGGGTGGTCTAGCTCCCTCCCGGCTCTTCCTTGGCTCTACCGGCAGGCGCCGGACGCGGCAGGCTGCGCGCTCCGGCTGAGTGACGCAGGCGCGCTGCGGGGCCACGCGGACGGTGGAGGCTGGGGACAGCGAGGTGCGCGCGCGCGCGCGCACGGGGGCGAGGGGTGCACGCTGGGTCCG
>CM053507.1:638850-678298 GCA_028627145.1 Eidolon dupreanum
TGGGGGACAAGCCACAGCTCTTGGGGTCTGCTGGGGGGTAATGGCTTTAACTGGGATCCGAGGCAGGGCTGCCACAGCCCACGAGAAGGGGACCAAAGGTGGCTCACAGCCGGGCGGCCTGCAGTGTCGGCGGGGGCAGTGGCCTGTCATCTCGGGGCTCGTCCCACAGCAGGGCCCCAGAGGCGGGGCGCCCACCCAGAGCGGGGAGGCTGCACAGGCCGGCAGCATGGCGGGGGCGTCCGAGAGCCCAGCCTCCACGCCTGGGCCGTGAATGCACAGCTCAGCTCGGGGCATGTTTGGGTGAAGCGGACACTGAAATCGGTGGACTCGGGGAGCAGATGGCCCCGCGCCCGCCGTGTGGGGCCTTGCCCGCGAGGAGCAGGCCTGACAGACACCCTCAGCTTGCGGCTGCACCCTCGGTGCCCTGCGGGCTCCACGTCACCTGAGCCAAGTCCTCGTGAGAAGTCTCCTCTCTGCACTTGTTGGTGGCACCGTTCCCTGGACAGCACCAGGCTCAAACAGGTGGGTATGCAGGAGGGGCGACCTGGGCCCCCCAAGCACCACACCCTATACTGTTTCTCATTCCCTGGGGTGACCCGGGCATCCATCGGCTTTCCCTTTGCCCCAAGGGCGTCACTGAGAGGTCCGGCTTGCCACGAGGAAAGGGGTCCAGTGCCCAGGGAGGAAGGAGGTGGAGGCTCGGACACGGTGGCACACACGGCCCCTGTCCCTGCCCACGACCTCCTCAGTGGCCAAAGGCACAGTGTCCAACCACTGGCCCACCGAGTAGGGACAGAAACTGGAAACCGAGAGTCGTTGACATTGTGAACCCTAACGAGAGGGGGAGGGTGCAGAGAATGTGAAAACATCTACACCTCCTCAAGCCAGGCTTCTGGTTTTCGTCCTGCTGATAAACACTCGGGAGCAGGCACGAGGTTTCATGCGAATGCGTCCAGCGTGACCTGGCACATTCTTGTCATTTTCACAAGCGCGTTGCAACCTCCCGACTCTGCTGAGCCCGTCGCCCCCGTGGGTCCACGGACATTCTTTTCGACAGTCTCTGCTGTGACAGATGACGCTTTAAGGACAACCCTGTGTGAGCCGCACTTGGGTTCGGGGTCCCTGCCGCGAGGCCGTGGTTTCCTGCAGGAGCGCGGAGCATGGCGGACCGGGCCTCTGCTCCGGGCCCCGAGCACGGCCAGGCACGGCCGGACGTGCCGGCTCGCCTCGGTCCTGCCCATGCGAGGCGCCCGCTTCACGGCCTGCCAGTCAGGAACAGGGGGACGGCTGACACCGTTGTCCTGTCTCACTGTGGTCATCGCTCCTGGAGCCAGGCTGCCGGGCCTTTCCCGTGGGCACCCGTAGCCTCACCGACTCGGCCTGCCACACACACGCGCATGCGCATGCAAAAACCACATGTGCACACGCACACACGTGTACACACACAAACCACAACGCACACGCATGTACCCACATTCACATCCCCCCACACAAACCACACATGCACACGCACATGTGTACACACACAAACCACAATGCACATGCATGTACCCACATTCGCATCCCCCACAAAACACACATATCCAAACACATTCACATCCCATGCGTGTACACACACATGCACACATTCATATCTCACACAAACCACACATGCACACGCACGTGTACACACACAAACCACAATGCACACACATGTACATACATTCACACCCACACAAAACACATGCACACGCACATGTGTACACACACAAACCACAGTGCACACACATGTACACACATTCACATCCCCCACAAAACACACATATCCAAACACATTCACATCCCACGCGTGTACACACACATGCACACATTCATATCTCACACAAACCATACATGCACATGCACATGTGTACACATGCAAGTCACACACATCCACATTCACATCCCACATGTGTACACGCACATGCACACATTCACATATGCATGCACACAAACTACATGCACACATGTGTACACAAACCGCAGTGCACACACATGTACACACATTCATATCGCCACGCACATGCACACATACAAGCCACACATGTGAACGCACATGCACAAACATGTGCACGCACACACAAACCACACACATTCACATCCCACACGTGCACACACATACCACAATGCACACACATGCACATATTCATATCCTATGCATGCACACATGCACATATGCACACACACATGCACACACATACACACAATGCCTTAGTAACTAACAAGGTGATCCACAGAGCGTCTCTAAGAACTAACACGCAAAAGTACTTTGAAAAAATGCGAGAAAGTTTGGTCTCCAGGTTAAGTTATACTACACTTAAACAACTCAACCATGCTATCAGCATAATTTGGAAAACTTAAAAGTTACCGTTGTTAAAATTCAAAATTCTAGAATAGTATTTATTTTTTTGGAGGGAAACTTTCTAAAGGTAAAAACTATGGAGATAAAAGGCAAGAAAATAAAAAGGAAAGATATAGATGAAAAATACATGGATGATAGATAAGTAGATGATAGATAATGGGTAGACAGGTAGATAGGTGGATAGGCGGATAGGTGGGCAGGCGACAGATGGAAGAGATGAGAAGGTGCGCAGCCGTCTCATGCCTAACGCCGTTTTGCTCCATCAGTGAACGAAGGTGGAACGCCAGCTCAAACTGACACCGCTCCCGACGCCTCCCGGGCCTGACTCAGCGCTCAGGAGGTCCGAGGTGCTCCCACAAGCCACCGCGAGCCCCGGGCCACACAGGACTGAGCACGGAGGGCGTGAGCACACGCTTACGGCAGAAGAAGGCCCAGCGCTGGAAAACAGACTTGAATTCTTATGAGTGACACCCACAAGTCACGAGTGAACGTGACAACAGTGGGTGACCCCGGCCCGGGGCGAGGGTTTGGCGTCTGCCTGAGCCCATGCTCCGGTGAGTCCTGCAGTGACTCGGGAGACTGCAGGGCACTGGGGCGCCTGGCCGGCCGCTGGGTCTGGCTGGCCACACACAGGGCTACTCTCTGGTCTATGCCACCAACCCAGGGTGGTGACCGCCCTGCAGAGAGACAGGCGGACGCAGCCCAGCTGGCCATGGCTGACGTCTAAGAGCAGGCGTGGGGCGGGTGGCCGCCGAGGGGCCACCTGCAGCTCACTGGTGTGGTTGGAGGCACCCTGGTGGGCCTGTCGGGGGCACCTCAGAGCTGTATGGGGGCTGGCCACCGCAGAGCCTGCATCCTGCTGGTCGGCTAGCCGCAGCGCCCACCTGCTCCGCACAGCACCTGTCACACGAGCGGACCAGGGCACGGCTGGCCGCGTGGTCTCAGCTGTCACTGGCAATGGGCAAGGCTGTCGCCCCTGTGGGCTGGGACGTGTGGGGCGGCGAGTCTCACTCCCGGGCTCCTGGGCGGTGGCCCTCCGTGCATGCGGCACGCTGTCCCCCGCCCCGTGAGGGCAGGCCCGGGGCCCGGGTGTGGGAGGGCACCCCAAACCCGCCCGGCGTTTCTCTCTGGTGTGCCACAGCCAACGCATCGCGGCTGCGTTAGCACACGCCTCCCCGGTCCCCTGCGCAGCTTCCGGGCAAGAGATCAGACCGTACGCGTGACCCTGCGTTCGCGCCCCACTTCAAGTCACTCGGGACTTCCCAAGCTCAAACCAGCCTCCACTGCTAACCCTTCCCGAGGCGCCACTTGATGACTGTTCCACCTTCAATTCACAGTAATTTATCTCCCTTTGCTTCCCCCCAAATATTTAAAATACAAATACTCACACAAAAAGAGCAACAAATAGAACTGGAAAGATGAGTCAGAGTTACATAGGTAAAGGTGACAGCTATCCTGAATGCGAAGTAACACAGGTAAGAAAATCGCAATTAGCTCTGAGATTCCTGGCAGCAAAGGTGAAAAGGGAATGAGGGAGGGAGGAGAAGAGAGGAGGAGGGGAGAGGGGGACAAGGGTGGAGGGAGGAGGGGAGAGGGGAACGGGGAAGGGGCGGGGAGGGACAGGTCCTGTTGCTGGAGAAGACTGGCTGACTGGCCTTGGAACATCAGACATCAGCCCTCCAGTCCTGTAGAAGGAGCTGCTGCAGGTGTCTGTGAGTAGAAAAGCAAGGCACAGTGGCGACCAGAGGTGACAGGCCTTCCCAGGAACCACGCACTGATGGAGGGCAGGAGGCGGCCAGGGCGGAGCCCGTCTGCCGGCTGACACTCCCCTGGGCCCCCAGCCACTCTGGACCCTCGTCAGGAGTCTCCCTGTGGTGTTGGGTTTTGGGTTTGGAGACCTTTTCCCCTCCCTCACTGGACTGACGTTTGGGTACGAGCGTTACTCTTCTCAAACATTCTAAGAATAAACACGGCTGCTCAAAGGTCAGTTTGCGCAACACCTCTCACTCGCTTCCCTCTAGAAAACGCTGGTCTTCGCCACTTCGCTCCAGAAAGGGTGCTGTGACCAGATGTGCTCGGGAGGTGCTGGGTCGGGGACGGGCGGGGACCCAGTGTGGCGTCGCCCGCGCCTTCCACAGACGAATCTACGCCCCAGACCTCGGGGACCCTCACGCTCACGGGCACGAGCCCCTCGCTCTCCGGATGCATTCCCGACCGCGGTGCCACGTGGCGGGGGTTCTGCACACAGAGTAGGGGGGACACGGGGCTCCAAGTCCCAGCGGGAGCGCCTCCTGGCGGTGAGTCGGGGCGTCGGGCCGTTGCTCCGAGCTGCGGTTCCTTCCTCCGCCGCTGGGTCTGGAGGCGAAAGCGCCCGGCCGGTGCATTCTGGGACGGTGCTGTCGGAGCGCGCGCCGCAGCCGCGGCGACCGGCGTGCCGGGGGATGCCGACGCCACGGGCCAGCCGCCGCCCGCCGCGAGCACTAGGGCGCGGGGCCCAGGGGGTCCCCGCACACCGGGGTGCTGGGCAGGGCCTTGAGGTACTCCAGGTGCCTCCTGGCGTCCTCCTGGTTCTGCCGCACGTAGTACACGACGTAGGCGACCACCATGGCGAACCAGCCGAACATGGTAACCAGCATGGCCACGTCGGTGGTCTTGTGGTGCGCGCTGCAGAAGCTGGCGCCGGCGTCCAGCGCCTGGATCAGCGGCTTCCCCACGTACGCCTCCTGCTCGGCGGTGTGGCAGGCCAGCTCGCGCACCGAGTCGGGGTCCAGCTTCAGCTCCCACAGCGCCTCCTGCAGGGCGCACTCGCAGTGCAGGGGGTTGTGCGCCAGGCGGATCTCGGCGCTGAGCTTGCCCAGGGCGTCCTTCGGGACCCTGCGGATGCGATTGTGGGACAGGTCCAGCAGCCGCAGGCCGCCGGCCAGGCCCGAGAAGGCGGCGGGGCCCATGGTCTCGATGGCGTTCTGAGACAGGTCCAGCTCCCGCAGCTGGCTCAGGTGCTGGAAGGCTCCGTTGGGGACGCGGGCAATCCTGTTGGCGTCGAGCTTCAGCAGCACGGCGTTGGCGGGGATGTCCCCGGGGATCTCCTGCAGGCCCCTCGCGCTGCAGTGGACGGCCACGGCCCCCGCGTGCTCAGGACACTGGCAGCTCTGCGGGCAGCAGGCGCCCAAGCGCAGGCAGAAGAACAGCAGGAGGAGGCGAGGCCCTCCGGGGGGCGCCGGCAGGGCCGGGGGGCTCTGTCTGCCCGTGGGGCGCATCCTGACTGCTCCTGCGGTGCCGGCGCGTCCTCGGGCTCGGTGCCGCGGGTCTAGCTCTTCCCCACGGCCCCCGCTGAGCAAGTGGCCATGCGACCCGGGCATGGACTCGTTCCCCGCCTGCCGGGAACACGACGTTCTCTGTCGGTTCTGAAAAGAGGGGGGGCAGGTAGCATCGTCCTCGGGGGGCCCGCTGGCACCCAGGACACACTCTGGCTTTGGGGAAGTGTCACAGGCAAACTAAAGCCTCTGTAACTTATTTCTGGGGACTCTCAATGCCACCAGTAGAGAAAGGACAGGTGGCGCTGACTGCTGGCTGGCGGCAGGCACCTGTCAAAATGGTCGGACAACCCTGCCACTCGCCCTGGACACACCCACCGCACACCTAGGGGACCAGGGGCCTGGACAGCACGGGGGGGGGGGGCGTTGGGGGCGGTGAGGGTGGCCTGGGGTCCACCCTCTCCAGGAACTCCGCGCTGACTGAACGAAGGGCCACTAGGAACCAGCGGAGCGCTCACCACGCCCCGCCAGGCTGCTGTAGGAATCTTAGCACTTTGCTAATTTTGACAACCCTTTAAAAATTATAATAAATACAGCTTCTCTCTGCTGGTTCTAATACGAACAGCGACCCAGCCCTGGCACCGGAGTCGGCGCCTTTTATTTCAATTACGCTTGAAAAGGAAGGAAAAAGAAAAGCCAAGCCCCGGGCGCGCGCTGCGCTGGGGCGTGGAGTGGCGAGGCCGCGCGGGGCCTGGGCGGTTAGGGCTTGGATTCCGGGGCCCCGAACCCCCAGACCCGCGGGAGGGGATGGACGGGGGAGGGGTGTTCACAGTCCCGGGAGGGGCGGGGTTTTTACCTGCGCGTCCGTGTCCGGGGGCTGCTCTGCGCGAGGCTCTCGGCCGCTCCCGGCCCGTCCTGGCGCCACACCCAGGCGCGGCGGCGACCCCGGAGCCCGCGCCCAGGTCCGCGGCCGCTGACACACACGCGGCTCGGCCAAGTGCTCGGCGCTCCGCGGGCGGGGCCTGGGCGGGGCCTGGGCGGGGCCAGGGGCGGAGCCTCAGGTGGTGGGGAGGGTCAGGACGATGCGGGGCCTCAGATCGCGGGGAGGGGCGGGGAATGGGCGGGGCCTTGCAGAGGCGGGGCGCGGGGCTAGGGGTGGGACTTTTAGAGGAGGTCTTTGGCGGAGACTGCGGGCGGAGTCCGCGGCTGGTCCAGGCTGTGAGGCGTGCAGAGCCCCGCCTCTGCCCGGGTTCAGCCCCCACCCCGCGCGTGGAAGCTAATCCCCTCCTGGCGCTGGCACCTGGATGCGTGGGGCCTGGCGACATTTGGGTCAGCGCAGAGCCTTTGCCGTCCCTCGCAGCCCCGATGCCAGCCCCAAGGTCCCCAAAGCTGGTTAGTGGGGTTAGCTCCCCACCCACCTGGGTCCCCTCCTGCCCCGGGAGCCACTGTGTCTTGGGGTCAGTGCATATAAGCCCCAGGAGAGTGGGGGAATGTGGGGATGGGGGCGTTTAAGTAACGCCTGAACCATCCTAAGTTTTTAAAAAGTTTTATTGTGGTGTAATGAATATACAATAAACCACATTTAAATTTGATCCGTTTTGACATTTGTATACACGGTGAAACCATCATCAGCATCGACGCAGTAAATACCCCAGGTGCCCCTTGGTACTTTCTGGCTCCTGTCCCACCCCAACACCAGGTAGCACGGATCCGCGGTCACTGTGCCCCCTTGGTACTTTCTGGCTCCTGTCCCACCCCAACACCAGGTAGCTCGGATCCGCGGTCACTGTAGATCAGTTTGCGTTTCTTACAATCGCTGTAAATGGGATCGCAGGTGCGGGCTCCTTTGTCCAGCTTCTTTCCCTCATCATAACCTCTAGCAGCCCACCCGCGGGCCCTGCTTTGTTTATCTCGTCATTCCTAGCAGTGCTGAGTATCCAGCCATAGTATGAAGGTTTCACAGTGTGCTGCTGTCCATTCGCTAGTTCCCAGCATTTGGGCCGTTTCCAGTCTAGCTGGCACAAATAAAGAGAAACGAACATCGAGTGCAACCTTTGTTTGGGCAAACCTCCTTATTTCCCTTAGATAAACACTCAGGAGCAGAATGGCTGGCTCACATGGTAGCTGTGCGTTTGACTTCAAAGAAACTGACAAAGTGATTGTACAACTTTAGGTTCCCGCCACCCGTGTGTGTTCACACTCTCACCAGCTCTTGGCAAGGTCAGGCTTTTTAATTTTAGACATTCTAATAGGTGTTCAGTGGTGTGGCTCATGGTGGTCGTGCTTCCCTGGCGACCAGCGGTGGTGGAGCGTCTTTTCATCTGTTTATTTGCCATTTATCTTCTTTAGGGAAGTGCTCTGTTCAAATCTTTTACCCATTTTTGAGTTGTTTTCTTACTGTTGAGTTTTGAGAGTTCTTTGTGTATTCTGGATACAAGTCCTTTATCAGATACGTGATTTGTAAATATTTTCCCTGAGTCTGTGGATTCCTTTCTTTCTCTTAAAGTTTTTCAAAGAGCAAAGTTTTGAATTTTGAAGTCTGATTTATCAATTTTTTCTTTTATGGATCATGCTCTTTTTTGACGTCATATGTAAGAAATACTCGCCTAACTCAAAGTCACAAGGATTTTATACTTTAGGTTTTGCATTTGGCTCTGTTATCCCTCTAGACTTAGTTTTGGTATATGATGTGAAATATGATTTAAAAAAAGTTTATTTTTTGTGCCTGTGGATATCCAGTGTTCCAGGACAGTTTGTTGAAAAAAAAACTACTCTTTCTCTACTGAATTGAATTACCTTTGTACATTTGTTGAAAATGAGCGATCCATATGTGTATGGTCTATTTCTATACTCTTTATGTTCGATTGGTCTATTTTTCTATTTTTATGCAAATATTCCAAGCTGTCTTCATTACTAGCATTTTATAATAATTCTTGAAATCAGTTAGTATAAATTTTCCAACTTTGTTCTTTCATAAAGTTTTTTTGGTCATCCAAGATACTTTGCATTTCCCCATTAATTTTAGAATCAGCTTGCTAACTTCTACAAAAAACAACAACCACCACCACCTAGTGGGATTTTGTTTGAGATTGCATTGAATCTATAGATCAGTTTGAGAGAATTTACATCTTGATGATGCTAAATATTCCAAGCCATGAGTATGGTATATCTGTTCATTTATTTAGAGCTTCTCTAATTTCTTTCGTCTGTTTTGTAGTTTCTGGTTTACAGAACTTACACATCTGTTGTCAGATTTATCTCTGATATTTTGTTATTGTAAATCATATTTTGTTTCAATTTCTATTTTTCCATTGCTAACATATAGAAACAAAATTGATTTTTGTAGTCTGATTTTAACTTTGCTAAACTCTCTTATTAATTCTAGTAAGTTTTTAATAGATACCTTAAGATTCTCCACATATACAATCGTGTTTTCTGTAAGCGAAAAGAGTATGGCTTCTTCCTTTCGAGTCTGGATGTATTTTGACTTCATTTTTGTGCCTAGTTGCCCTGGCTAAAGACTCTGAGTTAATTCTGGATGGGACACATGAGAGTACACATCCTCATTCCTGGCCTCAGGGGAAGTGTGCAGCCTTTCGCTGCTGAGGACAATGTCGGCTGAGGTTTTCCTCAGTTGTCCTTGTCAGTGTGAGCGAGTTTCCTTCTATTATTAGTTTCTACCAGGAATAGGTGTTGGATTTTGTGGAATGTTTTTCTTCATCTAGTGACAATCTTTTCTGTTTAAGTTTATTACTATGATGGATTATACTGATTGATTTCCAAGTGTTAAGTCAACTTTGTGTCTTTGAGCTAAATCCCACTCAGCCATAGTATATTATTGTTTTTATGTGTTGTTGAATTATTTAGTAGAGATGGTGTTTCTGAGATTATTTTTTTCCTTGATTGAATGTTGATAGCTTGTGTCTCTTAAAGAATTGTCTATTTATCTAAGTTGATGAATTTATCAGCATAAAGTTGTTTGTAATATTCTGTTATTAATCTTTAAGTGTAAAGTGATATCATCTCTCTCATTCCTGATATTGGTAATGTGTGTCTTCTCTCTTTTCTTTCACTGATTAGTCAGGATAGAAGTTTATTAATTTTATTGATATTCTCAAAGAACCGATTTTTGGTTTCATTGATATTTCCATCCCCCCCCCTTTTATTCCCCATAGACTTTTACTCTGATCTGTATTCTTTCTTTTGCTTACATCGGATTAATTTTCCCTTCTTTTTCTGTTTTTTTTTTAAGGTGGAAACTGAGCTCACTGATTCGAGGCCTTCGTCTTTAGCCTAGGCTATAAATTTCCCTCTAAGTTCTGCTTTAGATGCATCCTAGAAATTTCAATGTGTTGTATTTTCATATTCACTAAGTTTAGAATACTTTTTAATTTTCCTTTTGCTTTCTTGGTATGATCCAAGGGTTCAGAAGTATGTTATTTTGTTTTCAGACATGTGAAGATTTTCCAGTCTGTCTGCCTCGATGTCCTTCCTAGTTGTCCCTCGCTGTCCCCTTGTCCTCTTTTCCTCCCTCCCTTTGGATTGATTATTTTTATGAGTCTGCTTTCTGCCCTCAGTTGACTCGCAGCTGTAACTCTTCGCTGTTATTTGAGGGGTCGCTGTCGGGGGTGGCGTCCGGCTGCCACGTTCCCCTCACGGTCGGCCGCCTGGTCCTGCGACCGCTCAGCCCGTGGAAGTGTGCCGCGCCCCGGGGGCTGCAGGCGCGTGGGTGGGGGCCCACAGCGCGGCACTGTGCTGTCACAGGCAGCCAGCTGCATGGGAAGGGGCCGCCCCTGTGGGCTGCGAAGCTGTCGGCTTGTCACCGTCCTCATTTAATACATTGAAGAGGTGTCAACGGGGAGCCCCGAGTTATGGAACGTTATCAGTGTTCACGCTGAGCACATTGCGTGGGCACCACCGGGGAGTGTGGCGAGTGTGCGGGCGAGGGGAGGGCGACGCTCGGCCCCACCATGCTGCTCCGGCCCCGGCCACGGCTGGCTCACACCCAGGCGGCAGCCTCGCGGGGGGCGGGGCGGGGCTGGCCGTTCTGTGTCTTGATCTGGGTGCCGGTTGAACATAAATAAAAAAGCCACCAAGCTGCTCACATTAAGATTTGTGTGGGTGGCCGTGTGCACGCTCGTAGCCGTGTGCATGTGGGTGGCCGAGTGTGTGCAGGTGGCCAAGCACGTGCAGGTGACTGAGCATGCATGGGTCGCTGTGTGTCCGTGGGTGGCCATGTGCGTGTGGGTGGCCAAGCGCGTGCGGGTGGCTGTGTGCCTGCAGTGGCCGAGCGCGTGCAGGTGGCCGTGTGCCTGCGGTGGCCGAGTGCGTGCGGGTGGCCGTGTGCATGTGGGTGGCCGAGCGCGTGCGGGTGGCCGTGTGCATGTGGGTGGCCGAGCGCGTGCTCGTGGCCGAGTGCGTGATCGGCCTCAGGAGATGCAGCAGTGCCACGCCTGCAGGCTCACAGGGGACTCCGCGTGTCGTCATGTGCACGCTGACAGGCTCGGCCCATTCCAGGTGCTGTGGGCCGAGCTGTCTGCCGGTCCTCACCGATCTGTGGCCTGCCTCACTAGCAATGACGTCAGAATGTGTCCACGGGAGGTGCTGGCCGCCAGCCAGTCTCGGGCCGCAAAAGCCTGGCTTGATGTCCGCTCCAGACCACAAGCCGGTGCTCTTAGAAACAGCAGAAATGTTCTAATACCATTCCGGCCACGTGGTCTGGCCACTGCTGCAGCCCTCCTCACTGTAATCGGGCTCCAGGCTGATTATCTCCCCCATTTATCCACCTGGAATGCAGGCTGCATGGCCCCAGGGAGTAAATACAGCTGCTCTGGCTGGTTAATTGCTTCCTCATCAGGAAGGATGATTTGCTGGGCGAGGTCTGAGTGCATCTCTCAGGGGAGAGCGAGGGGCCGAGCCTGCAGCACGCGTCAGGGCCGGATAAAATCGGGCAGATGAATAAAACATCTCGTGAGCACCAGGCTCTGCTCCCCTCCCCACAGAGAGCACTAGAGGCCCGGGACGGGCCCTTCTCAGACCGCGGTGAGTGCTGGCCGCCCTGCCCTTCCACAGTGCCGGCTCGGCCCTCTGCTGCCCCGGCCTCCACACTGGCCTCACGTGGCCACAGGGGCCCTTGGACAGAGCCCCAGGCCTGCGGGCGCCATCGAGGGCAGGGCTGGAGCAGCACAAAGAGACAGGACAAAGGCAGCTGACCAGGAGCCCACTGGCTGTGTGGGAACCAGAAAGGCAGGGTCGGGGACCCCCAAGCTGACCAAAGGCCCTCCGTGGGCAAACTGCCTGTGGCAAAGCTGTCCCCAGCAGCTGTGGCCAGACCGAGTCACTCTGCAAGCTGTAATTCTCACTCTGAAATCCTGGATCTCCCGGTTCTCCCTGCCTGACCTTGAAAACCAGGGCTGGAAAACCAAAAAGAATGCCAGTGCGCGTCCACTTCCCACTTCCCAAGTCACGGGGGCCTGAGCGGGGGCCTTGGCTTGTGCGCAGCCGCCTCGGCCTTCCCCCAGGCCCATGCAGAGCCACACTGCCCACTCTCCTGGCCGCGGGGTTCCACTTCCAGGGGGAGCAGGTGGCTGGCTGACTTCTCCCCTGGTACTCTCCCGGGGATTTCTAGGCCAGTCACCTTTGTGGGCTCTGCACACATGTGTGTGTGCACACACACACACACGAGTGCATACTACACGTATGCAGGTGCACGTGCACTCGTGCACATGCATACATGCATGCACACGCACACCCATGCACATGCACACGTGCCTGCATGTGCATGCATGCGCACATGCACACGCGCGCACGCGCCCACACACATGCGTGCATGCATGTGCATGCACACACGTTTGTGAAGACATGCACACACATGTATGTGAACACACGTGTGCACACGAACACTCATGCACACACATGCACATGTGCACACATGAGCGCACACACCCCAGAGTGCTCCTTCTTCCTCCCCATCCAAGTTTTGTCAATTTCGTCAACCTTTCTCAAGCGCGGTTTTTCGTGTCAATTCTTTATTTTCCTCTTTTCACTAAATTCCGCCTTCACCCCGGGACTCGCACTGCGGCTGGTTTTTGAGCTTCTTGACAATTTACTTTCAGTCTCTGGATTTTAAAATAAGTGCATTTAAAGTGATAAACGTTCCTCCTGACACTCTCCAGCCATGTCCCTGCGTCCGGCAGGTGGTGATGGACCACCCCCCCCCCCCGCCTTCCTTCTGCTTTGCAGGTGCTCAGGGTGCTGGGAGGGCGTGACTTCACAGGGCGTGGCGCACCCCCTCCCCCCGCCTCCTTCTCTGGAGGATCCCAGCTCGCACCCGGCTCACCCTGGCCCGGGACAAGGGCTGAGCAGTCTCCATGGAGGCGCTAGGCTCCCCGCTGGGGCTCCTGCTGGGAGACAGGGTGGGGGGCTCCCAGGTGAGCACAGGAGGCCTGGGGAGGGAGGAGGGCAGAGAGCTGCACGGCTCTGCCGGGTCCTGCCCCAGCGTTGCCCACTCTCCCTCCAAGCCGGTCAGGGGCTGGTCACTCTCCGCCCCAAGTGTGCAGAGAGGACTCAGGCGTCTGGAACCACTCAACAAATTTTCTGTCCTCGTCCAGCCCGTGGCCACGTTCTAGTGCCACTGCTCTGACGCTGTGACCAGACAGAGGCCCAGGGTGGCGAGCTGCCCGTGGAAAGCCGCCGAGCCCCCCGGATGGTGGGGTGCGCTCAGGGTTTGTGAGTGTCCTATGTGCGTCCCCTCTGGGCCTTGCTGTCTTTGGGGGGAGTACAGAACCACGTGAACACACACAGTGCACACATAAACCATATGTGCTTGTGTGTGAAGGTTATGTGTGTTTATGTGTTACACATAATTTACTATACGAACATAAACGTATGTTATGTATTACACACATCTAGGTTGTACTCAATTTATATATAAATTTAGATGCAGATTATACATAACTTATGTGTATAACATATATATTTATATACACACACACACACACACACACACCACAAATACACAGAATGACTTCAGCCTTGTTGGTTGCGTTATTCAAATCCTGCCCTATTTTTCTTTTTTCTTCTTGATGCCTTGATTTCTGAAAGTGGGTTACTGTGAATTTGCCAATTTCTCCTCGAATTTCTATCAATTTTGCTTCATATATTTTAAAAACTATGGTGTTAGGTGGAAAACGGTTCACGGAAGTGCTGTCTTCATCCAAACGTCCTCTTTGTCCCCGAAGGGAGGCGTTTGAGCCCCGCGCCCGCCCTGTCTGCTCCCTGGCCTCCGGCCTTGCTTCCCGGCACCCTGGCCTGGCCTGACCCGCCCACACCGTCAGCTATGACATGTCTCGTCTGTTTTAGGTGACGAAGAAAAATACAGAGAGGACAAGAGAAACGTGTGTTATTTTTTATTTCCATATGAGAATCAGTTGATATGTGTATGTGTCATAAGCACTGACATGTTTTGACTGATTTCCTACTATTTTATTTCATATTAACCGTCCTCTTCGGGTACTTTTTTCTTCTTGATTTGGTGGTTGTTGCATTTATCCCCCTGGTGGTTCGAGTTATTTCTTCGTTTCTGCCGTGCGGGCCCCCTGGACCTGCAGTCCGCTGTTTCCCTCCGGGCGCCTGGCCAGGCTCCCTCCCGACCCCCCGCTGGGCGGCGGGCTCCCCGCTCCACGGGAGGCCGGCCGGGATGTGGAGTTCTCTGCTGTTAAATTGTCTTTTTCCATTTTGTCTCACAATGATAAGACTTAGTCAACATTGTAGCGGTTTCTTTGCTCAGCACAGACCTGTGTGCGTGTGTGCGTGTGCATGTGTGCGTGTGTGTGTGGTGGGCTGAATGTTTGTGTCCCTCCCAAATATTCCGAGCTGAAGCCCTGGCCCCCCGGGGTGGCTGCATTTGGGGGTGCGGCCTCTAAGAAAGTACTGAAGGTTAAACAAGGTCACGAGGGCCGCCCAATGCTGGAGGATCGGCGTCCTCACGGGAACAGGAGACCGAGCAGCTGGCGCTGGACCCGGACGTCCAGCTCCGGGACCCTCAGCGCCTCTTGGCGCCAGCGGTGTCGTCACCGTCACCGCAGCCTGAGCTGGCCCACCAGAGTGTTTGCGTGTCCCGACTTCGTCTCTGAGAAACTCTTTCAGAAAGGACACACGAGTACACGTCTTCCGTGTCCTGACGATGCTGAAGCGTCTTTATCTGGTGCTGCTGCTTGAGCTCTGGTCTGGCCGGGTCTATGACTCCAGATGGAAGCCAAAGCCCCACCTGCCCGCACACCTGCAGAGTGGGGGTGCACGGCGACAGTGCGGCCCGGGCCGGGGAGACTGCGGGGGGGAGTGGGCGCCGGGCGCTGGGGCTCAGGGAGGACGTCGCGGGGGGCCCGCAGGGTGTCCACGGGGAGGCAGCCACGGGAGAGCCCTCGGGCCCTGGGAGGCTCGGCCGAGGCCGGGCACAGGTTTCGGTGGCTGAGACACAGCCCGACGCTGCGTTGTCTGTCACCGTTTGCGGGACGCACAGCAGAGCGGCTCGGGAGGTACAGGATGTCAAGGTGACACCGTTCCTGGTCCTGAGGCCCCTGGTGGTTTATGCTGATGGTCTGTGAGTCTCTGGGCAGAATGGGGTGCTCCGCCCTCACCATCCACCCCCGTGGCTGCTCCCCGGGCACAGGAGTGGGGGGAGGGAGGGAGTGCGGGGTGCGGGGGGGACCACGCCCAGGTCCCGGTCACACAGGCAGGGAACCTCTGCATCTGCAGGCTGGCCTCCTGCCCCCGCGAGGGGCTCAGCCCTGACAGTGAACCGGGCAGTGGCCTGGGGGTCCCGCGGCCCAGGCAGAAGCCAGCTCTGGGGCATAGGCCCAAGGAAGAGGCCACAGGGGAACCCCGATCCTGGGAGATGCCGGCCTCGGACGGATGCGTCTCCGGTGGGGGCCGTGCTGCTCACGAAGGTGTGACCAGGAGGGGGCCAACTCCGGCCGCGGGCTGAGGCCGCCAGCTGGTTCAGGAGGGGCAGCGACGGCTGGCGGGCCCCAGTGGCCACCTCCACCCAAAGAACGGCCACATGACCGGAGCCAGCCTGTCCTCTGCCCTGGCTCCCCTCCCACAGCACCTTGCTGCCTTCTGGGTCACGCGCTCGGCCGGCAGGCGCGTCCAGCTGGCCATGTGGGGTGGCAGATGCCCAAGCACACTGTGCCCCGCCCCTGGCTACGTCTGTGCAGCCCACGTCTCCCAGGGACCGGGGACAGGCCAGCCATGCCTGCTCTGGCGGAGGGCCCACCCTGAGCCCACGGGTCAGTAGTAAGCTCCGAACAGAGTGGCCACCTTCTGGAGGACGGCCTTGTGGCTGGCATACAGCGGGATGCGCTTGTCCACCACCTGCCATCGGATGGACGTCCCTGGGTCGCGGGCGAGCAGGTGCTGCAAGGACACAGGACGTCTGACCCTCCGAGCCGCCCGCCGCCACCCAGACTCCCGGAGACCTGGCCAGGCCCCGGTCTCCGGGCCTCGCTGTGGGCTGGCCTGGCTTTGTCCTTCTGTCACCAGGAGCAAGAACGCCCACTCAGGCCTGACTACAAGTGCCCGCCAAGCCCCACAAGCCTCGAACAAGGACAGGGCCAGCAGGCACCATTCTGGGGCGTCTCGCCCTGCAAATGACGCCCAGCTCTGTTCCCGGGGCCTGCTGGTTCCAGTTCCGGGTTAGGGACATTTAGGACGGAACCAAATGCAGAGGACGGTGCCTCGTGCATGACCAGCCTCCCCGCTGTGAGCCTGGAAGCCCAGGAGGAGCTCACCCCGAGGTCCCCATCCAGCCCTGACCCCGCTCCAGCCACCTGCTGGCGGCCTCTGGCCTCTCCTGGGCCCCCTTGGTACCCTCTGGACACCAGTCTCACCCCTGCAGCCCCCGCTGTGGTCCTGGCCACTCTGGCCTGCCCGGGAGCCCGGGAGCCCCCTCCCACGGCCCCGAGGTCCCCCTCCCCGGAGCCGGCGACCTGAGCCCCATACCGTGTTCAGCCTCTTCAGCTCCACGTCGCTCTGGTCTGGGAAGTGGACGCTGACGGCCACCGTCTCGATCCAGGCGTTATCCGTGTTCCGAGGGTCGTCCACGTAGCCCGTGTACACCTGGGGGCAGCACAGGGCTGTGATTAAAACGGTTCCAGCGAAGCAGACGGGCCCGAGGGGAGAAGGCGCAGACGCCGTGCGTCCGTGTGCCAGCCCTGCTCAGGGTGGGCGTGACAGCGGGCTGCTCAGGGCGGGGGCGGGGGGGACACCAGGCCTGGTCCAGGCTGGCAGAGCCCCAGGCCACGGCCCTCGCTTTAGAGAGATGACGGGACCCCAGCACCGCCCCCTCCTGGGCCCGCCCTTCCTCCAGGGGCCGCGGGGCATGGCTGAGGGTTAGGGAGGGGTGCGGGGGGGCAGGCTCCCCTGTCGCACCCTGCCCTTCCCACGGCACCGAGGGGCTGGGATGTGGAGGGGCCACCCTACCTCCTTGCCCCGCGCCAGCAGGCTCTCGAAGGCCGGCCAGAACTCTCTCTGGAGCACTTGCTTCAGCTTCCGGGGCAGCGTCTCCCCTGGTTCCCGGGAGCCCTGGGCAGGGCGGGGGCAGAGGCGGGTCGGCAAGGCCAGCGGGGGCCCCGCCTCCCTGGCTACCGTGCGGCAGGGGCAGCCGGCCAGACCCTGGAGCCGCAGGCGGACGAGCGTCTGGCAGCCCGCTGTCTCGAGCCCGAGTGACATTGTCCAGAGCCCACTGGCCGCGTCAGCGGCTCCCCGGCAGGGGCGTGAGCCCCAAGCGCAGCCGTGGGGAGCACGTGCCAGCCCGGGATTCCGGCACCCGGCCCCAGCGGGAGGGCCCGCCTGCACCCTCAGACCCCCCCACCTCTGCACCCCAGCCGGGCGCCCGGCCACTCCCCATGCCACGTGGCCCATGCCCGCACCCCACCCCCTAGGGGACCCTGCTTGTCGTCCAGTCCGTCGCACGTCCGTTCCACTTTGGCCCTCCTGACGCCCTGCCCCTCCCGAGCCGCGGCGGCCGGGACCTGGGCAGGCTCAGCAGACGCCCCTCGGCGCCCAGCGCTCAGGGCTGTGGTCCTACGGCTGGGGGCACGGGGGTCAGGGCTGCAGGGGCCAGCACCACCAAGAGACCCGGAGTCCACGTGGGGGCCTAGACCCCGGCTTTGTCACCGAGATGAGCAAGAGTCCAGCGCTGCCCGGGGCGGTGGCCACAGGGGGGTGTTCAGCCAGTGTGTGGGCCAGACGGACACGTGACCCACGACCGCGGCTGGAGGGCTCACCCCTGGCAAGGCCCAGTGCTCCGAGTGGGGGTGCTGCACCACCAGCACTTCCAGCATTTTCTTTATGCTCTTCCTGCAGATGGCTCCGTCCTGGTTCCTCCTCCACCTGCAAAGGGACAGCCCACACCCCTTCCAGGCCTGCCCGCCCCCCCCAGGACGGCCCACACCCCCTCCAGGCCTGCCCGCCCCCCAGGATGGCCCACACCCCCTCCAGGCCTGCCCGCCCCCCCAGGACGGCCCACACCCCTTCCAGGCCTGCCCGCCCCCCCAGGACGGCCCACACCCCCTCCAGGCCTGCCCGCCCCCCAGAACGGCCCACACCCCCTCCAGGCCTGCCCGCCCCCCCAGGACAGCCCACATCCCCTCCAGGCCTGCCTGCCCCCCCAGAAGGCCCACACCCCTGCGGGACCCCGCCTGCCTCCATGACCACCCTACTCCTGGCTGCTGGGAGGAGGCTGGCCTTTGGGAGAACGTTCTCTAGGGACGTAGCCACTCTGCATCTGCGAGCCGGGGGCCGCTGTGGGATTGTGCAT
The DNA here is from genome assembly GCA_028627145.1 of Eidolon dupreanum. Taxonomy (NCBI): domain Eukaryota; kingdom Metazoa; phylum Chordata; class Mammalia; order Chiroptera; family Pteropodidae; genus Eidolon; species Eidolon dupreanum. The sequence continues at coordinate 657,305 of CM053507.1, forward strand.
TTTCAGCTTGTCCTTGGCGGTGGGCGCTGGCCACTCTGTGCCTCCTCCCGTGGGCTCTGAGGTGGGGCGGACCCACAGGGAAGCGGGGGCAGCCTCTGTGTGAGGCTGGGCTCCCCTGGGCACGGACGGCCCTCGCACCTCGTGTGGCCTGTTCTCTGGGCTCTCAGTGAGTGGGGAGGGGCCCAGAAGTGAGTCCCTCGTGGTGCACGGGTGACCGCCCCTGGCGCACTCACCGAGTGACCACGGGCTGCAGCGTGTGGTTGGGTCCGAAGCAGCTAAGAGCGCCGCGCCCCTGCAGCCCCGTGCGGCCCATGGGGTTCCTGGGGTGGACAAGTCTGCTCAGCCTGCTGCCCACCACTGGGAGAGCCAGTCCTCGGGGGCTCCGAGGGGCGAGGGGGCTCCGGGTTACCGTGGGCTCGGTTGGAAAAGAAAGGGGTGCCCTTGGGAGTCAAAGCCTGTGCCCCCGAGACCGTGCGACTGACGCATCGTGCCACACGGCCCACGCGAGGGGGCGGGGGGGCCGCAGGGGCCGGGGCCAGCACCCACGGCGTCCCACGGCTGTGGCCACAGACGAGGCAGTGTCGTCCGCTGGACCCTGCCGGGGGGCCGGAGCCTGGCTCACAGACTGGTCCCTGCTGCCCACACCCCGGGCACCAGCACGGACACCCCCGGTTCCGCTGGGCGGGGCCGGCTCCTTGTCCCATTTCTCCCCACCATGTCCTATCCAAAACGGCACGTCCCGGCGGGGGTGGGCCCGGTGGCCTCAGCACTAAAACGGGAGGAAAAGCCCACCATCCCTGCCGTGCCCGGCCCGCGGTCTAGCCCATCCTCTGCACCCGGGCACATCCCCACACAGCCTCTCCCTGTTCCAGAACTCTCCAGAGAGGCCCACTGCCTCCGCCCTCAGGCCCCGCGCTCCGGCCTACGCCGGGGGTCCCCAGTCCCGGCACCTGTCGTCCCTCCCACCGGCCCCCGCCCCTCCCCGGGCCGGCACACAGCAGGCCTGTGCCGGGGGCCTGCGGCCCCGTTTGCCAGGAGAGACGCCCCGCAGCAGAAGCAAAGCCCCGGGCCCGGGCAGGGGGGCGACTCACAGAGGGAGCCCGTCCTGGACCACGTAGCTGCCGTGGAAGCTGCGGCGGTCGATGGGGCCGTCCACGGCGTTGTAGCTGATCCCGGACAGAGACTCCGGGGTGCTGGGCGGAGGGGGCGGTCAGGGCCCGGTCAGAGCGAGCGCGGGAGGGGCCTCGCGGGCCCGCGGGCACTCCCAGCCCCGGGCCGCCCTCCCAGGCGTCCTGGCCCTCGGGTGGACGGGGCGCCCCGTCCAGGCATCTCCCCACCCCCGCCCTGGGCGCGAGGCAGGGCCGCAGGCCCGGGGGCCGCACTCACTCTCCCGGGGGGTCCACCGAGGCCTTGTGCTGCCTGTCCGCCGTGTAGAAAGGCGGGTCGTAGATGGGAAACTCCACCTGCACAGAGCGGTGGTTCCCCCTCGGAGCGTCACCCCCACCCGACGCCTGAGGCCACCCCACCGGCAGCTCCGAGCTGGGGCCGACCCAGGGACCCAGCCGGGGGGCTGGTGTCGGGACCAGCGGTCCTGGAATCTCCCCAGGGCCGATGGGGGACTAAGCTGGGCTCAGAGATGAGCAGGAATGGGTTGGCGGGGACCAGGCAGAAGGCAACGAAAGCAACAGCCCAGAACGTTCTGGAAAAGCAGGAGACGAAGCCCGCGGGGCCGAGGTGGCTGCCCTTATCTCGCCACGTCTCTCTCTGCCACCGTCCCCCAGGCTTTCACTCACAGGACGGGTGGTGACCACGCACCCAGAGCAGCAGGCGCCGTGACAGCCGGGGCGGCCGGAGGCTCGCCGTGTGGGCCAGGGACACGCCAGGAGCTCTGGGCTCCGGCCCCAGCTGCCCCCGCTCCGGCTGCGTGGCCCCGCACGCCTCGGCTGCCTCATCTGCCCACTCGTGCCCGCGAGGCCACAGCAGGCTGACCCGCCCCAGCGCCCGGCTGCACGAGAGGATTTGGGCAGGACGACTCCCGCCCCGAGCGCTGGCCGTCCCCGGCTGGTGGGGACATAGGCACTCACCTCCCAGGGCACCTTCTCGTTGGGGACGGGGAAGCGCGTGACCAGGGCGTTGGGGTAGAGCAGGTGCCGGGCATTGACGTGGTGGCTGTCACCCCAGTCGTCCGCCTGCCGCCCGCCGCTCAGCGCGGGGTCCTGCCCCTCGGAGGCCTTCTGGGGTGCTAAGGACAGCCAGGTGGGTCATGGCAAAGCCGGCGGGGCTCAGGAGGCAGCCCCAGGACAGCGTGTCCTCTTGTAGTCCTCCCCCCAAAACTCGGCTGCCCCCACCCCTCAGCCCAGGTCGAACGGGGTCCCCCGGCACCGCGGCCAGATCTGGGCTTGGGCAGTGTCCCCGGCTGGCACCCGCCTCCCTGTGCGGCTACTGGCAGGGCACTTGGGAGCTAGAGGGACGCGGGCCCCCCGGAAGCCGGTGCGGGGGGGGGTCACTGCTGCTTTGCGGCCAGCAGCCCCTGGGGGGGGCGGGGCCTTGTGCTGGTGCCCGGCTGGCTGCAGAGTCAGGAACCCAGACGTGGCTTCCAGCACCCAGTCCACGTGGCTCAGTCCAGGCACCTCCTGTGGCTGTCCCCCTTCACAGTGTGACACACAGGAGGAAGTCGGGGGGAAGGCCAGGCCTCCCCCGGGAAGTCCCGGCTGGGTCGAGTCATGGAGGGAGGGGGCTGGCCGCGCTCAGACGGCGGCCTCCCTCCTGGCCCAGCAGGAGCTCCACCCGCACCTCTGCTCCCCGCAGACCCCAGACTCAAGGGAGCACGGCCACCCACTCACCCAGGGTGGGGGCACCCTCCTCCGAGCCCAGGCCGCTGCCCCTCAGGGCCTCCACAACCCAGCGCAGCGCACTGGCCATCTGAGTCACCTGCAAGGCAGGCCCCATGGTCAGCACCTCCCCCAACCGCACGCCCACCCCTCCGCCCGCCCCTCCCCCAGGCAGCCACCCAACCCCAGGGCCCTTCCCGGGAGGCCGCTGACAGCCAGGGGCCTTGGGGACCCCCACAGCCCTCCCCCAGGTTCCCCCAGAGCCCTGCGGCAGTGGCCGCACAGGAGGCCAGAGGGGGGGATGGAGTTTGTCCCTCAGGGGCCCGCGATGTGGCCCCTTGCAGTGCAGTGTGGGAGCGCTCAGCCACCGAACTCTTGGGCAGAGCTTCCCAGAAGTGAGGAAGGCGCGTGCGTCCCCCACACCCCACCCCGGTCTTCGGTCGTTTGCCCGGCGTGCTTGCTCTCAGAGCCACCACACCAGAGTGACCAGCAGGCCCAGCAGCCCCGTGCCCCACGCACCTGCCCCTCCAGGGAGGCCAGCCGCTGCTCCACGGAGCCCGGCTGCTTCAGGCCGTCCATCCGCAGCGCGTCCGCCATGCGGTCCACCCTGCAAGCGCGCACAGCTGAGCCCGCCGGCCGGCCGCACGCGGGGTCGGCGAGGGGCGTGGGCCCTGCCCGCGGCGGGCGGCCCCACCAGGCCCGGCCTCCGTCGGCCGCGGCAAGTGCTCACGAGCCACGTTTCCACGCAGAGAACCCTGCCTGCTGTCCACGGGGAGACGGCGAGCCAGCGCAGGCGCCCGGCTCCACGGCCACGGAGCAGCCCGGGCGAGGGGCCGGGGTCAGGGTGCCTGGGCCCCTCCCCTGGATGGGCCTCACGCTCCAGAGCCCAAGTCACGAGAACAGAGCCACCTCTGGGCACGGCTGCCGGGTGGGGAGCGATCGTTTGGCTTTTGCTTATTTTGCTATGGCGTGGGAATTTCATCTGACTTTGGCCAGCCGTGTTCGTGGGCAAAACGGTTCCACCGCCCGACCCCCACCCACAGCCTCTTGTCTGTTCGTGCCCGGGCGTCTCCGCTTCCTGTCTCCTACGTGCCGACGGCAAGCCCCCCCCCCCCGCTGTGGACACGTGGGTCCTGTTTTGGCAACCGCGTACGCTGAGGAAGGGGGAAGCAGTCTCGCTGAGCCCTCACGCCGGCTCCCGCCGTGCCCCCAGCCAGCCTGCGGACCGCTGCCCGCTCGCTCAAGAGGTGGTGACAGGTCCATGTGGCCGTGACTCAGTCACCACGACGAGCAGGGACTGCCTCCATCTGCAGGCGGAGCTTGCCCGAGACCCCACCCCCACCCCATCCCCAAAAAGCCCTGGCCCCCGGTGCGGCACAGCGTGTGGGCTCGGCCTGGCCCGAGGCTGTGGGGCCCTGGCACCACGCCGCCTACGTGGGCTCACCCGACCCATGGGGAGAAGGTGTCCAGGCCAGGGGCACCGACGTCACCGCTCGTGTGTGACAGTGACAAGAGCCACACGCACAGCCGGCGCTCACGGGGTGCGTTGTCCGGCACAGACGTGCCCATGCGCTGGACACGAGCCCCTCCCCCCGCGTTCCGGGCGCAGCCCCAGGCAGTGGATGCCGTCGCTGCCACCATTCCACGGACGAGCCGAGAGAGGCGCAGACAGGCAGGTGGCAGGTGCCGGTCTCTGAGGAGGGAGCGAGCCCACGCTCGTGGCTGCTTCCGGCCTCACGGCGCCAGGATGCCCCTCTCCACGGCCTGCAGACACCTCCGCGCCAGGGACAGGAGCTGCTGTGACCGCATGGCACCGTGTCCCCTCCCTGCTCCTGGCCCACCGTGTGACACGCACTGACAGCGAGACCAACTGTCCCCCGTTTGTGCCCGAGGCAGCCAGGCCCGTCTGGTGCCCGTCAGGCTGAGGGTGGGGGCGCAGAGGTCTACCCCCAACACCGACCTCACCCCCGAAAGGAGGCAGGGCAGGAGGGAGGGAGGGAGGGTGGGAGGGCCGTGCCGAGGGGGCCCGGGCTGCGGCCAGGCGGCCAGGCCCTGTGGGAGCCGCGGCGAGGCCGTAGCCGTTGCGCTCACTGTCCGCCTGCCCGGCTCCCAGTTTGCCTCCTGCAGGCCCAGCTGCCCGTCCCCAGCACACCAGCCACCTTACCCCACGGCGCCTCTCTGGGGGACCACCCCGGCCATGGCGCCTCTCGGGGCCAGCCTGCCCACGGCACAGGCGGCCTTCCCAGAACTCGGAGGGAGGGCTGTGGGCCGGTGGAGGACGTGGCCCCGCACCATGGGATGGCGGGGGTCTCAGGCCCGAGGGGACCAGTTGCTGGGCCGCCCCCGGGTGGCCACGTCCACACAGTGCCTTGGACCCGCCCGGGGCTCAGTTCCCGCCCACGGCAGCCGCCCGGCCCCCGGCACCTGTCGCTGATGTGCTGGACCCTGTGCTCCGGCCGCTGCCGCTGCCGGCTCTGCACGCTCTGCAGGTAGTTCTCCTTCAGGTAGACCTCCCAGGACAGGAGCGCCGCCTCCTCGTTCTTCTCCAGCTTGTTCTCTGCACGGTGGCGGAGTGGGAGAGGCAGGGGGCCTGCCTGGGGGTGTCTGTGCCTGGAGCGGCAGGAGGAGCCCACCCCACGCCACCCGAGGGGGCTGCCGGGAGGCCGGTGGCCTGAGCTGTCCACGCCCTTCCAGCTCGGAATTCTAGGAGGAGCCGCCCCGCCCACCCCAAGCCCCGGCTGGTCCCCAAGGTGGCCGAGCACGCGCCCCGGGGAGGCAGAGGGCCCGGCCTACTGAGCTGCCGGTGCCGCTTGGCGGGGATCTTCAGCACGACCCTCTTGATGAAGAGGTGCAGGTGGCTGAGCAGGATGAAGGGCGGCGGGGCCGGGGGCCTGCTCTGGTACTCCTCTATGAGGTCGTGGCGCTGGAACTTCCAGATCTGGTCCGTGTGCTCCTGCACCTGCTGGAACGTGTAGCTGGCGGGAGGCAAGGGCACAGCGGTCATGCGGGCAGGACGACGGCACGCCCGTCACTGGCCGGGTGACGGCCCCCAGAGCAGACGCACACCACGCCCAGGCGGGAAGGGACGGCCGGCTGGCCGGACGCAGAATCCTGAGCGTCCTGGCAGCCAAGGCGAGAACAGAAAGGAAACACCTAGGCTTTAGAGTTTATCAACCTCATTAGCAACCCAACGAGGCGGGCCCCTCGGGGGATGGGTATGTGCTGGTGTCAAACCCTGAAAGGAGTTTATCGGTTGAGTCGGACGAACAGGAGGGTCAATGTCCTCAGCAGGGGGACAAGCTATTGTCTGCACATCGGCCCCTTGTAGACAGACCGAATTTGAGGTGCAGCGGGGCCCTCGGAAGGGCGGCCGGAGGTGCAGAACGCGCTCGCCGCACCGTGGTGGGGACGGGGGGCCCTGCCCGCTGGCCCCCGTGGCCTCTATCAGAGCTCCATGTGTGGTCAAGGTCTGTCCCATCGAATCGGACAGTGACAGCCTCAGCTGATGGAAGGGGAGAGGAGCAGGCCTGCCCGAGCCGGGATGTAGACGTTTTCACAAGTGTCGCAGATCTCATGGGCCCAAGAGGCCGGGAGGGTCCCTCAGGGCTGGCGGCCCCCTTGGGCCACGGTCAGCGCTGACCTGGCCTTCTGTCTTGCTTGGACTTCTCACCCGAGGACAAGCACAGGTCGTCCATCCCGCATTCTAAGTGCCACGTGCACTCACCACACCGAGAGACGAGTGTAGACGGGCCACCACCTGTCCCGCCTGGGCCCCTCGTGTGAACGGTGGAGGCCTCGCACCTCACGACCTCCCTTCTCACTCACAAGCAACTGAGAAATAGTGTTTCCTCCCAGAGGACCGAAGCCCAGCGACACTAAATGCATTCGCTGAGGGCCCAGGAGCGAATCCGGCGGCCCCCACACGTGGCCGTGCCCCGGCCCTCCAGGGTGGCTGCCATCCCCGTGCAGTGCCCAGAGATGTCACAGGCCAGTCTGCGATCGTGCAGAGACGGGGGCCAACCCCCTGTAGCCCACAGTCCCCGGGAGCAGGGGGGAGCGAGACCCCCCCCCACCCCCAGCCACCCGCGGCCTCCGGAGCATGGCCTGTGGGCTGCAGTGACGGTGCCATGAGCCGCCCAGCAGCAGTGCCCGGCCGGACAGACAGGCCCAGGGACAGTGGCCGGCACGTTCCAGCGCGGGTGGAGCGAGTCTCCTGGGGTGCCGGGGTCCTGGCCCCAGACGCGAGCTCCGTGGCGTGGTCAGTGCGGACGGAGGGAGGACGGCGGCTGTGAGGCCGGCAGCACTCACTTGAACATGGCAATGAGCAGGTTGAGCAGCAGGATGTTGGTGAAGAGCAGGTACAGGCAGAGCAGGATGACCGTCAGCCACTCGGGGAAGGCAGGCCGCTGCCGCGCGGCATCGCTCTCCGGGCACTTGGGCTTGTACGGGTCAGTGCCGTTGGGGCTGCACTGGTCCAGGCTGAAGTTCACGCCTAGCAGGGTGGGGGCGGGAATAAAGAGAGACACACGGTCACAAGGCCCGGACACCGCATGTCAGCTGTTGGCTCGGCCCCAGGAGAAGCCCGAGAGAGGTGCCCGTCCACACCCAAGCCTGCTCTGAGGGCCAGAAGTGTGGCCGCCAAGGTGCTTCCTGGGCCCCAGGCACCGGGCGGGGCCAGCTCCAGGCGGGACCAGCACCGGGCGGGGCCAGCTCCAGGCGGGACCAGCTCCAGGCGGGACCAGCTCCAGGTGGGGCCAGCTCCAGGCAGGGCCGGGGTACATCACCCAGATGCAGGTCTCAACCTGGTCCCACCCTGGAGAGCCCCATGTGGCGGGGCAGAATTCAAAGCGAGAAAATTAACAACGACCGCAAAGACGAGGGGACGGGAGAAGGGAGGTGCCACGGAGGCGACGCGCCGACACGCGGAGCAGGTGACCGCGGACCGCAGCGCAGCCCCAGGCGGGAGGGGAGCAGCGGACGCCGGATAACACACACGTGCTCGCCCAGCGCGTGGTGAGGAGATCGCTCCGGGCACACACTGAGTCGTTGCCGGCCACCACCCCGGGCAGTGGGCTCGGGGACCGCGTTTTTCTTGATACTTTGAATTTAAAAAGTTTTCAACAAGAGTGCACTATTTTGTAATCAAATCTATTTTTGAAAGTGTTACCAGTTTTCTGATAGAAATGCACTATGATAGCCATAAACACCTATACTAAAAATAAGAGCTCAAATTCATAACGTACCTTCCACTTTAGTGAATAGAAAAGAGAAAAGCAAACTAAACCCAAAGCAAATGGAGGGAAGGAGAAAAGAAAGATCAGAAGGCAAAAAAACTAAAATAAAAAATATGAAAACGCAGAACATCAACAAAACCAAAATCCAGTTCTTGAAAAAGATCAACAAAATTAGAACCCTTTAGCTAGACAGATAAAGGGAAAAAGGAGAAAAGGCTCAAATTACTAAAATCATAAATGAAAGAGAGGACATTACTATCAATCTTACAAAAATAAAAAGAACTATAAGGAAATACTATAAAAATATATGCCAACAGATTAGACAACTTAGAAAAATGAACAAATTTCTAGAAAGACAGAAACTACCAAAAGTGACTGAAAAATAAATAGAAAATATAAATTGACCTATAACAGAGAGACTTCATTAGTCATTTTAAAATTTCACACAAATTAAAACTCAGGCCTAGATGGCTTCACTGAATACTACCAAATGTTTAAAGAAAAATTCAAACCAATCCTTTACAAACTTTTTCAAAATATAAAAAATGAAAGACCACCACACGATTCATTCTAAAAGGCCAGCATCACTCTGACGGCAAAAGAAGACAAAACATCACAAGAAAAGAAAATACCCTTTGTGAATACAGATGCAAAATTCCTCAACCACATGCTAGAAAACTGAATGCAGCAACACATAAAGAGAAGCACACACCGTGACCAAGTGAGACGGTTCCCAGGAATGTGGAGTTCAACATCTGAAAATCATCTCACATAATACACCACGTTAACAGCACAAATAACAAAAACCGCGTGAACTTTTCCCTAAATGCAGAAAAAGCATCTGATAAAAATCTAACACCCTTTGATAATAAAACCACTCAAGAAACTAGGAATACAAGGGAACCACTTCAACTGGATGAAGGGTATGTATAAAAACCCACAGCAAACATCACACTTAATGGCGAAAGAGAGAAAGCCTTCCCCTAAGATCAGCACGAGATAAAGAAGTTTGCTCTCCATACTCCTTTTCGACATTGTACCAGAGGTGCTAGCAGAATAATTAGGCAAGAAATAGAAATAAAAGGTAACCAGATTCGGAAGAAACAATGAAAAGTATCTCCTATTTGCAGATGACACAATCTTTGACTCCCAAGCAATCTACTAAAAACTATTAGAATTAAGAAGTTCAACAGGATTTCAGGATACGAGATCCTTACACAAAATATAGTGTGTTTTCATATCCTAGCAATAAACAACCCAAAATGAAATTAATAAAACAATTCTATTTACAATAGCATGAAAAAGAATGAAACACTTAGGAATAAATTTAACACTGAAAACTATGAAACGTTATAGAAAGAAATTAAAGATCTAAATAAATGTTCACAACAAAAATTGATAAGGTGATCCAAAAGTTCATGTGAACACCAAGGAACCAGAGGCCAAAACTATCTTGAAAATAAAAGAATGAAGTTGAAGGACTCACACTTTCCGGTTTCAAAACGTGGTACACGGATACGGTAACCAAGAACAGCATGGCACTGACACAGGACAGGCGAGGAGACCATCGGAACAGAATGGAGAGCCTAGAGCTAAACCCTTTTATTGATGGCCAACCGATGCTCGACAAACGTGCCAAGACCCTCAATGGGGAGAGAATAGTCTTTTCAACAAATGATGCTGGAACAACTGGATATTTGCATGCAAAAGAACATATATACAAGAATTAATTTAAATAGATCAAAGGCCCGAAGTAATTGCTAAAGCTATAAAACTTTTAGAACAACAACACAGGCATAAATCTTCATGGCCTTGGGTCAGGCAAAAGCACAAATGATAAAAGAGATGGATAAATTCATCTTCCTCGAAATTAAAAACTTTTGTGCTTCAAAGGGCACCATAAAGAAAACGAGAAGACGACAACACAGAATGGCAGAACGTAGTTGCAAATCACACATACGGTCAGGGACCGGTGTCCACATGGAAAGAACTCTTACGACTCAACAAAAAGACAAACAACCCACTTGAAAACAGGAGGAAAGGAATCGACATTTCTCCAGAGAAGATGCGCAAACAGCTCAGCGAGCACATGAAGAGATGGTCAACACCGACAGCCGGGGAGGCCCCAGCCAAAACCACGTGCTCAGGGAGCAGAACGGACGGACAACAACGGACAGAGCGGAACAGACAATGACCAACACCAGAGCCCCACACGTGGCTGGCAGGACGAGCTCGGCCAGCCGCCCGGGAAGACCGTCGGGCGCGCTCTCGAAACATTACACGGAGTCATCACGTGACCCTGCGGATTCACCGCTGGACAAACATCTGGGGAACTGAAAACACAGGTCCACACACGGCTTGTGAGTAACAATCTGTGGCTCATTGTTCACAGCAGCCGGAAAGCTGAGATGTTCACCCGCTTACGAAGCAAAACTTGTTCCATCCCTATGTGATTCAGCCACGAAAAAGGAAGGAAGTTCTGACGCAGGCTACAATCTGATGAGCCTGGGAAACGTGTGAAGAAAAAGAAGCAAGACACAGAAGACTACACATTACATTATCCCGTTCACGAGCGGGGTCCAGGAAAGGCAGATTCCGCAGGGATGGAGAGTAGGTGAAAGGCTTCCAGGGGGATGCAGAGTGACCACCATGGGCATGGGGTATCTTTAGGGGGTGATGAAAATTTTAGATACTAAAATCAGTACATACAGAAAGAGCTCAGTATACAACAAGAGTTCCCTGCACCCACAGAAGGAAACGGTTTCCGACTGGGGTGGGAGGGAAAGAAGTTGGGGGGGTCAGGTGAGGCCCCAGTGCCCCACGCCCACCTCCATCCAGGTCTCCACCGCAGCTGTGAGGGGCAGCTCGGGACCTTCCCCCAACCCCAGCCATGCCCTTCCCTGGCTGGACCATGCCAGCAGCCACCCCTTCTGCCCCAGGGAGTCCGAGGGCCCCACCATCGATGTAGGAGGGGATCTGCCCGAAGATGGTGAGGTACGAGTGGTACACGACGCCCCGGAAGATCCAGTCGACCCGGCTCTCGTTGTGGATGAGGATGGCTTGCTTGGCCACCCCGAAGGACACGACCCACACGGCCAGCAGGAAGAGGAAGAAGAAGACGTCCTTCATCTGCAGAGACAGGGTGGCACTGGCTGCAGCCGCAGGCGCCCCACGCGCTCGGTCCCGCGGCCGGGCTCCGCCCCCCGCCCCCGGCGCCTGCGGGGGACACTGCAGGTGCTTGGACCCAGGCGCTCTGGGGAGACGGCCCTGGGGCTGCCCCATGTCCTAACGGGGCGCTAGGCACCCATGATGTGTAGGAGGGCTTGGACGTGACCATGACCTACAGAGGGGAGTAACGGGAGCTGTAACTGGGATTGGAAGTGAGCTATGGAGATCAGGGAAGGCTGCCCAGAAGAGGCAACATACAGGAAAAGATGCGAGAGGGCTGTGCCTGGAGGCGGGCGCCCAGGGGCACAGCAGGGACGCAGGGACTTCGGGGTGTGCTGAAGCCCTGGCACGCCTCACCTGTGGCGGCGGCGGCCCCCCTTACCATCCGCTTCACGATGATGATCTTGGGCCCCAGCGTCTTGCTGATGGTGAAGATGTGCATCAGCCGAAGGCAGAACATGATGAAGTCCAGAGAGAGGACCACGCGCCCGGGGTACAGCGCCGCCGGTGTCAGCCTGGCCGGGCACAGGCAGGGGCCTCAGTGCTGCGCCCCTGGGCCTGTCACCAGGGCCCGCCCACCAGCCGCGCCCACGTGTGGCCCCGAGGGTGGGGGGACGTTCTCCAGGAAGGCCCAGAAGCCCAGCCTGGGCCAGCGCAGCCAAGCCGTGCAGGCGTCCTGGGACCGGGGGCTGGGCCCGGTCCCCTGTGCTTCACGGAGAAAGGGGACGGCGGAATGGTGGCAGACACACACGGCCTCACTGGGTGGTGGAGAGGCCAGGGCCACAGCGGGAGGGAGCTGCCGGGCTGGGACAATCCCCGCGCACATAGGCAGCTATGTGAGGTGACAGGGACTCTCCCGCCACCCTCCTCCGCTCCTCTGGCAGTCCCCGGGGGCACAGGGTCACCCAACGGCCAAATGACAGACGTGTTCGGAGGCAGCCGAGCCCACCAGGGTGGCCGGGCCGACCCCAGCCCCAAGCCCGCCCCGGGCGGCGCCCACCTGCAGGCCAGCCCCGCTATGAAGAGCAAGATGGCAGCAATGTCCAGTTTATTCCAGAAGTCGCTGAAGTACAGCAGGGCCACCTTCAGCAGCCCGCACTCGCCGGGGTCGTAGAGCAGCTGCGAGAGGGGGCGCGGGGTCACGGGGGGCCAGGGCGGCCCCTCCTGCTGTCACTTGCATCCCGTAGCAGCCGGAGGCAACATGCTCGCTCCTTCTGGGAGAGCAAGGCTAGCTGGGGAGGAGGCGGATCCCACCCCCGGGAGAGGCGCCGTGAGGGGTGAGCCCCAGCTCCTGACCCCTCACCCTGCTCGATATGCAAATGCGTGTGGGGGGCCCCTCCCCCTGGGGAGCCAGCCAGCCTCCAGCTCCTGCAGGGGCCCTGAGAGGAGGAGGGCACGGTCCCCCGGGCCACCCTGGAAGCCCCGTCCGGCCTGCCTGGCACGAGTCCCCATGTCCCCAAGACGTAGGCAGCTGGGACCACGGGAGAGACTTGGGGAGAGGGACGGGCCCTCGGCTCTGCAGCTGCCCTGCGAGGCTGGGAGGGCCGAGGAGAGGCCGCCCCCACGCCAAGGGCAGCGGGCGGGGGGAGGGGCCGTGCCTGCCGCAGCTCCTCGCAGACCAGGGAGAACAGCCAGAGGTAGACGAGGCGCTCACACCACGAGGGCGAGGGCTGGAAGTCCACCATGAGCACGTAGGCGAAGAGGCAGAGGAAGGAGAAGTAGGACAGGGTGTTCAGGTGGAAGATGACCACGGGCGCGTTGAAGAAGGCGCGGACGCGGGCCAGGCCCCGCACCGCCTGCAGCCTGCTCTCCCTGCGGGGTGGCGGAGGTGGCGGGAAGCCGGCGGGGCCTGGAAGCCCCGCACTCAGCCACCCACCCTGGGCCCACGCCGCGCGTCCGGGGGCTGTGCCCACGCAGCCCCCAGAGAGGGCCCCGCAGAGGGGACCCGAGGGGGCCACAGCCTGGTCCCTTAGGGCCCGACGGACACTCAGGCTATGTGGGTGCTCAGGGCAGGGTGCTCGGGGCAGGGCGGGTGCTCAGAGCAGGGTGGGTGCTGGGACGGGGTGGGTGCTCGGAGCAGGGTGGGTGCTCGGAGTAGGGTGGGTGCTGGGACGGGGCGTCTGGGCACAGCAGGTGCTCAGGCGGGGTGTGACCCTTCCCCTGCCTCTCGCCCCCCTGCCCCCCGCCATTCCGGGGTCTGGCCGCAGCCCGGAGCACACGTGTGACCTGCCCCCGCGGGGGCGTCTGGGCCGCACCTGAAGGAGACGAGGCCGGTGGCGAGCAGCGGGAAGGCCAGCATGCACAGGATGACCCGCCACAGCCCGGTGTCCACGCAGAGCTGGCCCCACCACACCTTGGTCAGGAAGGCCTGTGGACGGAGGGCCGGCCTCAGGGCGCTGGGCTCCCCGCCCGCCCAGGCCCCTGCACCCTGCGCCTGGGGCGGGTGACGGCACACGCCCGAGCGCAGGGCTCTCCGCGGCGGCTGGCACAGGACGGCCCCCATCGGCCAGGCGAGCAGAGGCTCCGAGGGCCGGGCGCTCGTGGAGGGACGAGAGGTGAGGCCCACCACAGGCTCCCGGACACCTGCCCCTGAGCTCGGGGGGTGTGTGCACGTGTGCGTGTGTGTGCACGCGTGGGCACGCGTGTGCTGGGGAGGGGGCGTGTGACGGGACTTCTCCCCACAGCGTCCCCAGGCCCCGGCACAGCACGGCACGTCCACTGCCCCACGGACTTGGGGACAGCACGCAGCTGCGCTCGAGGGAGCACCAGGTGCGCGGGCCGCCTGCCCCGCCCCGAGCGTGGAGGAGCCGCCCACCTGCCGCGCTCAGGAGGGTGCTCTGCCCTCCACGAGTCCTTCTGAGGCCCCGGGGGGGATGAACGCCCGGCCCGCATGGCTGGTGGGCCAGGCACCGTCCTGGGCCCCGAGGGACCGGGATCGTGACCGTGCGTGCCATCTGCGTCAGCAGAGGCTCCGCCCCCACAGCACCTCGGGCGTCAGTGTCTGGAGGCGGGCCCCCAGGAGTCACCTGGATGCCTCCGTGAGACACGAACTTCATGTCCTTGGCCTCCAGGGCCAGCTGCAGGCAGGTGGTCCTGCCCCAGGCCTCCGACACGCGCACGAGCAGCTTCTGCGCCCTCTCCTCGTCCTTCCGGTAGCACTCGGTGAAGACCCCTGGCGGAGCGAGGCCTCGTCACAGCCGCAGGGTCCCCGTCACGGATGCCTGGGACAGTGTCCGAGGCTGCCCCTCCAGTGACACAGCCAGGACAGGAGGAGGGCTGAGATGGGGACGAGGACCCCGGGGGACGCGCGAAGGGTCTGAGACCCGGGTGACGCGTGGAGTGTCTGAGACAAAGGACGAGGACCCCGGGGGACGCGCGAAGGGTCTGAGACCCGGGTGACGCGTGGAGCGTCTGAGACGGGACGAGGACCCCGGCGGCGCGTGGGGCTGAGCGTGTGGGCGGCGGCAGCGTGCGGGGCTCACCGATGGCTCTGAGCTCGTACTCGTCGGCGAGCGCCTGCATCTCCTCGGAGCTGTCCGTGTCCTCCTCCTCCTTGGAGAGCTCCTTCAGGATCTTGCTGCAGGCCAAGGCCGCGGCCGTGCAGTCCTGGGCCTGGGCCGGGAGCCACAGTGAGGGTCCGCATGGTCCGGTGCGGAGAACCCCGGACACACTGCCCAGGGCGACCATGGCAGGGCCCCCGTCTGCACAGGCCACTGGGGTCACCCCCAGTCGACCCGTAAGCCCTCACTGGTGGCGCTGGTCAGCTCGCTTGCTCCGAACGGGGACTGGACGCAGGGCTAGTGCAGCTAGCACAGGGCCCAGCGCTCTCGGGGCAGCTGGTCGACCCCAGGTGGCGGGATGGGAGTCGGGGGGGGGGCGCTAAGGCCTGAGAGTGGCCCCTGGGAGAAGCAGGGCCAGGCCCACGCACGTCCCTGTCTGGGCTCAGGGCTCCATCTCGGCAGCATGTCTGTCCCCGGCTCCGGAGGAGGCAAAGCCAAGCTCAAGGACGGGCACAGAGCTCAGCCCGGAGGTGCCAGGTCCAAGGTCAGCGCCGGCCCAGCACAGGGGCCGCGGTCAGAGCCTGGAGCCTGCGTCTGGCCTTGCCACCCACGAGCCCTGCGGAGCTCGCCTGAGGCTGGCCAGGCCCGGCCAGATGCTGACCGCCAGGCCCCTGGGAGAGGCGGGCCTCCCGCAGCCGCCCGCAGTGGCACCCTGCTGGGGACACTCCGCTGCTGACACTCTGCTGGGGACACTGCTGGGGACACTGAGGTGGAAGCGGCCTGCACAGCTCTCTGGAATGGTCGGAGCTGGACAGCAGGGCCCCCTGAGGACGCGCTGCGAAGGGCCACTGTCGCTTTAACTGGGGACTCACCCGGCCCGGCTCAGGGGCTGCTCCCAGCCAAGTGACCTGTGGTCCCCATTGGACCCCCACCGGCCAACGCAAGGGACGCGGCCCCCCGGGCATGGAGCCCGCCCTGCAGCCTCCACGGGGCAGGACGCCACAGCCCACGTACTGACGCCTCTGCCCATGAGGCCTCGGGGGACGCCCCTGCCCGGCCCGCCCCGCCCTGCGAGGGGCTGGGGCTGCGTGTGGCTCACCTTCCCACGAGCTCTTTTCTTGACCAGAGCCAAGCCTGCCGTGGTCAACACTGGGCACCCAGAGTCCTTCCCGCTGCTGCCACCCCCCACTGTCCACAGCTCTGCCACCCCGCTGCTCTGCTCAGGCTCCGGGCCTCAGTCCTGACCCTGGTCCCCCCAAGCCGTGCGTCCGGTTACCTGAGCCCAGATGATTTCTGCCAGCTCCCGGCGGTTCTGGACGATGGCCCAGATGAGGAGATCGCGGATCGGGTCCATGGTGAAGGTGACGTGGCCTGAGGAACGCTTGTAGAGGGACCGGAGACTCACGCCCTGCACCTGCGAGCAGTGACCGGTCAGAGCCCCCGCCTAGGTCCCCGCTGGCACCAGAGGTCCCGGGGCTGGTGGGGGTGCGGGTCCTGAGCCTCCCCACACCGCGGAGCCCGCGTCCCCGGGGGGCAGGCCCTGTGACCTGTGTGTGAACAGTGCCCTAGAAGGTTCTCATGCGCCCCGGGGTCCCGAGCCCACCACTGCGACACCAGCTCGCTCCTGCCACACGCCCTGCAGCTCGAGGCTGCCCATCTCAGCCGAGGGCATCAGTCTTTCCCCACGGGAAACCCTCGAACCGTCTTGTCACCAGATTCGTGGCCGTGAGCCCCTCAGCCGACCTACACGGCGTCTCCTGCAGGGAGAGCCGCCGAGTGGACACGGTGAGGTGACACGTGAGCAGGTGACACGACCTGCTTTGTGACATGGGACCCCAGGCTCCCTCGGACAGTCCCGAGATGGTCCCCAGGGGCAGGGAAAAGAGCCGCCACGTGACACACCAAGTTGCACCTTCTCTACGTGGTTCTGGACATTTCCCGAAGGCTCTTCTTTATAGATTAAAAAAAAAGTTTACCAAATTACAGGCGTGGTTAAGCGTGAGCACACCCGCCAGGCGTGTTACACACTCAGGGGTCAGGAGGAAAGAACTGTGACTTCGTAAACCTGAGCGTCAGCCACGTCTCTCAGGGGTCAGAAGAGCTAGTCCGGGACGAGGCGCAGGTTGGAGACTCTAAAGGAGTGAGTCATTTTCTAGCAGGATAAACATAAAACCCCATCTAACCTTAGAAACCTACACGGAGGAATCGTCAGGAAAGGAGCTGAGGGACCCAGCGGCGCCAGGCGCCAGGCCCCGGCGCCCCCGGCGCGTGCTGCGCTGTAGGGAGCCGTGACTCCGGCCACACAGGCGGTCTGGAGCACAGGCGGGCGGGCGGCTCCCCGACCCGGCTAGCACAAAGTCGATGCCGCAGCCCGACAGAGACAGCCCCCAAACGGAACTGCGAAGTGAACCCGTGCAAATACCGGCCCGAGAACCCAGCGTCCTACAAGACACACATCACGCTGCACTCGGAGCGAGAGGCGCAGCGTGGACGGAAGCGCCTCGCCATCAGACTGCCCACATCCTCAGCACAGAGGAGCGGCTCAGCCCCCCGCAGGCACCTGGGGAAATGGGGTGCTGGGGCGTCGCTTGTGAAACCTGGACGAACCGGGAGAAGGGCACTCACTCCCTGACACATGCGTGGAGTGAGCCGTCCACCTAGCGAGGCACGTCTGACTTCGGGGCGAAGGCTGGACAGGCCGGCCACGTCACAAGCACAGGGCCCACGAGAGGGTCCCAGCCCTGCGAAATGGGTGTGGGCTGCTACAGCCCGGATGGGGAGGGCTGCACCCAAACACCCCCGGTACGGGCCGCGACGCGAAAGCCCCCTCAGCACCCCGCGAGTCCCTGAGCACCTTGCCCTTGGCCCTGAGACAGGACCTCCAGCGAACCAAGACGTGGAGGAGCAGCTGCCCCTCCTCCCACGGCCTGTGCCGGCCTCACGCAGGTGTGGTAGGACCTCCCTGCCTGCGTGGGGGCCCAGACACCCCTGCTGGGCAGGACTGAGGGCGTGGGGCACCCCGCATAAGCTCTGCACCACTGGGGAGGTGCAGAAAGAAAAAGTTGTGAACCGACTATGCCCCCCAAATGCCTACGTCGAAGCCCCGCCCCCGAGCGTGACTGCGCTTGGAGACAGGGTCTCTAAGGAGGTGGTGAAGGTTACATGGGGTCCTATGGGTGGGCCCGAACCCTGGATCGGTGTCCTTCTGAGAGGAGGAGACACACAGTGCTCTCCCCTCGCGGGGCACACGGAAGGCCCCTGCCAACCAGGAAGAGGCCGCCGCCCAGCCCTGCTGGCCAGTGGTCTCGGCGTCCAGCCCCGCGGGGAAGCAAGCGCTGTTGGCCAAGCAGCCAGTCTGATTCGTTATCAGACCAAGATTTCCACACCATGCACTGGGGTGCTGTAACAACCGGGGCCCCGTGATGGGAAGCTGGGGGCGGGGCGGCCTTTCCTGGGGTCAAAGCCTTCTGGGGGCGGAGCCTGCCCAAGGGCGGAGCCCTCTGAGGAGGAGCCTTAAGAGGGCGGAGCCTTCAGGGGCGGAGCCTGCTGGGGGTGGAGCCTGACCGAGCCCGACAGGCTGTGATTCCCTCCCCCTTTCCGATCGCGCCCTTGGCCACGTGGGTGTCTGTCCTATGGCTGTGCCTGCCACCGCATTTTGGAAGCACGTGACTGGTCTGGTGTCACACGTTCCCAGCTGGACGGGATCCGCCTCGGGAGGAATGCGCCTCTGACTCAGGCGAGATTTCGATGAGACCTCAGACTTTAGAGGGGTCAAGGCCTTTCGGGGGTGTTGGGAACAGAGTAAACGTATTTCGCGTTTCACAAGGACCTGCGTTTTGGGGGCCAGAGGGCGGAATTGTTATGGGCCGGATGTTCTTCCGCTGAAGCCTTAACCCCTGTGGCAGTGTGCGCGGCGACAGGGCCCATAAGGAAGTAGCTGAGGTCACGGGAGGTCATAGTGGGAGACCCTGATCCAGCAGAACCGGTGTCCTTAGGGAAGTGACACCGGCGTCGTCTCTGTCTCCGAGCACGCGCACGCTGACGCAAGGTCACGTGAGGACACGCCGGGAGGAGGGCCCTCGCCGGAAGCCAGCCCTGCAGCCCCTGACCTTGGGCTTCCGGCCTCCAGAGCCCCGAGAAGACAAACTTGTCACGTGACACCCCAGGCCGGGGCGTCCTTACGGCAGCCGAGCCGACCAACACTGCAGCGTGCTTCTTTTCCCATAAATACCTAAGCTACGTTTTCTAGAAAGCTCTGAGGACAGCGGGCCCGGGCGCAGGCTGCCCCGGGCCGGGGCCAGGGGTGGGGGCGGGGGGGGGGAGGGGGTCACCAGCACGCACGTTGAGCTTGATGTGCGGCACGGGCAGCAGCAGGCGCGGCCGCTCGCCGGAGCGGGGCCGGGGGTACAGCGGCTGCGTGGAGTCGCCCAGCAGCTCCCGCAGCACCTGGGCCACGTGGTGCATGTGCAGCGGCGGCCCGGCCGGCTCCTCCGCCAGCACCTTCTGCAGCTTGCAGGAGAACAGGCAGGACGGGTCCAGGTTCTCGTACAGGTAGAGCAGGGTGTCCCAGGTGACAAAGTCCTTCAGCCGCAGCCCGTTCTCCAGGAAGAGCTTCACGAACTCGGGCTTGTTGGAGATGAGGGCGGCCGCCATCATGGGGTGCAGCTCCGAAGGCTGGGAGAGGGGGCGGGGCCGCGTCTGCTCACCGCCTCCCGCGCTCCCGGGGACAGCACGGCTGTGTCTCCATCTGAGGGCGGAGGACACACGCCCCGGCCTCCCGCCTCCTCCGAGGGGAGGGCTGGGCCTACACACAGGCCCGTCCTGTGTCCCTGGCTCCCCTCGCGGGGGACCCCGTCAGGCCCCGCCGCCCGGCGCAGCCCAGAGAAGCCTCACCTTCCACTGACGCTCGTCCGTGAAGATCTCGCTCCGGGCAATGTCCACGCGGTTCCACGCCACCGCCAGCTTCAGCTGGTGGTCCCAGTTCTCGTGGCCGAAGTGGTCGTGACTCCGTGAGGCTGCAGGGACCAGCACAGTGTCCAGGGCTCACAGCCACCTCCCGGCAGCACCCTGCTGTCCCACAGAGCCACAGAGGCAGGGCTGTCACCAGCCATGGCCCCCCGTCTCCATGGCTGGGGACATGCCGAGCTCAGCACACCCCCGTGCACTCGGTGTCATCGGAATCAGGGGCTCTTGTGGTCACCGCTCTGGCTCCCCACAGCTCCCCCCCTGCCCCCACCTCCTGGTCAAGGCCCTGGCCCCTAACTTAGAACCCCTTACGTCACCCTGATTGCAAACCCACAGCCTCACCCAGCTTCTCAGGATGAGCATTTCTTCACACT
Source organism: Eidolon dupreanum (assembly GCA_028627145.1). Lineage (NCBI taxonomy): Eukaryota > Metazoa > Chordata > Mammalia > Chiroptera > Pteropodidae > Eidolon > Eidolon dupreanum. The sequence goes on from CM053507.1 coordinate 677,377, forward strand.
CATTTCTGCACGCGCTCATGCGTGTGCGCGCACGCATTCTCTCTCTCTCTCTCCCTCCCTCCCTCCCTCCCTCCCTCTCTCTCTCTCCTCGCCCTCTGGTTTAACATTTAAAACATGCGTTGTTATTTGAGGAAGAAAAACGAAGAACTTTGACTTTCACCCTACAACACCGAGGTGGATCACAGACCTAAGCTGAGCCTGTAGAGCCCCCACGATGAGCACAAGGGAAGATCTGCAACCGTGGGTGGCAAAGACTTCCTGGGGCGCAGAGAACATGCACCACAAAGGAGCAAACTGCTACGTTAAATGCATTAAAATGTCAGCCTTCTGCTCTTCAAAGATACCTCGAGGGAAATATAAAAGCAGGCCACAAAGCAAGAGAAAACGTCCCCGGCACATATATCTGGGAAAGAATTTGTATCGGAATGTATCAAGACTCTTGCAATGCAATGCAAAAATGAGGAGACAAATCACCACGTAAACACAGACAAACCTTCTGAAAGACACTCCACCAAGATGCCAGACAAATGGCCAACACGCCCAGGAAATGATGCCCCACCTTATTCATTGGGAAGACCACAATGAGATGTCACCTCACAGCCACTAGGACGGCTACTGTTTAAATGACAGGTGACAGCACTTGTCAGGAGGCTGCACAGAGAGAAGTGAAACAGTACGATCTTTCTGGAAAACGGTTTGGCATTTTCTCATAAAGTCAAACATACACTCGCCCCGAAGAACCAGTCATTCCATTCCCACAGGTGGACCCCGAGAGATGAAAACAAATACGTGTATTCACGACAGCCGCAAACTGGAGGCAACTGAGTGTCCATCCACAGGTGAACGGAAAACGACACAGGCACTCAGACAGAAGACTGCCCACGACAGAGGACCCAGGACAGAGGACCCACGACAGAGGACC
>CM053507.1:678798-703748 GCA_028627145.1 Eidolon dupreanum
GGGGGGGGGTCCCCACCGATGTCGGGTGGGGTGCTCTGCGGGCCGGGGCCGCCTTGCGCGTTGTAGGGTGTTGAAAATCGCCCCCAGTGCGTCGGCCGCAGATGCCTCCGGACACCAGCCAGTGTCTCCCCAGGGCGAAGCTGAGGCTGAGGACAGCCACTCTAGCCCCAGCGTCCAGGCTCCGGGAAACCAGGGAGGGGACAGCACACAGGTTAGAGACCCAGGGGCTGGGGTGGGTGAGGGGCAGCGAGACCAATTTGGAGGGCGTGACACTGTCCATGACAAAATGAACGTCACCGAGAAGCATCTGGACCGGCGGAGAGGCTGGGCCCGGACGGGGCGTGGAGCCGGGCGGGCACCTGGGGACGGGGACGGTGCACGGGCCACCGCGGGGCGCGGGGGCCGGCGTGCGCCCCTCCTCGCCCAGCGGGGGGGCGGCAGTTTGCTGTCCGCATGTGTGCCGGTGTTGGGGGGCAGCGTGCTCGCGCCGTGCCCTCGGGGGCACGTGGGCAGCTACAGTGGGTCGGCTGCCCTGGAAGAGCCTGGAGCGCCCTCAAAAATGTTAAAAACAGCATGATCACATGACGCAGCAATTCCACTTCGAACGTACCCCCGAAAGAAGTGAGGCCGGGGTCTTGCGGAGGGGTCTGCACCCCACGTTCACAGCAGCCAGAGCCTCGAGCAACTTGTACGTCCACGGACGGGTGACGGGGGAGCAGGTGCGGCCCACCCACACGCCGGACACCGCGGCCGGAGGAAGCAGGGGCGTCTGACCCCCGCGACCACCCGATGGGCCTGGAGGACGTCACGCCAGACAGAAGCACGAGCGCCGTGTGGTCCCCGCACGAGGTCCCCGGGGAGTCACATCCACAGGGGCAGAGAGCAGACGGGGTGCCAGGGCGGGGGAGGGGCTGGGGTGCGAGTGTGCCGTGGGGACGGGGTCCGGCTTGACACGACGGGGAGGTGGTTACACGCCGCCGAATGCGCCCGACGCCCTGGACCGTGCACTTGAACGTGGTTAGGATGGTGAATCCTGTCGCGTGTGTTACCACGATGTTTAAAAGGGCACCGTTAGCTCCAAAAAAATAGTTTCACAGTGGAGCGCTGGGAAAGCGCCCGTGTTCTGAGCAGATTTCACTCCTGGACCCCAGGGAGCGGAGTCCCAGCCCCCTGAACCCCTACTTCCCGCGTGGCCACAGAGCCTGGGCATGGGAGTGGGGGGGCGGGCCTGGGGAAAGGGGAAGTGACACCTGGGTGCCTGTCCCCAGGCCGCCACGAGGGCTGGAGGCGGGCATGGACTTCCACTCTGCTCTCCTGAAGCCGAAGTCCAGTCATCCTGAAATTCTGGCCCCGCCGCCCACCAGCCTCCCACGCTTCCCCAACGCTTCCCAAGAGGGGCCAGGCCCGACGTCAGGCTCTGACAGGGACGGGCCCTGCCCTGGGGCATGCGGCGCCAGCCACCCAGGTCCCCGCCTCGCTCCACTTCTTTCCAGGGGTGGTCCCCTCGCGCACCCCGTGGCCCGCTGTCCAGACTTAGCTTTGTTCCTTAGCTCATCCCAAACCTGGCGGGGCTTGTGAGGCCGGGCGGGGGTCACGGGACAAGGACAACCTGGCTTGAGCCTGCAGCCAGCACTGGGGCACCCAGCGCGGGCAGCATAATCAGTAGGGCGACACTCTTACAGGCACCGCTGCCCACCCCACAGCCCCCTCCCGCAAGACTCACCCCCAGCTCCTGGAAATGAGGGTCTCTCCTCGGTCTCCCGTCTGAGGCTGGGAGAGGAGGTTCTGTGAAGTGAGCCTCTGCCACCTCACCCACTTGCCCCTGGCTGGCTGGCTCGGTCACCTCAGGCCTCGTCCCTGTTCTGGGGGGACATCCTCCCTCCTCTGGAGGCGGAGCTGAGACAGGAGTCGGGGTGGCTGGGCGGGCAGCAGCCTGGGGACAGAGCGAGGGGCTCAGCGAGGCAACCACAGTTCTCGAGGGTGGCCGGATGCACAGCGCCCGAGGGGCAGCAGCGCGGCTGGAGGGGCCAGCAGTGCACTGGGCCCTGGGGGCCGGCGCGTCTCGTGTGTCCCCTCGCCCTCCCCAGGCTTGTGGTGGCTCCACTGAGCCAGGCGGCCCAGCGCAGGCCCTGCTTCAGGGCAGGCAGGGGTCTCCGGAGGGGGTGGCTGTGCACTTCTGGAGAACACGCAGGCAGCAGTAAAGGACAGCCCGTCATCCAAGTTCATCTCCCGGGGACAGGCTGGAGGGCTGGCGCCGTCACCAGCGAGGCGCCGCTGGGGCCCGGACGCGAGTCTCCGCTCTGGACGCCGCCACCGCGGCAACGCTGCAAGGGCCACCAGGGCCACCAGGGCCACCAGGGCCACCAGGGCTCCGGCCGCCCCTGCCCGGGCCTGTCCTGCCCGTGCACGCCCACTGGGGAGCGTCCTGCCCGTGGCCCCGCCGTGCCATCTGCCCTGTGTCCGCCCCGAGGCCCCTCTTGCTTTTGCGACCATGGCCGTGCTTCCTCTGTCACGCTGCAGAAGTGTCCCCGCCACCCCGGCGAGGGCAGCGAGACTGGGCCCCGACGCCGAAGCCAGGTCGAGGTGCGGCCGCGGGGCTTCGGCGTCATGGCGGCCTCGCTCCGGCCTTGGCCTCCACGTCGCTGGTTCCACCCCCACGGGCTTCTCACAGGGACACCGGCCAGCGCTGTGTCCAGGCCGACCCTGGTTGTCCGGCGCCGTCTCGGTCCCGTCTGTGAAGACCCTCCTTCTGAAGGCTGCATCCTGCGGCTCAGGGTGGATGCAGTTTTGGGGTCCGATGCACCCCGCCCCAGGACAAGGGACGAACACACCCTCCTGAGGGGGGGAGTCCCCCAGACAGCACACAGTGGGGGGCTGTCGGAGCTGCAGGAGGCCACCGCCCGGACAGACCTGTGTGGGCCTCCGGGAACGTCACCCCTGTGGTGTGGGGCGCGGGTCACGGGTCGGCAGCCGCCTGCGAGGCCCGGGCCCTCGGGGAGGCTCTGGGCCGCGGCCTACTTGGACGCCGTGCGGCTCGTCTGAGTGGTGGTCCCCGTGCACCTGACGCCCGTGTGGGAGGGCCGGCTGTCCGCCACGCGTGCCCAGACAGACCTCGGCCCCAAAGGAGACGGGGCCTCGGGGTGACCCTGTGGCCACAGCGTGGCATGGCCACCTCCCCTCCATCCCCGCCCCAGTCCTGGGGCACCAGGAAGCCCTCAGGCCTGAGGTGAGGGAGGGGACCGTGGACGGTGGGCTCGGCACCGGCACGTAAGAAAGCTACCTCGGAGGGTGGGACCGGAGCCCGCCGGCATCTTACGCCCCAGCCTGCCCTGGCCCAGCCTGGGCCACCAGCCAAAACACACTGATTCTGACACTTGTTAAGTGCTGGATAAAGGGAGACGTCACTCAGGACAAGGGGACCAGGACATGTCAGCTCAGTTCTCACGACAGCAGGAACGGCAGGATATGTGGCCAGGTGTGGGGGGCAGTGGACAGACAGGAAGAGGGGAGGTCATGAGTGGGGGTCTGGCTGGGCCTGACCTGCATGAGTCTTGCTGAAGGCAGGCAGGGCGGCCAGAGACCTTCCAGGGACACAGGGACATGCAGTGTGATCAGCCACTGAGGGTGACCACGTGTGGAGGGGCACTTTCTCCCAACGCTCGGCAGGTGTCGGCTCCCGGGGGCCCACAGGCCAGACCGGGAGCCCAGGGCACAGGGAGGGCTGCTAAGTCTGGGCAGCGAGGGGCCTGCGTCCAGTCCACCACTCAGCACGGGGCGGGTGGTGACGGCCGCTGCGACCAGCCTGTCCCTGCACAGGCGCCACCCCGGAAGGAGCCCCAGCCGGCCCGTGGGTCTGGCCCAGGCCGAGGCAGGTGAGCCCACATTCCGGGAGCGGCCGCCTTCATGCACAGGTGGGCTGCCCATCAACGGACTCAGAACTGGCTTCTCCGGACTTCTGTAAAGAAAGGGGGGCTTCCACCCCTCACCCTGTGAGCCACCCACTGGGCTGTGGAGAGGACACGGGCTATGGGGGCGTTTCCTGGGAGAAGGGTCCCTGCAGAAGCCCCCCAAGACAGCCCTGGGGCCCTGCAGTGGGCGGGCGGGCCCCGCATGGACCGCCCCCCCCCCCCGAGAACAGCACCCCTGGGCCTGTCACTGTTTCCGAGAAAACACCCCGAGGACAAGGCTCCAGGACAAACGTCCTTAATTGGGAGACACTGAAGCCTGGACATCCACGGACACGAGTGTGGGAGGCTCACGTAACGCCCTGAGGACCAGCACGGCCACCCGGCCACCCGGAGGCTGCACCACGGTCATTCCCGCCCGCAGTCGGGAGAGGGGACATCGCCCGCTCTGACACCCACGGGCGTGAGGCCCGGCTGCCCCAGGCTGCCAGGATGAGGCGAAGCTTGTCTCCTTTCCGTTTTCCAGCAATTTAGCCATGTCCCTTCAGTGACAACGGGACAGAACATCAGAAGTGCGGGCAGCCTACCTCCCCGGGGCCCACCACCCCTGCCCCCTGCTCACCCAGGCTGGGCCACCACCTGGCTCTCCCCGTGGGACACTTCGGGGTTTCTCCATGGGAGGGAGGGTCTGCCTGGGCAGTGGGCAGCTCCTCCAGCAGCCCTGGTCTGGCAGTCACCCCAGCAAGGGCACTGCCCACCTCACACCTGTGGACCCCCGTCTCCCGGCTGAGCCCTCTGGGAGCCCCGGAGAGGAGTCGGGCATCAGGCCAGGCCCCCTGTGGCAGCAGCTCTGAGTCCGGACGTCCTTGGGCTTGGCCGGGGTGGGGCTGGGGGCCATCGAACCTCGCAGACCCGCGGGCTGCGTCTCTGCGTCTCGGGCTGCACGTGGTCTGGCTCTGCTGGGGGTTCAGGGGAGAGAGCTGAGAGTCAGCAGACCCAGCGCTTATCTCAGGAGACGCCCTTGCAGCCACGGTCAGGGTCATGTTCAACGTGGATGGGGCAGGGTCAGGGTCATGTTCAACGTGGATGGGGCAGTCGGGTGGACTCGGAAACCATCAGACTCCCGCCGACCTGCTTGGGGAAGCTGGCGCCCCGCCCGCCGCCCCGTCTGCTCCTGGGGAAGCTGGGACTGAGGCAAGCAGCAGCAGGGCCCCAGGTGCCTCACGTGACAAAGAGCTGACCTTCAGAGCCATTTAGCACCAGCAATAAAGGCGCTGGAAATCCCCCTCAGAATCCCCACAGGGCTTCAGAGACCAACTTCCTCTGCCAGAGAAAGCCCAGGCCGCTACGCCCGTCACCTGCCCGAGCTCCAGACGCTGACAGGAGCAGCGGGGCAGGTCCCGCCCAGGGCTGTCGGAGGGGTGACACTCGTGAACCCCCCAATTCCGTCCGCTCATGCAGCCATCGGTTTGTGTCCTGCCCCACTGCGGAGGGCGGCTCTGTGCTCAGTCTGGGCTGTCAGGCAGCTGGGGCCGTGTGGCCCAGGACCGCTGGGGGTGAAGCCCCGCCCACCTCACGCCGCAGGGAACCGAGGCCGTCACCCTCACAGCTCCGTGACCCCGAAGCCCGCCCTGCGTGCCTGCCCCTCTCCCTCCTGTCGCCCTCACCAGTGTGTCCCTCCTCCTCCTGCAGAACCCGCCGGAGACAGCCAGCTGGGAGCGGGGACCTCTGTGGGCACAGCGGGGTCGCGTCCAGGCCTGGCAGGGCAGCGTGAGGGAGGCCTGGGTGGGCTCAGGGGACACTGTGGCCGTCACCGGCGTGTCCAGGACCCTCCGGAGCGCCGGGCCGGCTGCGTGCTCGCAGCCAGATGGCGGGGCAGGCAGGACGCCCCCGGGCCCCGCGCTCAGGGCAGAGCTGCGAGCCGGGCCCGGGCAGCGGTTCTTCAGGTTTCTCCCTGAGGACCAGCTCAGAGTGCCAGGACCCAGCCCACGTCCAGCCGGCGTGGAGGAGACTTTCGACCTGTGGACCGGGGGAGAAGCCTGCACCGCCTCGCGTCCTGGGCCGAGCTGGGCCGGCTTTGGGCGGGGGGCCCACGAGGCTGGGGGGGGGCCCACGAGGCTGGGGGGGGCCCACGAGGCTGGGGGGGGGCCCACGAGGCTGGGGGGGGGCGGCCCCGCCCAGCACGAGCTCCGCGCTGTCCAAGGAGCGCCTGCCCGAGCCCCGGCGCTGAAGAGCCTCGCCGTCAGCCCCGAAGGTGGTTTTGTGGGCTGGGCTGTGTCCCCCCAAATCCGGATGCTGAAGCCCTGAGCCCTGGTCCTCAGAATGTGGCTTCTGGTCACGGGATTAAGGTAAATGGGGTCGCTAGGGTGCCCCGACCCAGTCTGATGGGTGTCCTTACGAGATGGACAGAGACACACGGAGGACGCAGAGAGAGAGCCGTCTGCACCCCAAGGACAGCGGCCTCGGGAGGAGCCGCCCGGACACCTGGCTCGGACTCCGGCTGCGGACGGGAGGGAGGGCGCGCGTGTCTGAGCCGCCCTGTCGTGGCCGCCCCGGGACACCAGCGTGCCGGGTCCTGGCTTCCCCCACCCATCCTAGCCCCGGGGAGCCAAGGATGTGGCTCCACGCTGGGCCCTGACCCCGGCCCTGACCAGGAGCGCAGGGAGTATGCACACGAGGCGGAGAACAGCGGGGAGCACTGTGGGGCTGGAGCGAGGGCGCGCCACCCCACGACGCTTCCGGAAGCCCTGTCCACGCTCCCGCAGAAGCGGCCTCCTTCTCTGGAGCCCAGGGCCCAGGCCACCCTGGGGCGCACACGGCCTGCGCAGGGCCTGGGGGTGCCGGCGGCAGGGGCCATGGAACCCCAGTTCCGAGCGGTCCGGCACACGAGGGCCCCACGCCGCCGTGCTCAGTGGCTGAGGCACGAGGCCGGGCCCGCGCCATCGAGGGGCTGCCGGGGGCTCTGGGAGACCCTAAACGGGAAGCGCCCAGCACGAGGTGAGCGCGCTCCGGGCCTGTGAGGACAAGAGGTGGGCGCCCGGCCTTCAGACAGCAGCCCGGCCTGAAGCCACAGCAGGGCCAGCCGGTGCCGTGGACGCACCCAGCAAGCCACCCAGCGTCTCCAGCAGCGCCCTCTGCCTGGTGGCTGCCCCCTTGTTCTGCTTCCTGATGCTGAGGGCAAGCCTGCCGGGGCACACGTGTGGCGCGGCCAAGGCCAGGCCACCACACGGCAAGCCCAGCCACCCTGGCAGGACGGGCCCGAGCCCCAGCTGGCAGCTGCCACGCCCACCTGCAGTCACAGATCACCTGTTCCCTGCGACCTGCCGAGGCATGGGGCCTCCTCTCTGGTCCCCAGCTCCCTCGTCTCACCCCCTTTCCCGCTACCACCTCGCTGCACGTGCAGGTGTCCGGGGACGGCAGCCACCGGCCACACACTCGCGCTGTGCGCCCTGGCGGGGGGAGGCTCGTCTGAGGGGTGCCAGCCACTCGTTGGCTCCACGAGCCCGGAGTCAGTGCGTCCCTGACACCAGGCCCGAGCTGGGGGCTGGGACTCGGTCAGAGCAAGGAGAGCCCCGTCTGTGGGGGGGGGGGGGTCGGCCGGGGCACAGGCCCCTCGGGTCAGGGGGGCCGAATGTGGACGGTGTGGGGGAGTGTCCGTTACCCCCAAACCGATGGCTAAAAACAGCTTTTGGAATTGCTCGCTTTACCTCTTCTGAGTCCCTGCTGGGGCTGGTCGCCTGGCCACTCACACACCTGCAGTCACTCACGCACACAGCTGTCAGGCTGCGGTCAGAAGACGTGCCGGGTGCACAACCAGCCCCAGCCGCCGCGCACTGGCCCTGCTGAGACTCCGGCTCCTGTCTCTCGGGCAGCACTTGGCTCGGGGCTGAGGGACAGGCACAGATGGCACCGCCCCACGGCACCTGCCAGCACAGCCAGCTGGCTCCCAGCGCCCACCTGCTCCTTCTCGGCGAGGCCTGCTGGCCTCAGGGGAGCAGCCGACAGCAGGAACACGTGTCCAGATCTGACGAACCAGCGAGAGCTGCCGAAGCCACAGCGCCGTCCTGCAGAGAGCGGCAGGAAGGAGACTGTCACGGCACCGCCGGGCCGGGCCCCACTTCCAGAACCGTCTGTCCTGCGGGGCCTGGCGCCCAGAACTCGCATCTCGCCCCCCGTGTTGAGGTCTAGAACAAGCCACGTCTCATCAAACTGCAGAAAACCGAGGCAAAGTCCCGAAAGCAGCCGCAGAATTCAACCCCTGGCCCGCGGCGGCAAAGGGACAAGCGACACCTGACCCCAGAGCAAGAACGGAGAGGAGAGGAGCATTCCAAGTGGTGAAAGGCCCCACCAGCCCGGAATCCCACACCCTTAAAAATCACCCTTCGAAGTGAGGGAGAAAGACGTCCTCAGACCAACGGACACTGGCGAAGCCGTCTGCCACGAATCTGGCTCACGGGGGGCTGTCCGAAATTCTTCAGAGAGAGGGGAACCGCATGGGTCGGTGGCTCACAGCCGCACGAAGAAATGCATCGGAGAAGGACAAGTGGAGGAAGAACGAAGGAATTTTTATTCTTAATTAATCTAGCAGGTAGCAGTCTGTCCAAAATACTGATGGCAACGGTGTCGTCAGCGGTGACAGTTTCTAAGAGTGGAACGGAGCCAGCACTGACACAAGGGACGGAGGGGGACCAGGGTCCTGGAACCAAGGACGCACGCACGTCACCTACTGAACCACCAGGACCTGGAAGGGGCCTTGGACCTTGCGCACGCGCTAACCTCTGGGGCGGCCACTAAAAAGTAAACAGTGTGACTGACACGCTGCGGGCGAGAGGAGGTGCCATCGTGAAGTGCTCAATCGGAACCGCAGAAGGCAGAAAAAGAGCACGGACAAAAACAGGACCAGCTCAGACAGACCGTCGGGCCTGGCGACATGCTGCCCACGGGAAACCCACTCTAAACGGAAAGACAGTGAGCCGACAGGTGCAGAGGGACCAGTCTCGACGTGTACGAGTGTCAAACCACAGGAAGCAAAAGGTGACAGAGCGGCGAGGAGACCCGCTGTTGGAGCTGGAGCCTCCGACGCCCGTCCTGGAAGCAGGCGGATCCAGCAGACGGGAAAGCAGTGAAGTCGCAGTTGAACTGAGCGGCACCGGCAGGCAGCCGGGCACACGGGCCAGCGACGGGCCGCCTCAGCCAGCGGCGGCAGGGTAACCTCCCGCTGCCACGGGACCTGCGCCAACACAGACCTTCCTGTGGGCCGTAAATGCACCTGAACTAATTTAAAAGAACAGACATCACACGACGCCTGCTTTCAGGCCAGAATGGAATTAAACTAGAAATCAGTAAGAAAAATCTGTCAGTCCTCGGAAATTAAACAAGAAATTTATAGCACTGGATGCATATGCTACAAAAGAAAAAGACTTAAAGTCAATCGCTAACCTCTGACCTCAGAAAACTGGAAGAAAAGCAAATTATAAGTCCTAAGCAAGCAGGAGAAAAATAAAAATTAGAGCAAAATCAATGAAACAGAACATGGGAAATAGAGAAAAATCAACAAGACCATTAGCTGGTTCTTCTTTGAAAAGATTGGTAATACTGATAAGCCTCTGGCTGGGCTAACTAAAAAAAAATTTACTAATATCAGAAATGAAAAGAGGAAACGTCACCACAGATCCCACAAACACTAAAAAGTTAATAAGCCAAAAACACGTCTCTGCTCACATACTGACCTCGGTGAAATGTACCAATTCCTGAAGGACATAATCTGCCAAAACTCACACAAGAATAAATAAACACAAACCACCTGTACTGGCCTTTACCTATGACAGAAACTGCATCGATAGTCAAATACCCTTCCCAAACGGAAAGCACCAGGCCCGGGCAGGTTCGCTGGGGAACTCCACCGAACATTTAAGAAACGGTGCCCTCTCTGCAATCTTTTCCAGGGGACAGAAGCAGGGGCGACACTTCCTGACCTCTCCCGTGAGGCCGGCATCGCCCCGATACCAAACTCAGAGCACTACAAGAGAACCGCTGACCAGCGCTCTCGGGAATGGAGACGCAACGAGCCTCGACAAAACACTCGCACATTAAATCCACGACGTTTAACAGAACTATCCACCACGAGGGTGGTTCACTATCTGAAAATCAGTTAACGTACTCCATCACGCCAACCGGCCAAACAAGAAAAACCACACGATCCTATCAACACATGCAGGAAAAGTATTTGACAAATTCCAACACCAAGTCATGATGAAAGTTTTCGGGAACTCAGAGACTTCAACTCGATAAAGAAAATCCACAAAAAACCTACAGCTGACATCACACTTGGTGAGAAACGCGAAGCCTTCACACCAAGACGTCCTACAGCACGGGACGCCAGGGAACACTGTCCAGAGATAAAAAGAAAAGAGCCACCACGCCACGGACAGACACGGAGGAAGCTGAAGTGCACACGACGACGGAGCCAAGGAAGCCAGCCCGAGAAGGCGCCATCCCGTGTGGATGACACCTGACGTCCGACACAGAGGCGAGGTGGGTGGCTGCCGGGGCGTCACGGGGAAGCGGGGACCAGGCGGTGCCCAGGGAACATCTGGGCAGGGGACCTGTGTAGTGGCTGCGTGTCACTGCACGTCTGTCCAAACCCGCGGAACACGCGAAAATGGCGTGGGTGTCAATTGGGGGCTCTGGTGACATCAGTCAGGGCAGATTCGCTACTTGTGGCAGGTCCCCGCCTGGCGGGGACGCCGACAGTGACGGGCTGTGCCCGTGGACTCGGGGGTTGCGGGAACTCTCTGTACTTTCCGGCCAATTTTGCTGTGAACTTAAGACTGCTCTTGGAAACAGGCTACAAAACCCAAAAAAAAGTGCTGCGGAAGGAAGCAGAGGGGAGGAAGGGATGTCCGTCCAGCCCGGGTGGGCGGGGCGAGCCTTGGGGCTTCCAGCGCCCACTAGCGCCCGCCCAGTCCACCACCCTCAGGGCTGTCGCCCGGCCCTGGGGAGCAGCGTGCCACCGAGGCTGGTGCCCTCTCCTCTGGAGGTCCTGGTCCACGTGGAGCAGACGAGCCGATGGCGTGCGTGCACAGGCAGCTTCCAACCCTGCGTGCAGCTGCAGCAGCGACAGCAGCAGCCCAGAGGACATGGCCTCAGCCAAGGGACACAGAGGTCCTCTGCAGAGCGACGCGGAAGCAAGGAGCGGGCAGCACAGAAGAGGGGCTGGGCTTTCTGGCTGGAAGGGATGGGGAGGGGTGACGAGGTGCCCACGAAGGGGACCACACAGACGGGACAGTGCAAGGGGTGAGGGATCCAGGACAGCTCCTGGAACACAGCGCCTGTCCCCTGGGGGAGGCTCATCCTGGCAATGCACCCGGATGCTCAGCCTCAGAGCCTGAGCCAGACCCCGGGGGACAGCTCTGTGGCACCTCTGGTCGCAAGGCCTGAACTACAGGCGTGCTCCATGGCCTGGCCTCCTGGCCAAGGAGCCCCCAGGCACCCACCACCCCCGGCTTTGTCGCTGGCGCTTCACCTGAACTCCCCGGCCACTCCCCTGGGCCTCTGCACTGGCCACCCCCGTCTGGAACGTTCTTCACACACAGCCACCTGCCCCCTCTGCCTCTCATCCTCAGTCAGATGGTGTGTGCCCCCCGCCCCCCTCCTCCTTCTGAGCGTGTCCACGTGGCCTCCACTGTCCGTCGGCCCCCTGGCTCGCCTGCCATGTCCCGGCCGCGCCCCAGCCTGGGGTGGGCGAGCACTGGCTCTGGGCGCAGCTGCGGGCCCTCTGCAGCCCCACGGCACCTCGGGCTCACCGCCGGCCTTTCCACCTGACCCGAACCCAGCTCCGCCTCGTGACCAGGACGACGAGGAGGCCCTGTCCCCCTGGTGACCCGTGGCTCACGTGGCTGCAGCCGTCCCCCCAGGGCAGTGGGGCTGCAGAGGAAAGGCCCGCAGTGGCCCCTGCGAGCTGGGCCCACAGAAAGGCACGGGACAGACAGCGGCGATGTGCCTGAGCGCTACGCGACGGACGCTTTTCCAGGGGTTTTCTCCCAGGTTCCCCTCTGCGGTCACCTGCCCTTTGGCCGGTTTACTGGCGAGAGGGGGTGACAGCCAGCCAGCCCGCTGTTCCCCGAGCACGGGCTCCACTTCCCAGGCACGTCGGTCCCAGCACCCGCAGTCGCCCACCCCTGAGGGGGAGCCTGGGGGTGCAGGTGCAGCCCCCGCACAGGGCTCGCTCCGAGGGCACCGTGGCTGCTCACAGGTTGCTGCAGCGCCCCTGGCATTTCCAGAGGAGACACACCGAAGTGCAGACCAGATGGAGTCACAAACTCCCGGGCGGACCGGAAGGGGAAATGCGCCCAGCAGCTGAAGCCTGCGCGGCACTCGGGGCGCCACCCGAGGCAGAACCGCCCCCCACCCCCCGGAACAGAAACCACACACAGGTGGGCGCGGGGCGTCTCCTGCTCCCTCGCTGCATGTCCTGCGTCCTGTGGGCTGCTGCGTATGACCTGGGGCCAGCCCCACCGTCATCACCCGCCGGACGACCACGTAGGCCAAGGGTCTGCAACTTCCCTTTCTTCCCGAACTTTAAAGAACTGAGACTGATTTAAGGAACCTCATTTACATTCCTCACTTGCCAGTTTCAGAAGACCTGAAATGTAGCTGCCAGTGACCGCTTTGGAGTTTATTCTCTGTGGCCAAAGGGACTGCCTGCCGCAGAAACCCCCGTAACGCTTCCATCGGTACACGCTTACTCCCGAAGAGAATGTCAACAAACGTGTTTGGTTTTCTGATAACCGGATTTACAAACGTAACACTGCCTCTCCCTCCCAAACGCGACACGCTGGGAAGCGAGCCTGACCCAGGGCTGCTGTGCGATCCTCCTGGCCCTGCCGGACAGGCTGGCCCCGCGCTAACCTGTGGGACATACAGGGACGCTGTCACTCCTGAAAAGCCACAAGCCCATCGACCGCCCTCCTGGCGTATGGGCCCTGCCTCCCTTCTCCCTGAAGGAAGTGAGCCGACTCTACAGTGACACACCAACCTACCCGACCCCAGTACGTGGCAAGTTTTTAGGTAGCGAACATCTACAGATTTAGGTAGAAAATAAATTCCTGCCCGTTCCTGGCTGGAGGCAGAGGAGGCTGCCGGCCCCGCCTGGAGGGGGTGGAGCCCACGGCGGGCGGCGTCATTTCCGGGCCAGCTCCAGCACCTTGGCCACCATGGCCCCGACCCCGTCGTAGATGTGGTGCAGTGCAGTCTCACACATGAAGGCCGGGGTTGTGACCACCTTGTTCTTCTGGTCCACGTGAGCTTCGTGCACAGACGTTAGGGACAAACATCAGCCACCAAGGACAAGCAGTTTGTGCCAAACGCGCATCGGCCACTGCTCCCAGCTGCCCCCAGGGCACGTGCCACCGTCCCTCCCACTGTGCCTGGGGGACAGTCTTCCCGATGTGATCTCAACCCCACTTTCTGCTCTGTCCCGCGTGGTGGCCTCACGCCGCCGTGGCACAGCAGCGAGCCACAGCACTGGCACCACCGCTGCTCAGACGGAGAGGCCGAAACCACGGGCGCCCGGCCACCGGCCGCTGCCACCGCAGAAGCCCACTCCAGCTGGGACCCGCCTGACTCAACCCGAGCTCCCACCCGGGGTCGCGCAGACACCAAGAGGTGACAGCACTGGCCTCCCTCCACCTGCCCTGGGCGGAGAGGGACACGTACACCTGAGGCTGACTGCAGGCGGACGCTCCCGGGTGACAGAGCCACCGTGCCCGCAGAAGGACGCCGACGGGGCAGGGCTGCCTCTAGGACACCGCACTGTGTGCTCCTGAACACGGCCCACGCGGGCTCCTCGGGGCCAGGTGCCGACCCAGCTCCCGCGCAGCCTCCGTCCACCCCCCAGAACGTGGCGGATCCGCTTGCAGGAAGGACACGGGGTGATGGGATGCCACCCGCCTGAACCGCCAGGCAACGTCACCAAAGGGAGCCCCCGCCCCCCAGGCCCGGGGGCCCACGCACTGCGAGTGGCCACCGGGGGGCTTGAGACAGCCAGGGACGGGCGCAGAGGTGCCCCGCAGTGCCCTGCGGGCCCGGTGAAGACGCTGCCTGCCCGAGGCCGAGGGGCCCGCCACACGCAAAGGATATGGTCACGTCCTTCGCACAGTGCTTGGCGCCCAGGGCTTTGATGGCCTCTGCCGTCCCGGCGTACGGCCACTTGCCGCCTTCCTCCTGCTCATGGCCCACGGTGACCTCGACGCCACGGAGCACTTTGGCCGCGAGGACAGGAGCGATACAGCACAGGCTACAAGGTGAAGAGCAAGGTCAGCTGAGGACCCCGAGGGCGGACACCAGGCCCGGCACAGCGGCAGAGCCCCCGCCAGCTCTGAGAAGGGCGCCCGTCCCCTGAACCCAGGCCACCCACAGTGGTGTGACCAGTGGAGCCTGCGACAGCTGCTCATGACCTGACCCTCGTGCTGGCTCCTCTAGACACTGAGGTGACAAGCCACGGCAGCCTGTGGGAAGGTGGTCACTCGGATGACAGCTGAGACTCAGCTGCCAGATGTGCACTGGGCCTCCCGAGCTGGTGTGCAGGGGCAGGGCTGCTCTCAGAGGTGACGGATGGCAGCGGCTGTCTGAAGCCCGAGTTGTGGGGAGCCTGTCACAGCACCTGACAGGCACAGCCGCGCTGACTGGCTATAACCAGGCCGCCTCCTCTGGAGGGGCCGCAGGGGACACAGCTCCACTGGCAGCCTCGCCTGGCCTGTGCGCAGGGGCGAGTGGGTGCCGGGCACTGAGCCCCAGACGCACCCACGAGGTTGTTCCCAGGGGCCCACGGGGCTCCCACCAGCATGCTCTCCTGAGCCCAGCGGTTCGGCCAACACTGTGGCTCCAGGCCGCCACCCCCGAGAACACACGTGACATAAGCCATGGCAGCTCCAGGAGGGCCACCCCACCATGTGGTGGTCAGGGCCCACCCCCTCCTGAGGGCACACCTGCCCTGCGGCCACGCCAGGACCCACCCCTTCCCTGCGTCCTTAACACTCATGTCTGGCCCACTATGACGCCAGGGGCGGGCTGGTGGCCAGTGGGCCAGGATGAGACCCTGTCCCACGTGTCCACGCTTACTGCCGTGTCACAGTTGACACAGCTCCTGCTCAGGCTCCTGAGCGCAGCCCTCCCTCGGCCACTGACGGAGCAGCAGGGGCAGAAGCCACACCTGAGCATCTCGCATCTTGAGACTTCACAGGGACCTGAAGCCCAGTGGGAGACCAGGGATGGCTGCGGCAGCCATAGGCCTTCCACTCGGCCGCTTGTGTGGCCACCGGCTCGGGTCTGAGGCCACGGATGCCAGCGCTCCTGCCCTGAAGGTCAGGGCCATGCTCATGAGCCCCTCGCTCCCCTGCACGGCCCTGACAGGTGGGCCAAGCTGACAGGTGGGCCGGAAGGGGCGACTCGGGCACCACCAGGAAACGCTGTCCCTTTCTGGAAGAGTACGCCAAGGGAACTGCGGCAGGAGGGGTGACCTGAGCTCCCGTGTCACTGTCCCCCCCCAGGAAGCTGGGGCAACCCTGGCCTCGGTTCTCTGGAGCCCAATGCAGCCGAGAAGCCTGTTTACGCGACAGCACACGTCCAGGGCCAGGGGGCCCGTGTGCCTGGCTTCTGAGCCAGTCACAGAAAGGGTGCCAACCCCTTCCAGGTGCCTGTCACGTAAGTGCGGCTGCTCCAGTGACAGGGGCCTGGGAAGCGAGACGCACATGATTGTCACCCCTCTCCAGGTAAGCCCCAGTCTGGAAAAACGTGGGCAGGAGGCGCTGTGCGTGAGGCCCCTCCCAGGATCGGACCCAAGGCTGGTGTGGGCTGTGCGGAGGGACTCCCGGGACAGTGACTGGGCAGCCCTCGGTGAGTGACGAGTCTGAGATCCTGCCTGCTAAGGGGACCATCGTCTGCAGCTTCTTTCTCAAGGGTCTGACATAACTTTTTCTAGTTTGCCAGTAATGTGGCAACAAGCAGCTCGGGGGTGCCGGGAGTGGCCGCGAGTCTGCACCCAGCAAACCTGCTCCTGGTGTGTCTGCACGCTGTGCTCCTGCCAGGCCTTCCCTGACGGTGACCAACTCCAAGGATGAGTGACACACGTGTCCTGGCTCACTGCCATGGACGGACCACACACTACACTACGGCAGAACCATGGGGCGACCGCAGGATGCTCGTGGACTCAGAAATCTGAAGAGAGCAGGTCTGACCACGGGCCTGGGGGTGCAGGGAGGACCCTAGTGTGTGGCCGGCAGCTCCAGACCCTGGGCCACAGGGTGTGACGTGTGCTCCAAGAGCAACACGTGGTAGGGACAGTGCTCACGGCTGTGACCCAGAGCGGAGACAAGGGCCAGCCAGTGGGGCTGTTGAGCAAGGACGGGAAGGCGGAGGCCAGGCCAGAGCACGAGGCGCTGGCAAAGGCTGACTGGGGAACCTTGTAGAAGCTGATGATCTCCTCCCTATTAAGTCATCGTGGGAAATTAACTTAACTGTGTGACCACAGAATTTTCGGAGCTGGAAGGCACCTGTGAAAGTGTGTGAATCCCCTCAGTTAAAACCAGGAAAGTGACCCAGTCTTCAAGAGCACATGGCTCAGAGTGGCAGTTCCTGGCTTCAGGCCACGGGCTCCAGCCCATCCCCCAACCCCCCAACCCCCCAACCGGCGGTCACCAGTCCGCAGTGGAGGCCCGCCCCCGCCAGGGCCACGCACCCGACGGGCTTCCCAGCTGCGTGGAACTCCTTCAGGACACGCTCGACGTCCCTGTTGACTTTGCAGTCCTTGCCATCCACGGCGAACGTGCTCCTGCGGGGGGAGAGGCCGCCTGACGTCCCACAGCTCCCACCCGTCTGCAACCCGGCCCCGAGGCCTCCGTGCGGCCCCTCCGTCCCTCAGCCGCTGAAGTCACGTGTGCATGTGTGTACGTGGCTTCTCACGGGAGCGTTTGTCTTTAAAAGGGAGCGGGTAAGGCAGAGGGCAGGTGGGCGGGCAGCAGAGGCGGGGCCTCCAGGATGAGGCAGGTACTGGATAGCTACGAGCGGAGGTGTGGACAGCACCGTGAGGACCAGAGGTGCAGGGCCTGGAGAGCTGGGGGTGGAACTCGCCCAGCCCGAGTGTGAGGGGGACAGAGGCGTGAGGGACAAGAGGGAGCGGTGACTCCTGGAGCATGCCCCTGGGTGGCAGGCAGTGTCGTCAGCAGAGGTGGGGAGCAAGGAGGTGCAGAGCCCCCAGGAACAGCCTGGTCGGCGGGAAGTCGAGCCTCAGCGCCGGCTGCCTGTCGTCGCAGCCAGGCGTTGTGTCACCAAAGGCCCCTGGGACAGAGAAACCTTTTTATCTATGATACAAGGAAATGCTTGATCTGGGGCCTGATTTTCTGATCCGTTGTTTCCGTCGAGAACCTGTGGCCACGCTGTCCTGCACACGACACTGCATGTTTGTGCAGCTGTGACAGCTGTGGGGTGAAGCCCGTCCGTCACGGCAGCCCCGTGCCCACCGCAGGAGAGGGTGCTGGCACAGTGAGGCTGGCACAGTGGATCTCCGTGAAGCATGGGTACGAGGGAGAGAGAAGAGGGTCTGAAACCCAAAGACGTCACAGTGACATCTCCCAGGCTTCCACCCAGTGACCGTGACAACTACGCAGACAGCAGGGCAAGGAAGGGCTCCTCCTGCAGTCGGGATGGCCCCAGATGACCGGAAACGCAGTTCTCTGTGCTGCGCAGCCCACGAGACCGCAGGCGTCTGCAGGACTCCTATGGGACACCGCTGTGCAGCGAGGAGACCCCCCACACTGTGGCTCGGTCAGAGGGGGCCATGCCCAGGACGGCGGCCGGGCGCCGGGAGGGCGAGGGGAGCGGGGAGAGGGAAAGCGGCGGCCTGCCACACCGCGGCCTGCGCACCCCCGCAGTGGTTCCCCGTCACAGCTGCTACGTGCATCATTTGGACCCGAAGACCCCAGGAGCAACTCACGGTACCACCCGATCCCCATCTACCATCCCGAGGGAAAAGCGAAAGGCCCCGAGCTCAAACACGCACAGGTTTTTGGCGGCGCCGAAGCCCCCTGGGAAGATGGCGGCGTCATGGTTGGCTGCGCGGAGCTGGGCCAGGTCGGTGATCTTGCCGCGGGCGATCCTTGCCGACTCCGTCAGAACGTTCCTGGGAAAGAGCACAGAGCGCCGCACAGCAGGTTCAGTGCGAGATGGGAGAAGCAGCGGGGTGGAGCCCAGGCGGCTCTCCGGCCCCGGGGAGGGGTGCTCACACGTGACTGTCAGGTCACTATGTGGAAAAAGCAAGAAACACGGGGATGAAAAGCTATGTGCTAAAGGTCTCTGGAACCTTCAAATTGGTACGGCAGAACCCACGCCTCCTGCAGCCGTCAGGGGTCACCAAGAGGACAGAACCCCAAGTGTCTGAAGCAGACAGCATTTGTGTGGGGATCTGATGGGCGGGCCGTGGTAGGAAGCTGCCACTCGGGGTGAGGGCAGCAATCCCAGCATCTGCCACGGCCGGGCCCAGGCACTAAAAGCAAGCACGGGGAACCGACAGGGGGCTGAACGGCCCATCACCGTCTGAACCCGGCTGCGAGCGTCCGGGAACGACTGCCTCCAGGGGCTGCAGTCTTGCCTCCTGGCAGGACAGGAGGGGGAGAGGTGGGCCTCAGAGCATGGGGGGCCTTGGGGACAGACATGCTTCAGAGAGCTACTCCAAGACACGTGGAGCCCAGGCAGGTGAACGAGGAGCTGCCAAACAGGCGCACACCTTGGTCAGGATGAAGGTATGGGCTCACGCGGCAGGAAGCTGTTTCGGTAAGAAATGGGCGGTGAGCACGCAAAGGTGACGCTCTGAGGCTGAGTGTAGATCAGCCTGGGGACGAGGCCTGAAGGACATGCACCTGGACAGATCTGGCTCTGGTGAGATGCGACAACACTGCATGCAGGTTCTCGGAACTCCGACCCGCCCCCCGTTCACAGCGGAGGAGGAGAGGAGCAAAACTCACACCTGCTTTCGCTCTCAGAAGGCTGCCCCTTGGTGTGGTCGATCACGTGCATCTGAGGGACGTCAGGGGCGAAGATCTGGACCTCAGCCCCACCACGGCTCAGGTGCACCAGCACGCTGTGTGGGAAGGGACCAAAGCAGACTCTGAGATGTGCCCAACCCAGCTTTACCTGCTAACACGATCTTATAAACGGGCTTTTGTAAAACAGGACTTCAGCTTAACATCAGGTATAAATGCCTTGGGTATGTTAACATCCCACTTACTTTGCAAAAACCTACAGTCACTCGCTAAAGACCCAAATGCCCACAGTTTGAAATCGCTGTCACTGGACTAGTCTGCAGGAACCAGCTCGTCTCCAAGTTCCCTTTACACACCTGGGGCAGGGACGGGATGACTCAGCTGGTATCACGGCCTGGATGTTTGGGTTCCCAGGCTATTGCAGGGTGCCTTCCTCCTAAGTGCCTATTGATGCGGGGCTCAAGGGCTTGAGGGTGGCTCTGGGTTGCGATAGTAAGTTCAATGCTTGGTCTCCACCAACTTTGCCGTCATGGGGGTGGGAGACACAGAGACAGGCAGGTCTCCTCAAGGGCTGCTGATCACAACGGCAATCTACTGAGGGCTACTCTGTGCCAGGCACTCAATAATCACCGATCCTTCCCAGGCTCGGTGCTGTCACTAGCCCCCTTTCGGAGGAGGTGGAGGCACGAGATGCATGACCCTACAGAAGCGGGGTGCCGATACTCAGCCGGGCTCTGCTCCTCCCCGTCACCGGGCACTCCACATACCACTCCCTGCCCCTGCTGGGAGGGTTCCAGCTGCTCCCAGCTCCTCCTCTGCTTCCTTTGCTGTCTTGTCCCCCACTCCTGGCCCTCTGCCGCCCACAAGCTCCACACACTCCAAAGTTCACTCCTCGTCTAGAGCCAACTGCAGCACATGCCAGTGACTCCTGCATGAAGCGGCTGGAGGCCCTGTACAGCAACCAGCGTCAGGCTCCTCTGGGTGCCGGTGAAGCCCCGAGCTTGCAGGGGGAAGGGGTGTTCCTGCACCACCACCTAATTCACCCCCTGGAATTCACTCTGAACTTGACAGCCCCTACTGGTCCTGCTCACAGGAACCTTTCTTAGTGAAAAACCAGAATATGAACTACTTAGCAACAGCTAACAGGTTACATGAGTGACCGTTAGTCTACAGACAACGGTGCGTCGCGGATGCAAATCCCCGCTGATGCAGAATAAACGGTTCCAATTTCCAGGCGCCTGACCCCAATGTTCCTAACACGTGGGTGTTCAAAACTCCGACAGGAAGATGTCAAGTTCCTATCTGATGACAGCGTTACAGGTGAAAGATAAGAAACTTATTTCATGCCTCGCTGTATTCTACAGACATGACTTTAAAGCTTCCCTGTGTGTCTTCCCGTGTCTCGTGAGTCACTTTCGCTTTTCTCATCGCGGAGTTTCTCCAAACAGCTGAGAAGACAGCGCCCCCACCCGCTCCGCAGGCGTCCCGAGGGGCTTACGCTGACGCCTCGTGGAGCTCCGTGCCGTCGTACACTCCGCAGCCGGACAGCACCTGCGGGAGGGGCGCGGGTCATGGGGAGTCCACCCGGTCGGGGTACCTCAGGCGGGGGTGGGGTGCCCGACTCGGGCTGCCCGCGGCCACGGCCCCGCGGGCGTGCACTC
The DNA here is from genome assembly GCA_028627145.1 of Eidolon dupreanum. NCBI lineage: Eukaryota > Metazoa > Chordata > Mammalia > Chiroptera > Pteropodidae > Eidolon > Eidolon dupreanum. The sequence continues at coordinate 699,400 of CM053507.1, forward strand.
ACCAGCGCGACCCTGGGCCCGGGTCGCGGCGCGGAGCCGTGGAGGGCCGCGCGAGGGGCGGGCGCCAGTCGGCTGGGCAGCAGCGGCCGCAGGCAGAGGAGCGACGCAAACGTGGAGGCCGCCGCCAAGCGGGGCGCCACCAAGGTCCTGACAGCTGCCATGGCCGCACGGAGACAGCAGGGTTGGAGGGTCACACGGCGGCGGGATCCCGCGCGGAGCGATCCCTGCCGCGCCTGCGCAGTCGTCCAGTGTCCAGTTCTAATCCCGCGAGCGCGCCGGGGGGCGGAGCCGCGCCTGCGCAGTCGTCCAGTGTCCAGTTCTAATCCCGCGAGCGCGCCGGGGGGCGGAGCCGCGCCTGCGCAGTCGCCAAACGCTGCTGCTGCGCAGCCTGCGCGTGCTGGGCTGTCCCGTCCTTCAGTCCGCGCCGCTCTGGGGCGGCCCCTTCCCCTGGGCCTTGCCACGGCCTCCCCGGTCCGGCGCTACCAGCTCCCGTGGGGTCTGGGCCGCGCCCGCAGTGTGTCCCCGGAACGGGCGCAGGGGGCCGCTGGCCGAGCCACTGCGCTGACACAGACTCCCGGGAATAACCTCAGCGTCTGTCATCTCGCCCCTGAAAGCGATTCGGGCACAGCGAAGAGCCGGCGCTCAGACGCCCGGGTCTCCTACACGACCAGTTCGTGTGAGGTCCGGGTGCGGTCCTCGCGTCGCGGACAGGGCGCCGCTCCGCCTGCCGCCCCTTCATGTAGGTCCCCCGGGCGCGCGGACCGCTCCCGGGTCCCTGACACTGCCCTCGTGTCCCCTGTGGGCCGCAGCCCCGCTAGAGGCTCCCCGCGGACAGCCACGGGCGGCGCGCGCCGTCGTCGGGAGCCCGTGGTCGGTGGGCGCGTCCAGTGACGCGCACGCCCGCGATGCCCGGTGTGCGTCCACGCCTTAATCTTCCTAAAATGGATTGAGCCCTTCGGGTACGAGACAGAACTCTAACGTTAAAAAAGAGGTAGTTTTCCAAGAGTTGGTTCACATACAAACGCCTGGATAGATGCTTTATTCTTTCCTTTAATTAAAAACTTTCAAAATAACCATACGGGTTTTTTGAAATAATTTGAGTGGTCACAGTTGGAGGCCACTGGTAAGCAACAGGCTGGGACCGCAGACACAACCCAGGGCCAGCACTTTCTTATTGATATTCAATTGTCTCATTTTTAAGACTTTTATAGTTAACCTCTGCAAGATATTCTTGTGAGAAACAACACATTATAAAACTATAACAGAAAATGAGCCTGAAAAAGTTTTACTGTCCCTGTTCCTAAACTTTCATCCCTCACCTCTCCATTCGTAAGGATGGGCCCAAGAGAGCTGTTCTCAGTCCTCTCCCTGTAGCTGTGCCCACTCCCACTAGCACCCTGGGGGACAAGCTGCCTCCATCCAGAACCTCAGCTGATCGCAGGAATGGCACTAAAAGACACAGTCTGGTCAGTGTGGGTCATGCCCTGTCCTCACCAGGATGCCTCGAGGGCGTTGCTCCTGCTGGGACTAGAGCACAGACCTCCTCCTCCCTGTCACCTCCCCGGGCATGTGCTCAGCTGCACTTCACTACGCACATCTGAAACTTCTTGAAAAAGTGGAGGCGAGGAGGGGGTAGTTGGCCAGTCCATGGTACGTGTGGTGACGATGTGTAGGAACGCACCGACACAGGCCAGAGTTCTCCCAGCCTGACACACAGTGGATGAACGACTCAGGATACACAGCCCCGAGAGTGGGCACAGGGCTTTCCAACTGGACAGGGGCCGTGGCGGCAGCTCCTGGTGCACCAGGTGTCACGTGCCTCAACCCTCACCTGACCCGTCAGGCCTCATGTCAGCCTGGGGAGCTAGGCTGCATTTCGAGGTGAATGCAGGAGATCTGGGTGCCAACCTGTGACTCGAGGGTCCCACCTCTGGTGATCGACAGGTTGGGGCCTGGTGGACACCATGCCCGCACTGCACCTGGGGCAGTCCATGTTTTTATCCTGGAAGTTCTGGTTACTAAGCCATGGGGACCAGGTACCTGGCTGTGGTGAAGTGGGTTAAAGGCACTGTCTGTGACCCTGTGGGGCACCGCACAGTGGAGCGGCCCGAGCAGAGCTGGTGGCAGGTCCAAGCGAGTGAGCTCCCAGGAGGCCTACCCGGCCCCGGCCCCAGGGCTCCTGCGTGCCCCCTCCAGGGTCAGAGTCAAGTGGATGCCCCGAGGGCTGGGGTGTGGCCAGCAGCCCACCTGCCCTGCTTACCTGTTCCTCTGGCACAGAGGGGCTGGTGGCTGGGTGGCCCCGATCCCCGTGCATGACAGTCGCACTCAGGAAAAAATATTTAGTTTAGTTTAGACTTAAGACACATTTACACGTTAGAAAACCCCATCCTTTTCATCTCTAAGTTTATCATCAAAACTTTATATTAAAAATATAAATAACTTTCATACAGAGTTTGAGTCTATAAACATGAAACCATTTGCCTCTTCGAAAGGTGTTTTCAACAGTAGACGCTCGTTGCTTCTCGGTCTTTCAGCTAAGATCAAGTGTAGCCGCTGACACATAGCCTTTGTTTTATTTCACACCCCTGGGTCCTGGGCTGTGTGCCAGGCCCGTGGTTGGCTCGCCTTTCATGCCGCCGCTGCCGAGTTTGGTTCTCACAGGAGGAGCAAGTCCTTGGCGACAGTGGTCCCACAGCGCCCCGACTGCCGTCGACTCGCTTCCTGGGCCCAGGCAGCGTGCTTCCATCTCTTCCCGGGTCTTCACCGAAACGATGGGGCTGCAGTGCGGCCGGCTCTACACCCGCAGCCTGTCCCCATCCCCGGGGCCTGCCCCGAGCAGCTGCAGACTGTCCTGGTCGGACTCGTCTGCCTCCTCCTCGCTTCCCAGCGGTTCCGAGGGGCGCTTCACACCCCGCTGCCTGGACAGCGCCAGCGCGTACTGGATGTTGTAGCGGTTCCAGTCACAGCTGTAAGGGCACAGGGGTCACGCTGGTGAAAGCGGCCAGGCTCTGTCCCATCCAGAGCCCTGCTCACCTGACACCCAACTGCCTCCTCTGTGACCCCGAGAAAAACCAGCAGTGGGCCGTGCGAGCCCCCACCTGCCCCAACTGTTCCCTCCTCCCAGCCCTGGAGCAGCGGGCTTCAAGGACCCACTGTAAGACGTGCCCCTTCTGGCCTGTCCTCACTGCCCCTGCCCGGCCCTGGGCCTGGCGCCAAGGGCTTCGCCAGTGAGTCCTGCCATCCCTGGGGAAGCGGCAGCTGTTAGAGAGCCGGCAGGGCGCTGATTCCCACGCTGTGAGAATAAAGACAGAAACCGCACGATCGTTTCGGCGTCGGAATCCCCCAGTAAGAGGGCGGACAGAGGAGGGAGCGACGAAGCGCACCTCTGGGAAGCCTTGTGGAGGTCAGCCAGCATAGCTGGGCCCCCAACAGCACACAAAGCCAGCTGGACCCTGACGCCCGTGACACACTAGACGCGGGAGTTCCGGGACACTGCGTCCGCATTAACCCCACGAGGATCGACCCGGCGGGAGGCGGTGGCCCCTTGGACGGAGCTGTGGGTCCAGGGAGCGTCGCGAGGACGCCCTCGCTGGCGGCGGGCGGAGCCCAGGCAGGCGCTCCCGCCTCGGCCAGGGCGCGCGGGAGGGAGGGCCTCGGGGAGCGCGTGCTGTGCACTCGGGAGGGCCGAGGCGCGCAGGACGGGAGGGCCGTGCGGCCCCCGGGGCCGGGCCTCTGATCCCCACCCCTGTACTCGCCCGGTCCACAGCGGGCAGGGAAGGCCCCCGGTCAGGCCGCGCCGCGAGGCCCTCGGGGCTCCGCAAAGGACCTGGCGCCGGGAGGAGCTCGGCCGTGAGCCGCTGCGGCGCCCCCGCCACGCGCACTCGCTCTCGACGCCACACCGCACCCGAGGCCGGCCGGCCCCGAGCCCCACTGCCGGGGGCCGGGTGGGTTCAGCTCACCAGCAGCGAGGGAACAGACACCTCTCACACTGGTACCTTTTGTCCCTGAATCAGACGACGTGGAAAGCAGCCCCTGGCGTGGAGCCGGCCGGCGATGGTGCCGGCCCCACGCTGCCCGCCCACTGCGCCGGCAACACTTACAGTTTGGAGATGTCGTCCAGGTGGCGCTGGATGCCCTTCTGCAGGAACTGGACGGCCGGCAGCAGCGTCCCCGCTCTGTAAGAGAGGCCCCGTTAGCGCTCGGCCGCCACGCGAGCCCCGCGGGCCTCTCTGCGCCCGGCCTGCGGGTCGGGCCGCCGCGCCGCGTTCGCCTGTAAAGGCCTCACTCTGCGCCACGTCTGCATGTCCCTGTTTTCGTCTATGAAGAGCAGCTGTGACAGGAGGCACAGA
>CM053507.1:704248-725645 GCA_028627145.1 Eidolon dupreanum
ACACACTTGACGTTGTACCGAGTGGCCAGAGGCAGAGTGTTGGACTTGTTGCTGAGAGAAAAAACCAGAGCCACGCAGTTGGCCTCATGTCATCAGAGGGGTGCCTGGGCCACCAGCTGCCTGCCCCCACGACACGCCCCTCCTGTCTGGTGGGACCACTGGGCCACTAGCCCACCTCCCTCCATGATGCGCCCCTCTTGTCCGGTGGGACCACAGAGCCAGAGCTCATCACTAATCCTCAATCTCTGCTGAAGGGACAGGAAATAAGATGATGTCCCAAAACCTCAGAAACGGGCTTTGGCGACGTCAGCTCTGCCTCTGGGCCCGCATCCCAGTAGGATTCTGCAGACGTGTGAAGCCGGACACCGGCGAACACACTAACTGCTGGACAGAAAGGGCTAACCACAAAGACAGCACATTGATGAAAAATTGGTTTTACAGAAATTGAAAAATGTGCAAAATGGAAAAATAAGTAATGTTAAAAACAAGTAACCGTTGTGTAGATTCTAATTGCATTCTTTATTTTCCAAATTTCCTTCAACAAACGTGATTGCTACTCTAGAGCGCCCCGTCAGACGTCACTTAAACAACAGTGAACTAGCGACCAGGCCGGCAGCCGGCCCTGGGCACGGCCCACACGGGCGCTGCTCTCGGGCACTGGGCACTGTCCCAGGGACGGTGAGGCCCGCGCAGAGGGGCAGGGGCCCGGGCAAGCTCCGCGACAGGAAGCTCTCCACAGGCCGCAGCGGTCTGCGGGTGACGGCCGTTCAGGAGTCCCCTCTGTCAGAAAGGAGCGTGGCCAGTGCTGGGTCAGGACGGTAGGAACCGAGCGGGGTCCGGGGCGCTTCCCCGCCCCCAGTGCCCCCGCCCCCAGCTTAGCGAGTGACCCGGGACGTCTGCCTTGAGAGTGACAACACGGGCTATAGCTCAGGAACTAGAGGCAGAGGCTGGGACGCCACGGCCACCTCCACTACTGAGCCGCCGGCTCCACAGAACCCTGCGGCCTTAATTAACGGGTCCTGTGGGAAGAAACTGAGGAAAACGCCATCGATTTTTACAAGCAGACGACAATGCTCACGACAGTCAGCACCGTTTCACCACACTTACTTTTTAAGGTCAAACACAGTGATTCTATTTCCCACGGGACTGATGACTGAATTTCCATCGCACGTAAAGTTTAAGTTGCCACGCCGATACACCGTCCCCAGCAAATTTGAAAACTGGAAAGAAAACAGAGTCTCAACTCCAGAAGAGAGCTAAGTGAGGCATCCGGGCAGAGATGGCACGGAGCCCCCGCAGGGGCCCTGACCATCCCCGGGTCCCTCCAGGCGTCCCCTGGGACGCTTCCTGGGCACCTACGTGGCCTAGCCCCAAGAAGGAGAGGAAGGAGAGGTCAGCCCCAGCCACGGGGCCCCCAGTGCCCACCACGGGGGGTGGGGGGCGAGGGCACCGTGAGTGTCGGGGAGGCCTCCGGGGACAGGAGTTGTTTGCCGGGTGGAGGGGAGGACAGACCCACACGTCAGGGAGAGGAAGCTGCAGCAGCAGAGCAGGGCTCCAGGTGCACCTTGGGTTCGAGGTGTCCTGAACAGAGGGGCTGCCGGCACCCCACTCATCAACGCGTTCCCTGATCGACCGCACGTGAGCACTGCCTGGAGAGGGCTGTGTGCACAGTCTCTGTCCCCAGGGCCCTCGGTCTGCCCAGCGGCCGGGCACTTGTAAGAGGGACGTAACTACAGAGCGTGTGCGGACCCAGCGGCGAGAGAGGGGGAGGGACTTCAGCAGGTGGTCAGGGAAGTGCCCTTGGAGGGGCCGCCTGGGCTGGAACCTGGTGAGGGGCCCCAGGGCGACATCCAGAGCTGCAGGCCAGCGAGGCTCGAGGGCGACAGGGAGGCCCAGGCGGTCAGAAGCAGGGGCTTGTCGTGGTCTGAGTCCCATTTTTCGAAGACCACACCAGTGACCGTGGAGGCCAGCGGGGACGCAGGGAGGCCACGCCGCCTTCTGTGCTATTCCACACCGAAGGTGACGGTGACCCAACTAGAGAGGTGAACCCGGAATGGAGAGAGCAGATCAAGGGCAGGCCCGTGCCGGGAGCTGGGTACGGGAGGGAGGAGCCCCTCCTAGTTTGGGTCACAGCGGAGTGTTGGTGAGGACAAGTGTCTCAAGGGCTGGGCGGATCTCACTAACTGCTATTCTACGTAATGCCAGAACCGAGCACAGGATCTTGCAGATGAGCTTGACCTGAACCCCAACCGGGTAAGTTTAACCAACTGCAAAGACGACAGCAGCATGTAATTAACAAAGCAGCGTATACAAGTAACAGCTTCGGGAATGAAACCCCTGCCTCCTTTACTTGTCACGAATAAAAGCAAAAACTTTGCCTTCCAACAAGATTGTGTTCCTTTGGCTCGGCCACCCCAAGCTGCGAACCCACTGTGTTCGGTCGCAGCAGCACTCTGAGGGGCTAGTCTGAGGTTCAGTGTGGCGCAGCGGGGGTGTGGGATGCAGCCGCGGGGGCCCTGCACGGAGCTGGGACCCACCAGGCAGGATGACCCGGCCCTGCGGACCCGCCTCGGAGGAATGGGACGAGCAGGTGGCCGCGGCGCAAACCTCCGCGGGCCAGGCCAGCAGGTGGCCACTGTGTCCACGACCCCGCGCCGCGGGGGAAGACGACACTGAGTGACGGCGTGTGGGCTCGGCGGCCCGTCTCCCGCCAGTCCGCGCCCGCACCGCTGCCGCGTCCCCGCGGCCTCTAGGAACCGGGCTGGCAGCCCCGGGCTGGCGTCCCTGTCCCGCCGCGCGCCGCCGCCTGCGGGCCCGGGCCCGCCTCTCCGGCCCGCGCCGCCGGCCTCCCTCGGGCTACACGGTGAGGACACTGCTGCCGGACCTCGAGACCCCGGGCGCCGTCCGCCGGCCCCTGAGGTAGCAGGTCTGGAGCAGCGATCCCCCCTCTGCTCCCGCCGCCCCGCGGACCCACCGGACCCCCGGCCGCGTTGGAGGCTCACCCTGTAGGCGAACTTCATCGCGCTGCCGCACGTGTGTCACCGCTGTCTCCGCCACCGCCCGCCGGTCCGCAACAACCACTTCCGGGGCGAACCGAGACCTCGCGCCACAGCGCCCCACGCGGCCCGGAGGAACGGCGGCGCCGGGGGAGGAGCCCCAGGCTGCAAGCCCGCCCGCTCCCCGCCCCGAGGCGGAGCCTGCCCCGGCACCACCCATTACCCCGCCCACGCCACGCCCCGAGGCGGAGCCTGCCCCGGCACCACCCATTACCCCGCCCACGCCACGCCCCGAGGCGGAGCTTGCCCCGGCACCACCCACTAGACCACACGTCACGCCCCGAGGCGGAGCCTGCCCCGGCACCATCCATTACCCCGCCCGCTCCCCGCCCCGAGGCGGAGCCTGCCCCGGCACCATCCATTACCCCGCCCACGCCACGCCCCGAGGCGGAGCCTGAACTCACTGCCCCGCTCCCGCGGTGTGGGAGCGAAGCACCTGCGCGGGAATCGGGTCGCGTTTGTGGGAGCCTCTGGTCTCACGGGCTTGAGCTAGACGCGCTCCACCGCCCAGAACCGTTCACGGAAGATGAAAAGGTCCGACTTCGCGGTTATGAAAGGGGGGCCAAAAAGAATAGGGCTCTGAATCAAAGTTGAAAACCACTTTTCCGAAATAATTGTATTAGCGATGCTAGCAAATATTAGAGGCAATTACCTTGTCAAACGTTAGGTTGGTAAATACGTCTACAAAAACTCAAAAACTATGAAGACTCAAATGTCTTAGTTCTTGTGAGCTACTGGGTAATAAATTATGAAAACAATCCCTAATGCTGCCCCCCAAAGTGAATAATCTACACCTAGAGTCGGGAACCAGGATCAGAAAAACAAGAAAATTCTTAACTCCACGCACACGGACTTTCACACCCCACAGCAAAAAACGAAGTTAAATCAACAAAGTATCTTCTTAAAATTTGTTTTTATAAGTATAATGCTTACATTTTAAGGTCTTAATACAATGGTTTTAGTCTAACAATATATTACAGAATGTGAAAAATGACTTCCATATGTAGTAAACCATGAAAATAGAATACCTGCAGTGTCAGTCACCAACTTGTCACCTTTTCCAGCCACAGAACGCCAGCAAATTGTACTGAGGCTTTCTGGCCTTACAGCCTGACATATAGGATTAAGCGGGCATTTTCATGAAAAATCAAAGTTTAAAATCATTTGGATTTAAAGATCACAGATGACAAGTAAAACATTTAGATCAGCCTGAATGTTTAGTAAAAGAACGCTTTTATTAAAAGTAGTATAACTTCAGTTTATATACATACCTGGAGTCTTCATTTTATAACGCAATCTCATTTTAAACACTAAAGAAAGAGTGGGAGAAGCCTGTATTTTCTCTACTAGTTCTTTGTGGAATCTCTGTCCTCGCCCATCAAGAATTACTGAAACGGGACGCAGAATAGCACAGCCTGTGCTGACAACACACAGTTGGCAGAAGTCATTTTCAGATTAAATACACCTTATAATCAGATGTTATAATTTTTCCAATCATAGGAGACCCCATGAAATTCACCAAAATTATAACTTTTCTTTTCCATTTGCTACTATTTACATGTTCCATGCTATTTGTAAAATGGCTGCATGTTGTTTTTAGATGCACATTTGATATCTGGCTTCATAATTATATCAACAGCTGCTACATCTTTATGAACAAAACCAGCCTGTCTCAAACACATAAGCCTTATTTTAAACACAACGAAAACCCAATTACAGCCTTTTAGTTAAAAAAAAAAAGTGACTTGAAGTTTTAGGTAACATTCTTCCTTTGTATAAAAAACAAAAACAAAAAAACACTCATGTAACTGAAATTGTGAAAGATCTTTTGGGCAATTAGAAGAAAAAAAAAAAAACCTGTGATAAATTTGATCTCAATTTCCAGATAATAAGAAACAACCATAAACATTTTAGATCCCCTCTTCATTTTTTCTCTCTATATATGTAATTAGAGCATTTCATACTGGGGTTAGAACCCAGATGCAGAAATCAAATAGAAATAAGGTGATCATTTAATCACAGTCCCCCTCCCAGAAGCAGAGGGAAAGCGACATTAGGCATGGAGGGAGGGTTTGTTCCCTTGGCTCTGAGGCTCACCACACCCACGAAAGCCTGTTTCTGACACAATCAAATCTCAAAAGATCTCTTCATTCACAGGGCTTGGCGGATCTGAAGGGCAATCATTAATTTTTACAATAAAACAAATTTATTTTAGAAACTCTGTAACTATCATTATATTCTGAAGTTCTAATTTGCCTAACTAGTTGACTAAGTTTATTAGTTTTAAACTGCTCATAAGGAAGATTGATTTCTGGAACGTTTAATTAAACACACAAATATTTATCTTCTTCACACACTTCTCCACTTCCTATAAATGGAAAAGACGAAGGGGGAAATCGCACCACCTTTACTTGCCCGGATGAACAGACAGACAACACGCAGAAGAGTGACGACTGCTCTGCCGTGTAACCACCTATTTGACCTTCTATCCCCACACACCGCCGCTCTCGCTCTCGAGCAGGCGACAGGCGGGGCCAGTAAGAGCTGCAGGGTGCTTCTTCTCTAAGGCTTCACACATTTGAGGTTACCCGTGAGGCTCCACCCTCACTTGCATTAATCTGGTCAAGTTAAATTTCAACCACATTTTCCCAGTGAATTAAGAGTTCTCTATTTCGTATGTACAAAAAGACATCGCTTTGGAGAGCTGGAAAAGGTTTAATACATACAACGCTTATTTACAAGCTGTGATCTTCACACCAATAAAAACAAACACATTTATTTTGTCCTTGATTTTTGGTACAACTTATACATAAACATTACATCAGTTAGTTTGTATTTTTTCAAATAATAAATCAACCGTATGTACAATTAAATTTACAACTGAAAGCAAATTAATCCATTGGTATGGTATGACTAGTTTAGTGGCCCTGTAGAGACTGTTCCAAGACTTTTGTCCCTCCTACAACCTGACTAGAAATACACTGAGAGTACCCCTCTTATCTTCATTTAAATGGAACCTCTTAATTTTTGAGATTTAAGGTGCAAAAAAAAATATTGATCATATAGTTACAATTACATGTAAAGACTTTAAGTTTAAAGGTGAGAGAAAACATATTAACCCCCACACGTATGATAATTAAAATAAATATATTTAATTTCAAGTGCATATGTTATTAATCAACACTGAGGGAAAAAGGGTTCCAGAAACATTTATTCCCAAACTGCTTCGATGCCAACCTGCTCCTTACGCCCTTGCTCTAGTCTTCTCAAAGTACCTTTAAAATGGCTCCGGGAACAAGTGCTCCAGGTCGCCTCACCTGACATCCCAAGGCACAGAAGGGGCTGTGTTCCCTCCCACCCCACGCCTCGGCCCTGCCCACCTGCCCTGAAAGGGTGTCATTCTAGAAAAGCGCAACGAGAGGAGCTGGAGTAAAGGCCTGTGCTACCCCTCGGGGGTCTTGCAAAGCCACCTGGTCCGGAAACCGGGTGCTGTGTGACCAGGAAGGCACACACACGTCACTAACGAGACTGCGAGGCCAGCTGCATCTCCCTGAGGCACCGGACCTCCGTCAGGGACCAGCAGCCTGACTGCAAGACTGCGCAGGTGCGAGGCCCCGGCGACCTTCCGTGGGCACGCAGTGAGGGGTGAGGGCGTGGGCTCCGGCCAGCCCTGGGGGACACCAGGGTGGGGGCAGGGAGATGAGCAAACGCCGTGACGCGACACCACAGATGACACCAACATAACGCTGGGACTCCACTGGCTGCGCACAGACTCTCCGGCGCCTCCGCGGCCAGGCGGAGTCCCCAAGTCTGCTCGGAGCTGGACCGCTACGGCGCAGGACCGTCGAGCCAGCGTCCCTTCCGGTGTGCTCACAGCGGGCCTGGCGTGCCGGCCCAGGCGCGGTCATGTGACGCTGACTTCGAGGACGTGGTCGTCCTTGCTGGGGATGACCAGGACCTGCGTGCCGGCGCCGGAGTTGAAGACCTGGCCGGGCGGCAGCGCCTGCAGGCGGGGCATGGGCAGGCCCTGGTGCTCGCTGCTGCTGGCCGGGTGGGCGCCACCCCTGCTCCTGCCGCCGCCGCCGTCCAGCTGCTCGTCCCCGTGCCTGTCCACCGACAGGCTGTCGTTCTCTATCCAGCTGTCTGCAAAACGCACACGAAGTGAGACAGAGGCCGCGCGCCGCAAGCCCTACCCACCCCGAGCCCACGCTCGGCGCCGTGCGTGTTCGCCAAGCCGGTGGCAAGGGCCTGTTGCCGCTGGCACCGGACACGTGCCGTGAACCGCAGGCCCGCGCCCTGCCGGTCCTTACCAGCATCCGGCTGTGCGGAGTGCGCGGAGTGATGCGGGAGGTACTTAAACAGCCTGACGTCGGGGAGGGGCAGGTGACCCGCGAACAGGGGCACCACCTCCATGTGGACTCTGTGAGTGGCCTGGGCGGCCACCGGCATGCAGATGACTCCAGAACTTTTCCCGCACACCGCCCAGTTGCTACTGTTGTCGACCACTGAAACAGAGAGGGAAGCGCTGGTTTACGGGAACGTCACCGCGACGCAAACCAGGGCTGTCTCACGGGCGTGTACGACTCGAGGCCGGAGCACACACTCCAGCTCAAAGCCTCGGAACTGCGCCTGCCCGGGAGCCACGCGGTTTAACGGGGTCCGCGTCCCACGTGCAGGAAAAGCACGCCTCCCTGCCAGCCAGCGAACGGACAGCGACCCCGTTCTGACTGGACATGACCTCGCAGGCCTTGTGTGCGGCTTCCAGACCACGGCTGCGCTGGCTGTTCCACGCGGACTGGGGGCAGGACGGGGCGGTGGCATCTGCTGCGGGGAGGCATCAGACCCGTGGGTCTGAATCGCGACTAAGGACGTGCGGCGCCGACACACGGCCTCCCTGGCACATCGGAGCCCTCGCGCGGGGCAGGTGTTGCCACTAACACTACTATGAAACACGACTGTGACGAAACTCGGTCCGATTCAAACACCCAGCCGAGCAGTCATTCCAAAGTACACAGGACTTTGTCCTCAAGTAGCAGAACTAGAAGAAAGGTCACAGCATCCCCGTCACAGGGACACAAAGCAAGACCCCGGAGCATGTGACTAGAAGTTCCATGAGCAGCAAAAGGGATCGCAGAGGGCAGGCTTCCTGCGGACGGCGATGCGGGCACTTTCGAGGCCAATGGTACCAAGGACATGCAGAGGTGTGCAAAGGACACACAGCATCTGGAAGGGGCGCACTGGAGCAGCAGACCCCAGGGTGTGGTCCTCAGGGCACCCGTGAAGTCGAGAGCCACGTGGCACTCCTGCTGTCCTGGGCGTGAACTGAGGTAAGGGTCGCGCACGGCCTGTGTTCTCCGCCACCAGACGGCACAGGGAGCCGCAGTGCTGAGCCCGCTGCCCCTCCGCCAGCTGCGGCACCTCGTCTTGGGTACTGGCACACATTTTCTTGAAAAGAAATGGCATGCGTTTGTCACTTCAAATAAGTGGCCAATGATACAATCTGAAACTCTGAATGAAAATTAGAATTTGGGAAAAGTTGCACTTGCCACTGTGAACGTGACAGTGTCCTTACAATCAAAGACCATTCTGATGACGTCAAAGTGAGCCTGAAGCCACATGACTCGGTGACCGTGTGTGACGAAAGGTGCCAACACGAGGCCTGTGTAACTCAGGAACCAGGTGTTACAAAATGACGCCTCGGTAGGAGAGCCTTTCACAACGCGGGACAGATCAAAGGAGCGTGGAAAGGTCACTCGCGTGATTTCAGGCTCCACGCTGTGACTAGCCCATGAACTGCGTCGGGTTTTGGTGAAGTATCCAGAACATCCAGTTACCTGAGGCTGTTGAAAATCCCTCCCGTTCTAAACTACATAAGCGTGCGAGACTGGAGTCTCTTCGTGGGCTTCCGCCAATAGGAGGTGTCACCACAGACGGAGCGCAGCAGGTGGGGGAGCCCCGTTACCTGCAGGGCGCCCGGTGGGACATCAAAGAGTTGTGAAAGAATGCTACAATGTCGTTCTTCTCGCTACTTTGTTTTGGAAAATAGTTCTGTTTCGACAATAACATTGTGTAATGGGCTGTTATTTTAAGCAGGTAAATAAACATATATTTGGCTCCCTGATGATGTTTTAGAAAATAAAGGGTCCTGACACCAAACACTGAGAAGCGTGACCGAAGGAGCCAGGCCCTGGCGGAGAAGGGCTGCAGAGGGCTGTCTGGGGCCGTCGGCGAGGGTGCAGGAGCCTGCAGGGAAGGGGCGAAAGGCAGCTGGAGGGAACAGGGCAGGAGCCATGACTGGGGGATGCCTGGCCTACTAAGCGGTGGAGGCCGGACTTGCTTCGGAGTGACGCGAAGGCCCTGAGTCACAGCAGAGGACAGGGGACGGGGCGGCTCCTACGAATGTGGGCTCAGCCAGAGCCCGACGACTGCCTAGCGCACCTGCGAGAAGAATGACTCCACGATAACCAAGTTCAACATCTTACGCACCTGGGACCACACTGTATTACGCGACATTCCACGGGACCTTTCAATTCAATTCTCTGTTGATAAGGAACATTACACTTTGTGAGACACTGGATTAGCGTGACCAGAGAAAAAGAAGCCTCCAGACCTACCTTCGTACATCAGCTTGGTGGAAAAACACTGGTCGGACTCCGTCAGCGCCTCGTCCCTGTCCACCTCCAGGAGGTCCGAGAGGCGCGTGATGGACACCGCCAGGGAGCACAGCGAGCCCGTCCGACAGTGCTCCGTCCCCGCGGGCGGCAGGATCTCGGCCTTCACGTTATACAACGTCTGGTCAGAAAAGGGGAAAGCGCGAAGGCAGCGCATGAAGCGCAAAGAAGGCTCTGCGAGGCGGGCAGCCCGCAGCCCCGGGAGGGGGCCGAGCGCCTGCTGGGAAACCGGACGTCTCGGAAGCCCTGCTCTATTGAACGCTCCACATTCTCGTTAGCACAGAGGCGAGGCAGGGGGCGGGGGGGGGGGGGGCTGGCCCTCCGCACTGGTCGCCGTGGTGATCAGCACTGTGTCCCCAGGCTCCCGCATCCACCCATCCACGCTCAGGTATTCACCGGGGGCGCGTTAAAGCCAGTTCCAGACGACGGGCATCTCTCCCGCGTACCAGGGTCGCTGCTGGAACACGTGGACGTTTTTTACCAAAACACGAGACCACGAGCACAGCGAGCAAAATTCACAGTCATTCCCTGGGTTCATCCGATATTGGGCCCATAACCAACTTTCTCCATAATGCGCCCTTCTCCGTGACAGGTTACCTGACATTCACACCTATTCACACTCACGCAGCATTTGCTCACCACCCAGGACAAAGACCCAAAGCCCACTTAGGGGACGACGGCCTCACCCTTCCATTTTGCTTGGCCCTGTGGCCAGCAGGACCCTAACCTGACACTGGTCCCTCATGCAAGCGCATGCCCGAGAGAACAGCCCCGAGAGTGACAGCAAATGAAGTCCTGCTGGGATTTCTCCAGCACCTGTGGTCGACAGTCTCCCCCGCCTCCCAGAGCCCCCTATGTGCCCCTTAGCTAAGACCCCGGGGGGCTGACCCAAACCCCACTCTTTTGGTTGGAACTGACCAATCTGGCCTTAGCCCAGGAACCCCAAAGTACACCACCCAGAGCCCCTAATAAAGGCACGGGCCCTGCCTCGGTCTGCTCTCTGCCTGACCTCCCCGTGACCTCTCAAGGGGTGCCCGGTACCTTTCCCAGGACCTGTGAGTAATAACCTCCTCTACTTCAGTCCCCTCCTGGTCACTGTGGAGCCGCAGCTCACCGTCCAGCACGTGCCCCACTTAGTAAGCGTTATCTTGCCAAAATCCTAACAGGCACATAAAGTCACTGTAGTATAATTTGATTTAAAAGTATGCTGGTGGTACTACAAAAAGTTCAAAGCAGAGAGATTTGGGAATTTTAAAAAGCCTGCTGCGGACATAACACTTCCTGGGAGCACCAGGAGTGCGCGAGGACCCACGGGCCACCTGGAAAGGGCCTGGGGCCGAGTGCAGCCAGTCACGGATCCAACACGGATCCAACACGGATCCAACATGGATTCAACACTCCGGGGGTCAGCCACTCTCCTCAACCTGCTGCTTCGCTGAACGGAAAGATTCTGTCTGTCTGATATTTTTAGATTATAAAGAGAAAGCTGTCTTTCATTTTCCCACCCACACTTCCACCAAAAAATGGCACAGTACATACAAAGAAGTTTTCCACTTGAAAGTCATAAGTATAGGGCTTTAAGGAGACGGACAGCCGTTCTTCAGACGCCGGGCAGAATCCCACGGAGAACCGGCCACGCAGAGAAGGGGGAGGCTCCTGGGCCCACGTCAGCTCCCAGACGAAGTACACCGACTGCCGGCTGCGGACGTGCTGCAAGAGAGTCGGTGTCCCCGCACGGGGACAGGGCAAGCGCGCCGTCAGAGTCGGCTGTCATTGCATACACGGGGACAAAGCAAGCACTCCGTCCAAGACGTATAAATGAGGAGAAAGCGAACACTCCATCAGAGTGTTGGCCGTCACTGCACACAGGGACAAAAAGCCACTCTGTCCAAGATGCAGTTCCTGCAAAGGGCCCGAGCGTGAGAGAGCAGCAACCGCAGAGCCCGGCTGCTCACGGTCCTCGTGTGCTGCCCTCGGCCGCGCACCCGCCGTGGCCCCGGCCCCTGCTGCCTGGCCCCGGCCCCAAAGAAGGCCGCGCGAGGCTACCAGCCAGGCTCTACGCTTCTCTGACTCCATGAGCTTCACAGCACAGGAGGCTGTTTAAAAAGCTCAGAGAACATTTATCAGTATCCCATACATTTCCAAAACGGGAAATGCATCCACCAAGTAAAAGGCCATCTCCATCCACGCAGGTACTCTGTACTGACAAGAAGCAGATGAGGTGCCACCTGGTGCATAACGTGCACACCTGCAGCACAGCGACAGACGTCGGGGGTGGTGTTTGACATCAGTCAAACGTTAGTTGGGAAAAATCTTTTGACAATGTAAATTTCGAAAAACATCCATTAAGAAAACCTACGGTCTTTTAAACACCCAGCATTTACTGCCTAAAAACGCACGTGACAAATAAACAGAAAAAGCAAGGTCAGGTCTCAGCCGGGTGGCGTGAAGCTGGCTATGACCCCTTTACACCCAGAACTCCATTCTTCTGGTGGCACAGGCACAACGAACAGCCACCACTTCCTTTCCACACGAGACTCAAGAACAAGCTTGTAGTTACATGAAGCCGTGTGGAGTGCGACAACTTTCAGATTTGCTTCTCTTAACCAGACCAACAGCAACCCAGCCCCCAACCTCCCCACTGCATCCCGGAGCCCACGCAGTGGCGAGCGGATGGGCACCGGTGGCGGCGTGGCCGTGGCCGTGGCCTGGGGCAGCCTCGCGCGACATGCACCCGACTCACCACTCCGCACGCTCTGAGCCGAAAGGCTCAAGCTAGAACACGGTCACCTTGACCAAACACTGCGCCTCCGCCCTCACACTCCCGCTCGCGCTCTTGCCCGTGCGGGGTCCCCGCTCGGTTCCGGCAGGCGGTACCTGCTGAGACTCCGTGTTCAGCGGCGTCAGCCGCAGGCCGGTGCTCCCCCGCGTGTCCACGAGGTCACTACCCGACAGCTGGAAGTCGAGTTCCGACAAATTCTGGACACAAACTTGAACGTATTTCCTGAAGAGAAAAACAAAAAATGCAACTCTGATTGAACTGAAGAACTTTATTAAATAAATGTGTTTTGGCTATGTTAAGAAAACGCTCTCTGGGGAATCCAAAAAGTGACAGTAATGTAAGAACCAGCTGTTACGTATATTCCTACTTCGACGTCACGCGTAGAAGGGTCAGAAAACGCCAGCGCTTCTCAGCGAGCATTCCTGAGAAGCGCGGACCAGGCTGCTGCTGACACGGTCGTAACCCAGGTTCCTGCATCACGTACAGACTGCGGCGAGTCACGCGGGACAGCATGGTCACCCGTCACCGCGACAAGAAGCTAAGTGCAGGGCTCACTCTCATTTCTGTGCCACGCGCAGAGGAGTCGTGAAGAGCCGGTCCTAAAGCAACTGAGGCTGCGTTGGAACCTGCTCGTGTTTCTGCCGTTACCGTCTACGCTCCTCGCTGTAACTGAGGGGGAAGCTGCAAGAATAGTTTTCCACTCTGAAGTCGGTTCTGACATTTTTGTCTCCAAATCACCCAGATATCATCAGTGGGTAAGAGCAGGGACGGTTACGGAGAGAGGCGGACTCATGGCTGAGCACAGTCGTCGCGTGAGCATCGTCACTTACGGTGGGACACCCAGACACCGCTGTCTCCTGAGGCAGTGACGTGCGACACCTCCAAACCGCCAGCCATTCTGAAGGCTGACTCTGAATCTAATCGGGCCTCTAGAGCAGTGGTTCTCGACTGGTGACGATTTTGTCCCCTTGCCCCAGGGGACATCAAGCAATGTGTGGAGACGTTTTTGGTTGTCAAAATGGGGGTGGGGAGTGCCACCGGCATAAAGCGGGTGAGCTGCTAACATCCTCCGGGTGCAGGACAGCTCCCGCGGCAAGGCGTTATCTGGCCCGAAGCGTCAGTTGTGCTGCGGGGGACACGGCCAGCTCTCGGGGTCCCTAGCGGCTCACAGGGCAGCCAGCCGAACAGCTCCACAGGAGTGTGACCAGTCAAATGCAGAGTGGCAGACCTTCCGGAGGACAGCTGACTCATATCTGTCCATGAGTCAAGGGCTTAAAGAACAGGGGTGGGGGGGAGGCACAAAGGGGGCCCTAGAATCAAGCGGGGACTTTGCTGGGATCTTGCACCGCCCCCGGATCAGCTGTGCAGCCACTGCCGAGACAGCGGCACAGATCTGATATGGACAGGGTGCCACAGGACACCAGGGGACCACTGTGAAGTTCCACAGGAGGACAACGCATCACGGTCAGGTAAGAAAACATGCTCGAGGTCGTCGAGGCCACACTCTGAACGGCAAGGGTCTCCGTGTCAGAGCGCCTGGGATGGGAGCAGGGCCCGAGTCCACGCCTCCCTTACCGTGTCCCCGCTGACAGCAGAGCGTGTGTGGTCCTGAAGGGCACGCTGAACGTCAGTGCGATGACAGTGGAGTAGATGGACCACGGGCAATCAATGGACACCTGCGAGAAAACGGGACACGCGCTGTGACCACTCACCAACGGTGCGGCCAGCGCCACCGCCCGCCACGTCCGCAGCGGCCGCCGACCTCCTGCATATCCGACGGCTTCACGACTCCTCGGTCAGAAAGAGCGAGCCCATCAGACACATGCACCGAACAGGAAGACATGGAGCCACGTACACAGACAAGAAAGAGGGAGGAGGGACCGGCAGGACGACCGTGGGCCACCTGAGTGGTCTCGACGGCCACGGAGCGGACGCCGCGGCCAGCAGCACGAAGCCCACCTCGCTGTCTTCACACACGCAGCCATGAAGCCAAACGCACCTTACTGAGCAGGAGATTGTGACAAAGGGCTTTTAGAAACTTATGTTCAGATGACACTGATCACTCATTAATTAGTACAAAATAAAATGAATTATCAAGACACTAAATCCACATGATGCTGAACACGTAACTGAACACTGATGCGTTTGGGGACATAGTGCGGGCCAAGCTACTAAATCACTTAAAGGCAGAGCGCAGGCCTCGAGCTTCACTTTATTCCCCCGCAGAAGAAACGAATTCAGTGAGTATGGACATTCGCTCACGCGGCATGACTGTGCGCTCACTGAATAAACGTCATCTCTATCTCCTCAACTCCGTATCGGACAAGGGGAAAATTTTCAGGGACTGAAAATTAATACCTAATTCTTTCGGTGCTGACTGGTCTGATGGTCTATGCCATAATCTCTTTGAAATGACTGAATTTCTTAGCCTTTTGCCCTACTACTTTTGTGCGTATTTTAAAAAATTAGTCATTTAACCTAAAAAGAAAAAAAATTCACCCGTTTCTCCCACCCGCCACCTTCTGCCTCAGGCAACCAACCGTCCGTCCTCTTCTGCGAGCTCGCTTTCGTCGTGGTTGTTGAAGAGATCCTATGGTATTTGTCTTTCTCCGACTTATTTCACTTAGCAAAATACCCCTGAGGTCCATCTGTGTTGTTGCAGGTGGCAGGACTCCACTCTTCTCTATAGCTGAGTATCATTCCATTGTGCGTGCGTGTGAGGGTGGAGGGGGCAGGGGGAGAGAGAAAGAGAGAAGGAGAGAGACAAGGAGAGGGAGAGTCAACTTCTTTATCCATTCATCTATCGACAGACACTCAGGTTGTTACCACATCTTGGCCGTTGTATGTAATTCTTCAATGGACATACGGGGGCGCGGCTAATTCTTCCAATTAATGTTTT
This sequence comes from Eidolon dupreanum, assembly GCA_028627145.1. Lineage (NCBI taxonomy): Eukaryota > Metazoa > Chordata > Mammalia > Chiroptera > Pteropodidae > Eidolon > Eidolon dupreanum. Next base: position 719,657 of record CM053507.1, read on the forward strand.
TGTTTTCTTTGGATAAACAGATCATACGGCAGTTCTAGCTTTAATTTTTTGCAGAATCTGCGTACTGCTTTTCACCGTGGCTGCTCCCATTTACATTCCTGCTCAAACAGTGAACGAGGCTCCTTTCTCATCTCTGCCAGCTCTTGTTCTCTCTTGCCTTCTTGATGATGGCCATTCCGACAGGTGTGAGGTGGTATCTCGTTGTGGTTTTGATGGCACGTCCCTGACGATTGTGACATTGAGCATCTTTTCATGTACCTGCTGGCCACCCGTATGTCCTCTGTGGGAAATTTCTATTCAGATCAGCCCATTTTTAAACTGGACTGGTTTTTTGCTATTAAATTGTAGGAGTTCGTGTATTTTGGATATTAACTTCACCAGACGTGACTTGCAAGTATTTTCTCCCATTCAGCAGGCTGCCTTTTCATTTTGTGGGTTTCCTTCGCTGTGCAGCTTTTCGGCTTGATGTAGGTGCACTTGTTTCCATTCTGTTGCTTTTGCTTTTGGTGGCAGATCCAAAAAAGCATCGCCAAGGCCTGAGCCAAGGAAATTACTGCTTGTTTTCTTCTAGGAGTTTTATGTTTCCAGGTCTTACATTTAAATCTTAATCCATGCTGACTTAATTTTTTTGTAATATATGAGTGGTCCAGTTTAATGTGTAAGAGTACTCTAATTTCATTCCTTCGCGTGTGGCTGTTGGTTTTCCCAACACCATTTACTAAAGAGATGTCCTTCCCCACTGTGTATTCCTGGCTCCTTTGTCATAGATTAGACGACCACATAGACGTGGGTTTATTTCTGGGCTCTCTGTTCTGTTCCATTAACCCATGTATCTGTTTTGATACCAGTACCATACTGTTTTGATTACTATAGCTTTGTAATGCAGTTTGAAGTCAAGAAGCGTGATGTGATGCCTCCAGTTTTGTTCTTCTTTCTCAAATTTGCCTTGGCTATGTGGGGTCATTTGTGGTTCCATACAAATTTTAGGATTGTTTGTTCTAGTTCTGTGAAAATTGCCATTGGTATTTGCTAAGGATTACATTGAATCTATATATTGCTTTGGGTAATACTTTAACAACATTAATTCTTCTAATCCATGAGCATGGTGTATCATTCCATTTATTTATGTCTTCTTCAATTTCTTTATTTCTTCTAGTTTTCAATGTACCGGTCTTTCGCTTCCTTGGTTGAATTTATTCCTTAGGTATTTATTCTTTTGGATGCAATTATAAATGGGATTGTTTTCTTAATTTCTCTTTCTCATAGTTCATTATTAGTGCTGCACTGAAGTGCAACAGAGTTTTGTGTGAATTTGTATCCTGCAACTTTATTGAATTCATTTATTAGTTCTAACAGTTTTTAAATGTGAGTCTTTTGGTTTTCTATATACAATACCATGTCATCTGCGAATATTGAGTTTCATTTTTTCCTTTCCCATTTGTGTACCTTTTCTTTTTCTTGACGAACTGCTCTGGCTAACATGTCTGATACTATGTTAAATAAACGTGGTGAGAGTGGGCATCCTTGTCTTGTTCCTGATCTTAGAGAAAAAGCCTTCAGCTTTCCACTTGTAAGTATGATAGTAACTGAGGGGTTGTCACATGCCGCCTCTGTTATGTTGAAATATGTTCTTTCTATACACACTTGGCTGAGAATTTGTATCATAAATGTATGCTGAATTGTCAAGTGCTTCTTCTGCATCTATTGCAATGATCAGGTAACTTCGTTCTTCATTTTGATAGTGTCGCGTACCACACTGACTTGTGGGTCTGACCCAACCTTGCGAGCCTGGGGTGAACCCTCTTGCCCATGATGTGCTACTGTTGGACGCGGTCTGCTGGCGTTGTGATGAGGAGCTCTGCCCTGCGCTCGGCAAGGACACCGGCCTGTCCCTCTCCCGTGGCGTCCTTTTCTGGTTTGGGTACTAGCACAACACTGGCCTCACAGAATGAGTTTGGAAGTGTTCCCTCCTCTTCTATCCCTTGGAAGCGTTTGAGAAGGACGGGCCTTATAATTCCTCGAATGTTCGGCAGATTCACCAGTGAAGCCGTCTGGTCCTGGACTTTTATCTGTTGGAAGATTTCTGACTACTGATTCGATCTCCTTTAACTACTAGTAACCGATCTGTTCAGATTTTCTATTTCATCATGATCCATTTCTTCTAGGTTGTCCAATTTTCTGGCATATAATTGTTCATGGTAGTCTCTCGTGATCCTTTGTATTTTTGTGTATCAGGTGAAACATTTTCTCTTCCATTTCTTATTTTATTGCATCCCTCTCTTTCTCTTGTTGAGTCTACCTTTGTCAGTTTTATCTTTTAAAAGAACCAGTTCTTAGTTTCACTGATCTTTCCTATTGCATTTTTAGTCTTTCACTTACCTCTGCTATAATCTTTGTTATTTCCTTCGTTCTACTATGTTTGGGCTTTGTCGTTACTGTGAAGCCTTTTTTTCCTACTTTAAAGAAGCCCCTTTAATACGTCTTGTACAGCAGGCTGAGTATTGCTGGACTTCTTTAGCTTTTGCTTGTCTGGTAAATACGCTCCAATTCTGAGTGATAACTTTGTCAGGATAATATTCATGGTCAAAAGTCTGACTTCTTTTAGCCCTAATGTATTATGACACCCCCTTCTGGCCTACACAGTTTCTGCTGAAAAAACTGATAGTCTTATGAGGGTTCTCTTGTGCATAGTAAGTTGTTTCTCTCTTGCTTTTAACCTTTTTCCTGTTTAGAAAAAAAAAAAGTGCAGCTCGCTGCCAGCCTTAATTTGACATCGTGTGTAGGAATGCTACATTTTCTAGGATTTAACATTTTCAGCCATCAAGAATGACTGTATTTTGTAAACGGAAATACCACTGCTAAAACCAGAATGCTATGAATAGAATAATGTTGTTTCCAAAGACTAGCGATATACTAGAGCGATGCAAAAATAATAATAAAAGCAAGATATGTCGTGGCGGATTTTGGAGGTCAGGACCATAATCCGCGAGTTATCTTGGGGTAAACACTGCAGCCGCCAGCACCGTTGGTGAGTATTCTCGGGGCAAACGGGAAATAGGTTAAGGGTCTCGCGCTGTCTTTACTTCTGACACTTTCATTACAATGTGCCTTGGTGTGGGTCTCTTCAGGTTCACCTTGCTTGGAACTCCCTGGGCTTCCTGGATCTGGATGTCTATTTACCAGGTTAAGGAAGTTTTCAGCCATTATTTCTTCAAGTATGATTTCCACCCTTCTCTCTCTCCTGGGAGCCGTCACGCGAATGTTGGTCTGTCTGACACTGTCCCACAAGCCCTGTAGACTTTCTTCACTTTCTTTCACTCTTTTTCTTTTGCTTCTCTGGGCAAGTTCCGCTGCCTCGTCTTCAAGTTGACCGACCCTTCGTCTGGTCGGCTGCTGGGATCCTGCAGGGCGTTCTCAGTTCAGTTGACTGTATCCTTCAGCTCTATGACTCACACTTGGTACTTGTATGTCCCATCTCTTTGCAGAAGATCTCACTGTGTCAACCATTCTTCACCCCACTTCGGTGAGCATCTTTATAAACATCACTTAACTCTTTATCAGGTAAATTACTTTCCTTTCATGAAGGTTCTTTTTCCGAGATCTGATCCTTTTCTTTCATTTGGAATATACTCCTGTTTCTTCATTTTCCTGGCTGTGTTGGTTTCTGTGCAGTAGATGAAGCCACACCTCTCCCATCCTGAAGGGTGGCCTCATGCAGGAGGTGAACCCTGCCGTTCAGCCTCAGCTCCTGGCTGTCTCTCCAACCTCTGTGCTTGTCCGAGCGGCCTGTTTAATTTTTAATAACTCCAGTGACTGAGGATGCACCGGGACCTGTCAGCATCCCAGAGAGGCGACCTCGCCCCCTAGATTCAGGCTGACCGGAGCCGACCTCGCCCCCTTGATTCAGGCTGATTGGAACCAGACCCTCAGGCAGCAGCTTTCAAGTCTGCAGACATACGCGGTCCTGTGAGACCGCACACACATGCTCCTGCACTGGGTTGTTCAGAAGCCCCCAGAACTGATACCTGTGTCATAAGACGTGGACACACCCGAAAAGAGTACAACGCTACCAGCACATTCTGTGAGCTGACGGCCTGTGGGTCTGGGACCAGAGTCACAGGTCTCTCCCATAAGTGTCAATAAATACCAGTATCAAAGTATAGCTTTCTCCTCGCTAAGTCTGATGTGATGTTTCAGTTGAAACCAAGACACAAAGCTCCCTCTAGCCTCATCACCAGGACAGACTACGGACCCAGTTACCTCTGCTACGCAAACTCTCGCTCTCTCGTAATAAACTGTCCTTCCTCTCGAGTTGGGCTAGGACGGCTAGGGCCTGTCTGTCTCTGTCCTCCCAAGACCACCCTTATCTGAGAAGCAGCGGTTCACAGACATTAATGCTCAACGCGGCGAGAGCACGTGATATAAGGAACTGAAAATCTGCCACTTCAACAGAAGGCGCCTCGTATGTACACGTCCCTCAGAACCAGCAGGACAGCGGAGCCAGCTGCCACAGACTGAGCAGTGCCAGCCCCTCCTTACTTTGTGGTCTATGGTGGCCATGCAGTGGCCAGCCTTCTGTGCGTCCTTATGCTTCCTCTGGGGCTCTGTCACCCCCAGCATGCCACTCTCCTCTCCCGCTGCTGGAGCTGAAGGTAGGGAGAGAACTTCCAGTTCGAATTCAATCACGTGGTATGCAGGCGCAGCTGGCAGACTGATGCTCGTGACCTTGTCAGACGACTGAACTCGGAGCGAGGCGTCAGAAGCTTTTTCTAGGAAAGACAGAAAAGTCACTCTAACACGCTCCCTGTTCCCTGTTTCCCTGTTCCCTTCTCTTCCAGCAGGCGACGGGCCCAGCGGTGACGTTCCGGCCCAACTCCTGCTGCTCCTCCGCACGTGTGACAGTACGTCTGGGAAGGACGGGGGGACGGGAGAGGCGGGAAAATAAGGAACGAAAGCCCCAAGACACAGTGACGCTGCACGGAAGCCAGCTGGTCACGGCCCAGAGAACTGTCATTGTGCTCAGACAGAAAGGGTATGCTTCCTGCGTGGCCCAGCCAAGCACTGTGTGTCCCCCTACGCAGCGTGCGCCCACGCTGGCACATCACCGGAACGAGCCCCACCCGCAGGGAGCAGCAGCCTTCCCTCCGTACCTCACGCCTGGGGGTTGGGGACACAGGACGTTTCCAGGGCTTCTGACCAGTGCTGGGAAAGGCAGATTTACTTTTGCTTTGTGGTGAGTGGGTCTGGGGAGGGCTTGAAGGAGGCTGGCACCGGGAGGCACCACTGCCAAGCAGAGGCCCACACTGCAGCACCAGTCCCTAGTGTACAGTCACGAGTCCCATAGCAACTGAGTGTGGTGCCAGGTGGGGACTGGATTCCTCGGTGGGGCACTTCGTAAATTACGTAAACGTCTAGCCACCATGCCGTACCCTGAACCCAGTACAGAATAGTACTGAATGTCAGCTCTAATTGAAACAACAGAAGTCCCTCGTGAGGTCGGCGCCGCGTGTCCACGGAGCACACGCACGACTCAGGCCACTGCCCAGGAACTAACGCGCCATCCAGGCTGGGGGCCCAGTCCGCTCAGGGAGAAGTGGGCCTCAGTGCTGCCCGAGGACAGCCCGGCTGACGGCCCCCTGCACCCTCGCGGTGTGACAGAGCCAAGTCTACCCCGGCCAGCTGACGGCAGCCTCACCTCTCGTGTTAGAGTAGATCACCGCTCTGTTGTCTGCGTGACACAAGATGAGCATGGCTTCTGCATTGCTGAGCTGCAGGCTGTCCCCGTTTTTTACTGTATAATGGCCGGTAGTGACAATGAACTTGACCTTCTGAGGAATACCAGCCAAAAGGCTATCTAAAGGGAAAGAGACACCAATTAGCATTGCTGTCAACCAGAGGTGCCAAGGGCGGGGCTCCTGGGCAAAGGGCACTGTTGCTTCTGGAACAGGTGGGCTCCCTTCAGACCCCCACCCCCCGCACCCGCTGGCTC
>CM053507.1:726145-754438 GCA_028627145.1 Eidolon dupreanum
GGCCCGGATGGCTCTCGGTCTCCAGACCAGGGCGCACGGGGGGGATGAGCCCGGCAGACTCTCTGCGTGCAGGGGACTGAGCTGGGGTCCGGGGAGATGAAGGCAGCTGGCTTCACAGGAGGATGCGGGGCTCACAGATCTACAGCCTCAAGACTTGGTGGACAGCTCGCCTGCGCCCCCTGGTGCCAGCTGTGGGGTTTGAAGGCTGGAGCGAGAAGGTGACCACCACCTGTGTGCTGGCAGACACCAGCCTGTCGGCCATGACCTGCGGACTGCACACACCCAGCTGGCTTTCCCAGAGGGGCACTGACTTCCTCACAGAATGGTGGCTGGGAGCCAAGAGCGAGCATCTCAAGAGGACCGGCAGAGGATATATTACCTTTTGTAACTTAGTCTCAAAAGTCACAGTGTCCTTTCTGCCAGAAGTCCACCCAGGTTCAACTAGAGGAAACAGAGACATAGCCTCTCAATGGAGGGGTGTCCCTGCCATGTACTGAAAAGCTGTGACATGGCCTATACTGGTTCAGCCATTTTTGGAAAATAAAATTTGTACACCTATTTGATTCGAAAATTTATATGGAAAAGAAAATATATACTAGCCAAGAGATATATTTTAAAAGAACAGACATCAATACATATTACAAATATGTAATAATTAAAAGTCTTAAAAAAAAATAAGATAAAAGTCTGACCTGGGCACAGAATAGACAGTGATCAACAGAACTGAAGTATGCAGAATACTGTGCACACATGATGTTGGTTTAAAATAAAGGAGACATCTTCAATAAGCGAGAAAAAGACAAAAGGCAGACAATTATAAAATGAAGTTAGGCCAATTTTCTACTGTTTTAGACTCCAAAATTAGGTCTCAAATCCTCACAGCTCCTACCATTCAAAAAAATTACTTGAAGCTATACAGGTTGAAACATAAAACACAAATTATAAAATTATTAAAAGAAAATAGAGGAGAAAATCAGTTATCGTAGATAAGGCCTTCCTAAACATGATACACTACTCAGAAACCATTTTTTAACTGACATATTTCACTGCATTAAAATTACACTACTTACAAAGATCTATGCACTAAATGGTACATCAACCACTATACAAAACAAACTACAGAAGATGCAAGAGAAAGAAACACATCGACAGGAGAAGGCTTAAGCATACCACCGTCAGTTAAAGACAATTCAAGTGGACGAAACACTAAAACACAAATGCCTCGACATCATCAGTAAGGCAGCTCTTATGAATACACATTTAATGTTATAATCTGAAAATAGAGGAGATATTCTCAAACACACACAGAACATTCACAAAAACTGATCATTTACTAGGTCACGGAGAAAACAGTAAGTTTCATAAAGCAGAAGTATTAAAAACAATGCTCTGATCATAATGCAATAAAATTAAAAATTAAAAAATTTTAAACCTTTCTGCAAAGTAAAAAACTTCCTGCTAAACTGCTGGGTGAAATGACCAATACAAACAGAAAATAGAGAATTTCTGAAAAATAATGATATAACATTAGAATATATTTAAGTTCACAGCTTTAAAGACCAATAGCAATAAAAAGAATAAAAATAAATGGATTCCCAACTCAAAAAAACTACAAAAAGAATAAAGAAAACCATAAGAAACAAAAGAAAAAAATAAGAAAAATGAAACTGGAAATTAAACAGAAAACATTAATAGTGTATCAGCTTAATAAATTAAAACCTTGATTCTCTGGAAGAATCAACATACTAGCTAATTTAATCAAAGAAGAAAGAGGGAAAATACCAATACACAAAATACAAAATAATGATGGGGAAATACCTATTGACACAGAGTATATTTTAAAAGTCAAAAAAAAGACGACACATCCCAATGAAAGTAAATCTAAAACTTAACTAAGAAAAACGGTTTATCAAAATTGACAAATGGCTGAAACAGACCAATTTCCAAGAAAGGGATACAGAAAGCGATCACGGAGCTATCCCACAGAAAGTACCAGGCCCAGACGGTTTCGCAAGAGAATTCCATCAAACCTAAGAGACCAGCGCTGCAAAAACTATTTCAGAAATAGAAAATTTTAAAAATATTTCCAAATTCTTTTTATAAATCAAGTGCAACACTGATACCTAAACCTGATAAAGACAGCCCCAATAAAGTTATAGCTCAATTACTATATTTTGAATATAGATGCAAAAATCCTAAAGTGAACAGACACTAAAACTATATTAATAACTTTGACCAAGAGGGATTCATACCAGGAATGCAAGTATGGCTCCTAATAAGAAACCCACTAACACAACTCAACATATTAGTCGATCTAAGTGGAAAAAACCACATGATTATCTCCAAGGAGTCTGAAAAGCCCTTCACCAAGTTCAACAACGTGTCCCTAACAGAAACCCTTGAGAAGACAGACGCGGCTGGCATGCACCGCACACGCCTGCAGCGCCGAGGGCGGCCTGGCTGAGCAGAGGAGCGTGTGTTGTCAGTCTGGGAAAGTGTGAGCTGCAAACGATCGCTGCCCTCTTGAAAGGTCGCTCCTGGCTAGACCCCGCGGGTGGCCATTCTGAAGCTGTTTTACACGTGCTGTAGGACAGAGCGCGTAGGCGGATGTGTGGACGGTGTCAGGAGTCAGGGTGGACACAGACGCGAAAGGACAGGCCAGAAACAGCCCTGGGGCCGAGCCAGGACCATGGGCCACAGTACTGAGCCTCAGTCCACAGACACAGCCTTCCTCGGCCCCCTCTATCATGCAGCTCCGTGGTGGCCCGTGGTGGCCCGTGGTGGCCCGTGGTGGCCGAGGCAGCAGCGCCCTGGGAGGAGACGGCTGACTCCAGAACAAGAGCAGCAAAGGCACAAGCTTCCGGAACACGCTGCTGTGCTGGGAAGTAAGAATGTTCAAAAGGACGCATGAGCCAGGGTTAAGTGACCCTCACTCGCCACATCTGGGACAACTTGAGCATCACAACACACAAGTAAGGCGAACTGGCTACAAAGCACTAAATTAAGTGAAAACCCAGGCAGGCTCTTTCCCGGAGCGGAGCGCGGCTTCTGCGACCTGGGTAAAGACTGGCCAGAGAGCCACCGCCACCGCGGGCCAGTCTCAGTGCCAACGAAGCGGAGGGACAGGGGGCCTGCGAGGCCGCGCTGGCTCCCGGGGCGGCTTGCTTACCGGTGGCACGTGGGGAAAGAGCTGCAGCGTGGAGACAGGACGACTCCTTGACCACGACTCCAACCCAACATTACCACTGGGGGGCAGCAGAGAGAAGAGTTACCAGTCCCAGGTGGCCGTCCCTGTGCTGTCCCCGAGGCAGGCCCTCGGCTGGCCCTGGGAACGTGGACTTCGGGAGGGTTCCCGCCACCATGTGACCAGAGTACTTCGTGAGGCCTGAACCATCTGCACGGACGCGGTGGCTGGGCTGGCACCCGCTCCCCCTCTGTAGTCTGGGACTTGGGTGCGTGCCAGGCAGAGGTGTCATGTGACCAGCCCCCAATAAAAACCCTGGGCGAAGAGCTCCCTGACAGACACCTCACAGGTGCTGTCACACTCCCTGCTGAGCAAAAGGCCAAAGGTGCATGGGGTGAGGGCCGAGAAAAGCAGGTGTGGGCTTTGGGTCCTTTCCCATTAAAATTACGAAAACTATGTCTGCATCCTCAGACTCAGGCTCAACCGTCACAACATGCAATCGTTTATGTATTCTGTATATTGCTAAATATGTCTTGTTAGAGTCAAAACAGACAGGAAGGAACAGACAGAAAGAATGACCTACAGAATTTTAGTTCATAACAGATGAATTCTGCCAAGAATGGAAGTTTACTTCTGAATTCATGTACATGCAAAGGCAAAGTGCAAGCGCAGGCCACGACGCCGAGGGCAGAAACGTCCGCTCGTGGCGCGGGCAGTCGCCAAGTGCCACCTGCGACAGACACTGACCATGAGGAAGGAGGGCACGGCCACTGCCCGCAGAGTCTACACACCAGCAAGGACAGGGATGACCAGTAACTGCTGTGCCGGCGAACACACGAGGTTATGAAAACAAAGCCAAAAGCCAGTACTAAAAGTACCGAGTGACCACAAGGGCACAGTGAGATGGCCACAAGAAGCTGAAACACAGGAAGTGAGCGCGTGCTGAGTGATTGCCACAGGTACAACACACTGGCCCGGGGCGGAAATATGTGACAAAGCCATACACTTGGCTGAGGAATGCAGAAAAGAGAAAAACACCAAAATGAAGAGTACACCAAAAAGTAAACTTGAACTCATGTAAAATAACACTGAATGTCAACTACAATTGAAAAATAAGAAAAACGACAATTGTCTTGAGAAAACGTAGGCCCGTGAATTCCAGCCCTGTTCCGCGGCGCTCCGGCACCGCCCCCTGGACGAGTACTCACGCAGCACTCTGCCCAGTAAACGTGGAGGAAGGGGAAGGTGAGCAGGGCCTTGTTCCCCTCCTTGGCCAGCAGCTCCTCCTTGAACTGGACGAAGTTAGACTCCAGGTGAATCATCCTCGGAGCCCGGCCGTATGACCTGCAACAGTTTTGAAAAGTCACTGAGAAAAACTAAAGAATGGTCAACAGGAAAAGAAAAATACAACGATTTAATCATTTCTGAGTTCAGAAGTACAAATAAAATATTCACCCTGAATAATAACTCTAACAACCTGTCCAAAAAGATTCTATAGATTGTTTTAAATGTGGTTCACGTTTACACGTCCAAACTCCTTCTCCATAAAATCTTTTTTTACTCAACGACACATGCATGGTGACAGTGTATATAACCAGAGCTACTGGCTCTGTCTGAGAAAAGCGGACCTCACTCGGGGTTTAACCCATTCCATTCTGTCAGTCACCACAGAGAAGCTTCCCCAGCATGCAAAGCGCAGTCTGAAGCTGCAAAAGCTTTGAAGCGCACAGATTCTTCCAGAAACCCTGTGTTATCCAGAAAGGGGGCTGTCTAGGGAGAGAATAGGGTGTTGTCTGCAGAGCACAAATGAAACTGTGGCACCTTGCACCACTCTGCTTAGCCCAAGAGGAAAAACACAGCAACATCCCACAAGCTACAACATCTACTGTAAGGCTAGCCAAGGATATGAATGCAATTTTGTTATACTTCTAAAAATAAATAACACCACGTGTCTTTTTCCCACACCTTTATTTTCCACCACAAATAGCTGTCTCCGATCTCAGAGGTGGCCACATTTAACAAGCTGACACTAGCCGTGCCAACGTGACCACGCTAAGGCCTGACTGATCTACACCCCATTTGAGGCTATTTTTCCCTGTCCTTTATGAGATTAATCGAGTTCTTTTTCCATCCTCTCTGCTGGTTTGAAAGTTTAACCATCTATTTCTATTCTGCTGTTGGTTACATTTTTAAGATGTACAAACTTAAATTTTCTTTCAAAGACTAAAATAAACGTGCATCCTCTTCAAATTAGACCAGAAAGACAGTATGCTCTCTTCTTTCTTCCAAATGCCTGGTTTTTTCATTTCAAAAGGATTGATGCTGTAACTTTAGCAAAATATTTGTATGACTTGTTTGCTGGCAGCCGCTTCTTTTATCTTGTGAATTCTGGGTTCGTTCTTCTTCTTGTTGAGACATATCCTTTAATTATTTCAGACAGGGTGGTAAGGGTCTGATCAGGTACGTATTAAACTGTTATTTACTGCGCCGTTTCCCAACCACCTCCACGTGTGGCAAGAGGTAACCAGAATATTGGAATGGCACCCTGCAGTAAGTAATACAGGTGGCTCTGCACAGCCAGAAGTGACAGATTGGGGCCCCTGGCCGTCCTGAGCCCAGCTGGCCCCCCAAGGCCTGAGGGGAACAGATTCTCTCGGCACCTGTCTGGTTCAGGCCCATGGCCGGTGGAAGGCCCTGACACAGACTTCCCTCTAGCGCGAGAGTTCTAGGGTCAAAGGCATCTCTCCTTGGTACTTTGAGAAGACTGTTCTTAAATGTACTATTTTATGCTGCATTTTAAATGTGGGAAATCACAAATTTGGTTTTTCTTTCCTCGGTTTTCTGGGCATGGCGCTGTTCCATGCTGCTTGCCTCTCGGCAGGCTCCTGCAGTCCGACTCACTTCTGGAGAAGTCTTGATTCTTCTGATTCTTCAAATACTGCCCGTCCTCCATTTCTGTCCCCGCCTCTGAAACACCAGGTAGAGGGACGCTGGAATTTCTGGATTTATCCTCCACGTCTCAGCTTTTCCTCCCTGTTCTCCGTCTCTGCTTCAACTTTTTTTTTAAATTTCTGCTTCAATTGTTTTTAACTCTAAGAACTAATCAATTAAAATTTTTATCGAAGTATATTTTTCTCTCTCTCACACATTCCCTGCTTCTTACTGCTCCCTGCTCACGCCTTCTGCCACCATCCTTTCCAGCCTGGTCTTGACCTCACCTACCAAGATCTAGGGCCCTGTTACCTGTCGGGGACTCGCCTGCTCCTTGGGGAGCCACCTCCACAGACATATAGGGCTCAGCTTTCTCTCCCAACTCCTCCACCTCTCCTGCTTCCATCAAAAAGATGTCCACACCTCTCTGCCGCCAGCGCCTGCATCCCCCTTCTCTGTCCTTGTGCATTTATGTCTCCCTGGTCCCTTCCCTCATTGAGCGGGCTTTCAGGAAGGTGAAGAGATGAATGCGCGTATTAAATGCGTGTAATCTATGCAGCTTATTTAGATTTTTCTCCTGATAAGCCCTTTCTTGATTCATGGACACTCTTTTATCTTTCCGGCTGTTTAAATAACGTAGACTTATTTGAAACCCATTTCAGGTCACGCCACTCTTCAGGTACCTGGCTCGTCCACCCACTGAGTACTCTCGCTCACAACACTGGGCGTCCTCAGAGGCCTGAGCAATTTTTCTGTAAGAGCGTTCTCCCACGTTCTGTACGCTATGTTAAATGTTAGGAATTAAATACATTCCTGCAACAACAATTGGGTTTAAAAAATTAGACGAGAATAGAGAACCTGGGTGAGTCGTCCCCAGAAAATCACACTAATTCTTCATGGTACTGGGGCACAAACCCGTGGCTAAAAAGGAATAATGCAGCAAGAATCGTAACTGCGTGAACTTGAATAAAAGGAAATTTATTTACTTGGGTTAAAATCAGATTACCTATTAACAAACCAAAATCCAAATGTTTTCTAAAAATAACACCTTACCAGAAGTAAGCTTTCTAGTAAGATAGTTCAAAGTCAATTACTCCCTCTGAACAAGTCATTACATGAATGTCACAACAGGGCGGCAGGGGTGGTTGATGCGGCCTCTCTCGTTGCTCCCCTAACTTTTCCGAACTGTGTCCCCACGTGCTTTCTCGTCCCTAAGAAAGAGCCTACGGGAAGGCGCTCGGGGTGGAAAGAGGCCCCGCCTTCCGCTCTAACCTAACGTGGGGTCCTGGGGTCGGAATGAGTGGCAGCTCCTGCCCACCACGCCTGGGCCTTTAAGGCATTTGACGCGCCGAGGGATGAGCAGTCGTTCCCAGGGCAGCGGGCCTACAACTCAAAGGAACTGTGTTCCTTAGCGCGGCCCAGGGGCTGCGCCGCCCCTCGGTGTCTCGCCAGCACCCCAGGACCCAGGCTGGCCTGGCACGGCCACGCTGCTCGCCAGCGACCTGGACGAGGGGCGCAGCCACCGCACCCACCGTACCTTCTCCACTCCATGGGCTCCCGGGGCAGCTGCTGGGACAGCGTGGGGTAGAGAGACGTGAACAGGTTCTGATCTCCGGCACCTGCAACGGAACAGAGAGATCCGGTTACGACGCTCTGAGGCAGATGTAGGCAAAATAGGCTGTGAAGTTTATTAAACTGGTCATCAGACAATTTTATATGCAGATCAACGACATCACGAGGTTGTCTCACAGTTGACGTAACCGGGCTCTAGAAAACCCGGCCCTCGCCACGTGCGATGTAACGGACCCGGCACCGCATCGGCACGAGGCGCGGGATCGCCCCGCGAGGACGGCGAGGGCCGGAGAGGCGGCGGGACCGGCCCGCGAGGCGCAGGAGACGGAGCCGGCTCGGCGGGCCCCGCTTCGCTGCTGAGTCCATGCTCCGTGGCCCCCGCCGCCTGCAGCCTCGAGAGAAGAGTCGGAAAATTCCAGCAGAAAAGGAAAGCCGGAGAGATGCGCGTGACTCTTCACCAAAATAACCTCGGCGTGCACCCAAGTGCCAGGACCCAAAACCCACGGGACCCTCTCCGTGCGCACGCGCCGCAAAGCCCCGGCCCTGCAGTCACTCCCAGGGGACGAGGACAACGCGCGGATTTCCGAGAGGACAGGAGAGGGCTGGGGGCCCGGCGTGCGGCTTCGCGTGCACGCCAGCCCTTCACTCAGCCCCTGCACCGTCACCTTAACTGACGCTCCACTCAGTGCATGTGAAACGACAGCACGACCATGTTACGCTCACGCCGAAAAGGGCCTGGTCTGTTGAGGTGACTTAAATTCTTATCCTCAGAGGATCTTCCGACTGCAAGCGAAACCATTTTCCAAGTTGCTTTTACGTTGATCTTAAAGAAATCATCGGGACTCGATGGGGGCCATTAACACAGGAGCTTATTCTCTGCCATGATGAACCCAAAACACGAAAACAAAACGAACCTCCCGCAGTCCACACGGCGATGTTGAGTCGCTGCCGAGAGTGACGGCGATTCTGGGCAGCTGAGCTGTGACTGTGCCAACACATGTGCCCCCTGCACTCGTCACTCGCCAGGGACACGTGTGCCCCCAGCTCTCATCACTCACTGAGGGACACGTGGAGGTCTGAGCATCGGCGGCCCCCGCCCACGTAGGTGGCTCCAGGGCTGTGCGCAGACCACCACGGCGTCCTCTGCCCCTTGCCCGTACCCATGATGGCAGCGCCCTGGCAGGAGGGTGACTGAGCAGTAGGCACAGGCGATACTCAAACGTGAAAGGAAACGTCGGGGGTGGTCAGCTTGCTCTGAAGAGAGGGACGTGGGCGCTCTGTCTGGTGCAGCCCAGACCTGCTGGGCAGCAGCCACCAGCGCCCTGGCTTTCTGATGATGGGAAGCCGACTGCTCTCTCGCGCCTTGTGCCAGCTGCGACTGGACGTCATTACACGCAGTCGGAGGACGGGACAGGCCTTCGCCGCTTCCGGAATCATCACTGCACCCTCTGAGGTCTTTACAAGCTCACGCTCACAAACTAATCGTGTTACTTAAAATTTTTTACATTAAAAACAGGCAAGATCTAATTAAACATGGGATAAAAAGGAATTCAAAAGATAATTTCAGTGACTTAAGCATAAATGGGTCATATTTCAACAAACCATTTCACATTTTCTTAAAATCTTGAAAACAGAAGGACTTGTGAAATAAATTATAGGGCAAGTAATTAGTAACTTGTCACAACATTAAAAAGATACTAACAAGTGTCCAATTTATAAAACATATGTAACTACAGATACAACTGTATCATTAGATTTTTTAAAATTTATTTATTTTTGTATTGACACTGGTTAATGAAATCTAATAAATTTCAGCTATACATCTAACAGAATGACACATATGTATCATTAGATTTTAGAATACCAACAAGACAGTAAGAAAATGCTTATTTTTAAAGTAACTTAATCTACGGCCATGCCACTCTGAACAAGCCCGATCCCGTCTGATCTCAGAAGCAAAGCAGGGTCGGGCCTGGTTAGTCCTTGGATGGGAGACCACCTAGGAAGACCAGGTGCTGTAGGCGCAAAAAATTTAAAAATAAATAAATAGATAGATAGATAAGGGATTGTAAACTGACAAGGTCCTTGCAATCTGTGAGGTCAACCAAGGGTTGCCTCGCCTAAAAAATAAAAAAATAAAAAAATAAAGCAACTCTAGTCTTCGAAGAAGTTGATTACAACTAAAAATTAAAACCCGTAGGCTGGACCGTCTTTTCAGACCCAAGATGCTTTCACTGAGATGAGAGTCTGACCAAAGAAAGCTCAGTAACGGGTCCAGGCAAACACCACGGTGCTGCTGCCAGCCTGCCACATGGTCAGGCCAGTCACAAGTCACACGTCATTTGTTTCACCCTTTGTCAACCTAAAGAGCAATGAAAATCTTTACTTTCAATTGTTGTATGCACAAAAGCTTTTATTTTAGGGTCCACTAGAACTGCAAAATCATGAACTTATTTAGTGTTAAAACGTTTTAAAATTCAGATTTTGAGTTCTTAACAGTTGACTGCAACTAGAACAGAATCAAGTTGATACTTAAAAAAATGAAGTGCTCCAGGACACCCTGCTCTGTGTGAAACGCCTCAAACAAGACACAGAGCCAGGAGTTCACTTCCCGAAAATCTATGTCCAAATCGACCTGCCCGAAGCGGCTCTCTTTTGAGTTTTCACTTTGCTTTCAGGAACATAGGCCATCTACACCAAGACAAACCAAGGGCCCATATTCTCTTTAACCTAAGAGAAAACGTTTGTATTCATGATGAAAAGGTACAAATTTATTGTTAATGTTTATAATGTTTATGCAATAATTTAAAAAACATTTTAGGACTCGATTATGACATAAGACTGAATTCGACACTGAACAGTCTACGAAAAAGGCAATGTAAGTTATCAAATGTGGTCTGAATGCCTGAGAGCCGTGAATTATGCCTGGGGGGAACACGAGGGGGAACTGAAGCTGCTGCTCAGCTGGGAGGGACACAGCATTTCACACTCATAAAATCAGTACTTCCTGTGGCTTTTTCTTCCAGACCCGTGCCAAGAGCGTTCAGAAATTTCTGTAATCGTCCTGTTCCCAGGGTCCGTGAACAGGTTGCTACCGGGCCAGGGAGGGTTAGATGCCGGTGGATGAGGTTGCTGCCAGCCAGCTGACTTTACAGATGGTTCCAGATTATCCACCTGGGCCCACTGCGCTCACAGGGGTCCCAGAATGTGGGGGTGGGAGGGTGGGGGGACAGGCCTCAGAGCCAGAGCCAAGCCTGGACTGGTCTCTGCTGGCTGGGAAGACGGAGGTGGGCCAGGAGCCGAGGAAAGTGGGCACATGTAGAAGCTGGAAAAGTCAAGAAAACAGATGGCCCCCCAAGGCCTCTGGGGCAGCCCCGCCCCCCGCCCCGCTGACACCGGGATCTCAGTCCGAGGAGACCGCTCCGTTTCCGACCTCTAGGCTCTGAGAGAATCTGTGTTGTATTGAGGCGCTAAATAGATGTAATTTCTTATAGCATCCACAGGAAACTAACACAACTATGAAAAGCATATGAAAGACTTAAAGAGAAAAAATAAAAGCATCTAATTTGCCAAAAATAAAAATCTCCGTAATACCTCAGACCTGATGATACAGGAGGGCTGACCAGGCCAGAGGGTTCGGTACCAGGTGAGGGGCCACCTGTCTACTGTGCGTGCACGGGCGGCGTAGGGGCGGCACACACGCCCTGAACACTTAGTTGACACCAGCTTCCAGGAGGCCTTCCACCAAGAGCGAACACATCTGTCATCTGCTTCTCACTGTTACTCATCCTTAAACATGCAAAGTCATGACGTCTTAACACAAACGAGGGTCAGGACACAAGGACCACGAGTGGCAAAGGAAACAAAGCGTTCCCCGGCCTGCAGGGGGCGCCCTGCTTCCCCGGTACTCTAGACCAAGTATTTCCAAGATCAGCGTTTCTACTTGGAGATTTACGGCGGGTTAAAGACCCTAAGAACTTTAAGTGTTTGTTGGCATTTGCTGGTACTCTCAGACAGCATCCTTTCCTCCGAAGTCTTTGTTATAAACTTAAAGGGAAATGGTAACTTTGCCGATGAAACAGACGTCTCATTTTACCGTGAACTGCTGAAGACGCCGGATTATCTGAGCCCGCGGACAGGATGCTGCCTTCCACTAGCGCACTGCGACGTCTGCATGGGAAAGGGTCCGAGTCATCGACTGGGCTGCACAGCACCAGCGGGCACAGCAGGCAGGGTGCTGGCGTGTGCGGGCGAGGAGCCTGCCCCTGGAGGGGGGTCTCCCACACCCGAGGCCCCCCACAGGTCTAGAGATGGCACGGCAATGGGGGGAGGGGGGCTGCACTAGGACCGCGTGACCCCTCCCAGGCCCTTCCGAGCACGAGTCTGTGAGTCTACTTCTGAACAAGAGTCAATGGAAATACATTTTTCTAACACTTGGTTTACAGAATATTTTGCAGCGACAGCCATTCTCTGAGCAGGCCGTTGACGAAGACAGCTGCACTTAGGGCGCAGTGGCCCACGCCGGGTCGGACGTGTGTGGGAGCGCCGTCTGTGATCCCAGGAATGCCGGTCCTGCCCGCAGACCACACGCCATTTCTCCCTACACCTTCTGGCAGAAAAGACTTTCAAGTGGGTGATAAAACTGTTCAAGGTCACAAACTGGGAAGTCATTTCAGCCTGTTCGATAACGCGTAAAGCAAATTTCGTGTAATTTATGTATAATGTCAATGCAGTAATAAAAATTTACTAATGCTTCAAGTTGGCAGCTTTTCATGGGGCACGCCCGGAGAGGCCGCACAGGGCGGGCTGCCACGCTGCTGGGCGCGGGGACCGAGGCTCGGGAGGAAGACCCCGAAAGGTCCAGACGTTCTCCAGACTCTGCGAGGACACAGCCGGGCTAGTCTGTCCCCTAAAACGCACGAGGCAACGGACCCCGCTCCTGCGCACACACACTGCGCTGCCTGCCCTGGAAGGCGCGTCTGAGAGGGAGCGGTGAAGCCTCCCGCGGCTTCGCGCCAAGAGCCAAGTTTAAAAGAAATTCCACCGTCGGTGCGATAGGGAGCTCCTTCATGTGGTTGTCGCTCTGCCACATTTTGAGTTGCTAAAATGAGGGGGATTTTAAATCACAACTCAGTGTGTCCTGCCATGTCCTCACTGGCTGTCACGGTACAGCTCTTCCACCTAAGCCCTCCTCCTGACCCTTTCTGTGACATACAGGCTGTGACATACACACACACTCTCACTCCTGCTTTGCTTTCCTCCCTCTCCCAGTGTCATCTACAGTTACTGCCCCGATGGGTGCAACCAAGCTGGGGGGGGGGCACAAATCACATGAGCATCAGTCAAGTTTAATACTGTGGCAGTCTGCAGAAGATACACAGACTGGTTGCAAGAAAGAAAGTCCCAAAGTCTTTCTTTTTCCACACGAAAGGTAATTAGCACATGTGCCAAGTGTTAAGAGGCCTGAGTAGACACTGATAACCAAGGGGACAAGTCACCATCTCAAGCACTCACAGACCAGACTTAAAATCGAAGAGTTTAAACAGAAAAAGATTGGAGAAATGTGTCTAAATATAAGAATGCTGGAAAGTTGGCCTTTAACAGTCTGTATATTTTAGAATAAAAAATATACACACAGGACACTGCGTGGCATCTGCAAGCTCGAGAAGAGGCGTTGGCGGCTGCCTGCCCTGCGGGTTTGTGCGGGAGGGACTGCTCTCTCCCCAGGTCCCCCTTCGCCTCCCTGAAGTCTGGGTTCGAGGACCACTTCCCCAGGGAGGTCCCTGCAGCTCTCAGAAGGGGCACCACCGTGCAGGGGAACCAGGCCACAGCCCCCGCGATCCCACGGGGATCTGTCCCCACAACAGCAGACCGAGGACAAGGCTGACGAGCCACGCGGACCCCCGCCGGGGTCTGGACTGCACTGCGGGCCCGCACGGCTGTCGGGGGCTCCGGGGCTGGGCGAGGAACAGAAAGCTCTGGGTGTCAGGCTGGCGCGAGCTCCAGGGAACGCTGAGGGACGAGGCGGGTGGGAGACGTGTGCGCGGCTGGCCACCTCTCATCCAAGGGGAACCCCAGAGTGTGTTGATCGGTTTTTACGCGACGGAGACTTAGCTAAGGGAAGGGATGGTAGGAAGGACAGGGGTAGATGTCAGACTTTTAAACATACCTTGTTTGATAGATTTGACTTTGAAAGCATGTTAATATTTTAATGTAATTATAAAACTAAATTTTAAAAAAGATTTCCCTAGAAGTGTCAGGAAAATATAAGATGAATGAAATTAAATACATACATAGCATAACCACGGAGAGGGGCTCCGTGACTGTCCATTCCTGCCGGGACAGACCCAAATGCCACAAAGAATTACTTTAAAAAGTGTGAAACCTGTGCTCACTGGCCTTCGGCGCTGCTGATGGCAGAGTTAAGACTGGTACGCAGAGACCATGGAAGGGGGACATGCGGTCGCCATCACCCAGGATCACCACCAACGCAAACTGCCAGGCCCCTCGGACCTGCTGAATCTGAAACTCAGCTGCAGCCCAGTGTCAGGTGCTAACGGCCCCGCAGGGGACCAGCACACTGCCCGCAGAGAACCTCATTCTGACTCTGCCATCCCCAGGTGTCCCTCGCTCTGATTCTGCCACCCCCAAGTGTCCACGACACTGAAGGAAGAAAATACGGCCTGTAGAACAGGTCATTGAAACCCCGAAGTCCTGAATTTCAATCAAAAAAAATCAGCAGGAACTTAGGGTGTGCTTTACCTTTAAACTCCTAGCTCTGTCCCCGAAAAGGCACAGTAGCGACTGGAAGCCCAAGCTTGCAGACTGCGCTCTCGAAATACCATGGGAATAAACGGCTGCTGACATCACAAAGAGAGAGACCGCCAAACACGACGCACCCGCTGAGGGGACACCACCGCCACCTAGGACACAGTCTCGCCAGAAAACGTCCAAAAAAACGTCCGACTGCAATCCGACCCAGCCTCTGGCTCTAACCTCCACGCTACGGGAAATGCCGAGCGCAGGGCACAGCGTTCAGGACGACAGAAGTCACAACTGCAGAAGTCCAGGTCGGGGCAGGCACTGCCACAGGGCCAGCCACCCGGGCTCCTCAGCAAACTGCAGGGACAGAAGTGGGGTGGAGGGCGAGCGAGATCTTCAGAAACGGGAAACATATCTGAAACCCTTATTTGGATGCTGATTAATGCAAAGAGTTTTTAAAAAGATGTTTAAAAGACACCCTGGAAATGTAAAGATTGAATATCTGATATTGGGAATTTTTTAGGTGTTATAAGGTTTTGTAGTTTTTTTTAAGTCTCTGTCTTGTAGAGATACCTACCATCTTAGCTCAGGCTGCCACGAGAAAACACCATAGACAGAATGGCTTAAACAATACAAATTTATTTTTTCCCAACTCTGGAGGGTGGAAGTCCAAGATCAAGGTGGCAGCTGCTTGGTTCCTGGTGAAGCCTTTATTCCCGGCCCGCGTCTCACCATGTGTTCACGTGGCCCTTCCCTGGTGTGCACAAGGCGCATGAGGTCACTGACCCATCCTGAGGGCCCCGCCCTCACGCCCTCATCTAACCCTGGTCACCTCGCAAAAGCCTCATCTCCAAATACCATCCCATGGAGGGGGGTTAGCGCCTCGACGTGGGGCTCGGGGAGGGAGGACATCAACGTTCAGTTCGTAACACACATATACAAATAAACTGTGTGCTGCTTGAGACTTTCTTCAAAATAAGGACTGGAGGGAATGGGGGATGGAGAAGAGACCGGCCAATTGACCGAGTGCTGGAAGTCCGGTGACGGGTTCGCCGGGCTTCTTTACAGTGCTCTTTTGTAGCGTTGCAAGTTTCCATAAAAAAATGTTTAAAATGATACAATTCTCCCATTTTTCTTATCCTCCCCCCGCCCCCAGCGCTCACCACCTATTATATCACGTAATTTACGGTGTGCGTCCGCGGTCCGGCTCCCCTTGCTGGAATGTAGGCGCCAAGAGGGCGGGGTCTTTGCTCGGGACGTAACCCGGATGTAACCCGACCCGCCAGTGCCCAGCACGCGACACGGCTGAACACGTGCTGCGGGACTGGCGGAGCCGCCCAACTCTTTCCTGGTCCGCGCTAGACACCCCGGGGTCCCCACAGGGCAGGATATGCTACAGCGCAAGCGACGACGGCGCTGGGTGTCAGACCATGGTCTCAATACGAACTTCATTTCAGATAATACTAAAAATTCCTGGTGTGGCTGACTTAGCGCTTAGATTGCTGAACGAAAGGAAGTGGTATTTTTACTCTACTTAACTCCCAGGGAAAGGCTTTGTGAGGGCTAATTTTAGGGAAAACCACCCCTTCCGTGTGGGCAGAGGGTGTCTAACGCCCCAGCTACTTGGTGAAGCTGTGGCAGCGCGGGAGTCACCAGCCCTGACGCTGGTCGTCGCCGCGCTGCCCAACACCGGGGGACGCTGGTCGGGCACAGTAAACCGCGCCCCGGTCTTCACCTCCAGAACGAGCGCCCACGGCCCTCTGCAGTTCACCTCCACGCGGAGACACTCACTCACCCATCCGGCAGAACTGAAAGTGCCGGTGCGCTACACATTTAGTAAAAATTACTCCCCAGAGGGGTTCCTGTTAGGTCCGAGGCTCCGCCTAAAATTTCAGCTCTGAAACTGACGCAATGACTTCCAACGCTGAACGGATCTGTCGAAAAGAAAAAAATGCCCAGACACATAACCTGGTAAAACCAAGGTCTAAACCTGTATCGGTCTTTATAATTTCTCTTTAAAGAAATGTTATAAAGACCTAAAATAATATAAAGGAAGGAAACATCATGTAACACTTGTGCAAGAAGCCAAATAAAGGCATTTATTTCCCTAGGGGAGATAAAATCGAGAGAAACACCAGAAAAGGCTCATCTGTTTCTAAGAGATCTTCCCACTTTCTGTCGCCTTCTGGAGCCCCAACTCCAGATGCCCAGGAACTGTTCCCTCAGTCAGGAGTAGAGCCGGGACAAGCCTAGGGGGACAAGGCCTCGCACCCTGAGCCTCCGGAGGAAGCGTAGCCCTGCTGACGCCTCGATTTTCAACTTCTGGTGTCCAGAACTGTGGGAGAATAAATGTGTTGTTTTAAGCCACCCAGTTTCCAATAATTTGGTATAGCAGCCCTAGAAAAAAACTAGTACATACAGTATAAAACACAAAAATGGAATCCACATTTTTTTCCTAGTGCTACTCTAATTCATCTTTTAGACATGCTTTTAGCTATACCTCTTAAATGTCAAGTAAACACAGATGAACAGGTAATTCTGAAGAGGTACAATCACCAATAAACATATAAAAAGATTCTCACTCATCAGCAGGTGTATGCATACCACGATGACCTCAGATATCAAAAGCACGATCCACAAGAGAAAAAAATGGATGACTAGACTTCAACAAAAATGAAAACATTTGTGCTTCAAAAGACACCATTAAGAAAAATTAAAAGACAACCAAAGATTAGGAGAAAATATTTACAAATCATGTATCCAGAAAATATAATGAACTCTTACAATTTAGTGATAATCTAATTTAAAAATGGGTAAAGATGTGAATAAACATTTCACTAAAGATCTACAAATGGCTAATAAGAGCATTGAGCAAAAATGCTCACCACCACTAGTCCTTAGGGAAATGCAAATTAAAACCAAACTCAGACGCCACTTCATGCCCACTGGGATGGCTGTAAGAAAAACATCAGCGAAGACAGAGGAACCAGACCCCTCCAACACCGCTGGCCGGAAGGTAAGTAGTCACAGCCACTTCACAAAACAATCTCTCAGTTTCTTAAGTTAGACGTGTAAGCTTATCATACAACACAGCAATCCTGCTCCTAAGAATCTTTCCATGAAAAATGTAAACACATGTCCACACAAAGACACTCATGCAAATATTCACAGCAGCCGAAACCTGGAAACCACCTCCATGCCCGTCAGCTGATGAGATGAGTGGATGAGATGTGGTCCGTCCACATGATGCAACACTCAGCGGTAAAAAGGAAAAGTGATAAAAGATGCAACGTGGATGAACCTCAAAAATAGTGCTGTGTGAAGGAAGCCAGACACAAGGCTGTGTTACACGATTTTATTTCTAGGATTTGTCCGGGAAACGTAAATTTGTAAAGAAAGCAGATGAGGGCTGCCTACGCCTGGGGATGGGAGCTGGGATGAAGTGCTAACAAGCACCAGGGGACTTCCTGGGGCGACAGCAATGCCCTAAAACTCCATTACGGTGCTGGCCACACAACTCTAAAGTACACTAACAACCAAAGAATTACAAGCTGTTAAAAAGAATTTAAAAGAATTTAAAGCTGTTAAAAAAAAAAAAAAACTATGGTAGTTTTTTTTCCCCATCCATCTAATTAGCAAAACTTTAAAAAATGAATCCAATCCAGTGTAGTAAATATAACTTGGGGTATAGATAACTTTTACACAGGGTGATTCGAAAGCAGTTTTTAAAATTTAACCTGCGCTCACCTTCAGACCTAGCAAGTCCATGTCTAGATTCCATTGTTTATAATAAAAGTGTCTTCCTGTTTTATTCATGCATTTTTTTAAGGTGTCAAGTTTGGTTTTGAAAAGCTGTAGCTGTATCTTCTTTTAAGGCTTTATCCAAACGCCGGGCTGATGGGCCACAACTAAATGTGTACTTCAGAAGCTGAATCAGTGACCGGACGGAGATGGATCGGTTCGGTCAGTTACATTTCCACTGGCGCGTAGCAAAGCGGCATGTCCCAACACGACTCAGGACACTATCACAGAGCACAGTCTCTGGCACACAGTTAACTTTCTTTTACTGGATTAACATCTTTTTCCTTGGTTCAAAAACTCTGAACCAAGAATGTTCCAGTATCAAAAAAACCTAAGCGTATAAAAGTTTACCTAAAAACAAGTCTGAAATAATGAGGATTCAAACTCTCCGAGCATCTTCTAAAAGCTGTCTTATCTTGATAAAAACAAGTTATTTAAAGAAAATAATTGCATGCCAGCAAAAGCTTCTAACACTGTCAGTGGTCCCCAACCTTCGTGGCACCAGGGAGCGGTGCTCCTATGAGACCCTAGGGCCTGACGATCTGAGGCGGAGCTGAGGCGGTGCCAGGCTAGAGAGCAGCTGCAGACACAGACGCTTTGCTCGCCTGCCCGCTGCTCACCTCCTGCTGTGCAGCCCTGTTCCTCACAGGCCATGGACCAGTACTGGCCCCCAGCCTGGGGATTTGGGACTCCTATTCTAACTTGGAGAAGCATTAAATGACATATAGCATAGTCTTTCCTTCAGAGAAATGCTGACCCATTTAATTTGGTCAATAAATATTTACTGAGCAGCTACTATGTGCAAGCACCATTCTGTGTGTTGGAAACAGTGAATGAAACTGATAGAGGTTCCTGCAATTTTCAACCTCACATTCCAGTTTGCAGGCAGCCTCGGTTAGGGATGGAGAGAGACAATAAATCACAATGCATGTATGTATGTGTATATGTATACATACGTATATATTATATGTCAGTAGGTACTGCGCCAAGAAGAACGAATACAGTCCAAGGGAGGCTAACAAGTGAGTGGGCTGAGGGCTGGCCTCTGGGCAGCCCCGAGAGAGGATGGGCACCATGGAGGGATCGGCAGTGCGTGCATGGCCGCAGTGGGTACTGGCTGCGGGGCTGAAGGCACAGCCAGGGAGCCAGCGTTGGGGGTGCCCGGGGCTGTGCCTTGCAGCCCAGGAAAAAGGCCTGCGAATGTCGGGCTATGAAGGTGGCTCGCCCCTGGGGGTCTGAGCAGTGGCATCACATGCTGTGCCTTCTCTTAGAGAGATCACCATTAACCCAGCTCGAGGGGCGAGGGCAGAAACAGGGGCCAGCTGGGAGGCCCTGGAGCAGATGAAGGTGGCTTGGGTTTGGGGGAACAGCAATCAAGATCAGAAGTGACTAGATTCTAAATAAATTTCAAAGATAAAATGATATTTGCTGATAGACTGTCCACTGCAAGAGAAAAAGAGGAGTCAGAACGACTCCACGGTCCTCAAGTTTTAATGTAAAAACCAAATATCCTCTAAGACCCGCAAACTGTGAATACACTGACGATTCATGGTGAGAGCAGTTACGGAAGGCTGATGACAGAAGGAAAGCTAGAAAGAAGGGTGAGCTCTGAGGAGGACGGGGAGCCACAGGAGGCTCCGAGGCGAGCACGGAGGGGTGTCTGGGCGCTGAGGGCTCGGAACCCACCTCCCCAAGCTGGGCCACTTTGGCACGTGGGCTCTTCTGAGCTAAAGGTGACTGGGCTCACGAGAAACCTTTGCCTCACCCTCAATGTAAATTGGGGCCCGGCCCATAACAAGAGTCATCACCGGAAATAAGCTTTCTGATCTCTCTACAGGTCCAGGCCAACTTCTAATGACTGGACAGCTGCTCTTGTCGTGGTGCAGTGACCCCCTCCCACCCCCCGAGGCCCTGGGGGCCTTACCTCATCTTTAGCTCAGAATGTCACATAGACCTCATCTGCTCTGTCTGTCCCTGAACTCTCCTGTACATGGGGCTCCCATACACAAGTAAGTAATTAAAGTTGGTTTTTTCCCTCATTAACCCATCTTATGTTGACTGTTTTATTAGGTCAGCTGGTAGAACCTGGAAGGGTAGCGGAAAATTTCTTCCTCCCCACAGAGTATTTAAGGCCATGCAGTCTTTCCTGCCACCCCTGGTCCGTCCTCTAGATCTGAAGCCACCAAGCGAGAGCAGAGGGAACAGGACATCAAGTGATCCCTTGTGAGACCACACACACTGAATCATGCGATTCCTATGAAAAGACACTCTGTCGAATGGCAGAAACCTTTCTTCACACGAAAGCATCCTTAAGTAAATCGCTCACATTTCCAGTACCGACGGAGCCCTTGCTCCCTCTGTCACTGTGGACCACAGCGTCGCGCTGTCAGCTTCTTTCTCGGAAAGCCTGGCTCGTGCGCTGTCTGCCACACTTGATTCCTTCAGAGATTCATCAGCACTTAAAAAAAATCGGACCCTTGAGTTTTATTTGCACAAACCAAATTTCACTTTACTAGAAACTCTTCAAAAACACATCTTGTAAATTAGGTATGTGAGCTGAAGTTCAAGTAGAAAGGAAGCTTTTCACTTCCAAATGATCAGCTCAAATCCACCCCAGAGTTCGGATACTGTACTAACAACATGAGTTCCCAAAATGTGTGCCCAGGTGCCCCGGGGGACCGGCAGGCCCACAGAGGCCCCTGAGAGTTGAAGTTCATGCACAACCGGCAGTGCCGGAGAGGCTCCGTTTCAGCGTCAGATCACGGCGGGTCCCTTCGGCGATGTCACAACCACCACAAAATAGGGTGGCTGCTGTGATAAAAGACAAGTATCACGCACCCGAAAATCAAAGAGGGCGGCAGCGTCCCACTGGCGGGTTCCAGCGGCTGCGCGAGGTGCCACCCGGCAGTCGGTCACCGTGCTTATCTACCAATGAAATAAACATTTTCTCTCAATATATGTGTATTTTTTTTTTCAAGTAACTACTATTAGGACCTAACACTTAATAAAATTATTTGGACCTAACTACTTAATAAATGGAATTATTAAGTATTCCTTTTGGCCTAGAGGTGCCATGAAAAAGTCACTGAGACACCGAAGCCACGTGGACAGAGGACATTCCGGACTCTCCTCGCAGCTAACATTTTTTGCTCGCTGATCACTCTTCTGCGTGTTTCACACGTTCATTCTGTGAACTCCGTGTCTATCCTGTCAGATTGGCACCGTCCCCATCCCTCCCTCACAGATGAGGAAGGGATCACGCAGCGCCCGAGGCCACGCATGGAACACGTAACTGCTTTTAGCCAGACACGAGGAGAAGTGACACAAAGCAAGGAAGGCAAGCATGCGTGGCGGAGCCCGCAGCCCCTGCCCTGCAAACACACCCTGCGGAGCAACTGAGGTTTCGGAAGGACCCTCTTCCCACGCCTCACCCACCGGTCTGCTCGCGACTGGCTTAAGAATTCAATAATTCAGTATGGACCAAGAATTGCATTTACGCAATTAAAAAAAAAAAAAAGACATTTGAAGTTACTTTTCTGGTAATGAAACTGAGACAGTGGTTAAATCACAAGCACCATACTCTCAGGCTCGGTGGAAAATTGTGATGTGCAAATTCAAAAACTTGAACCTACAGGGGGAAAAAACTCTAACCAGGTACAAATGATTATAGACTTGCTCACTTTTGTTGCCTTTTCACATTTCAAAATCTATGTCAGATCTGGAACCCCAAATACAGAGGTTCAGAAAAATGAAGTAGACAATACAAGATGTGACTGGTGAGAACAGACCGTTTAAATGGAATGTTACTATTTTTCAGATACTATACGACTCCACGTTGACAGTGTGTGCTGTTCCACATGCGATGTCGACGGTCAAAGAAAAAAGTCACAAATCAGTGGAATTTCAATAACTTTGTCCACGAATGAGAGAGCTGAGAGAGAAACCTATCTTTCCTCACATATCCTGGGATCAGAAATCTTAGTCTTTAGCCTAAAGAAGAGAATTGACCTAGTGGTTAAAAAAAAAAAATCTAAACTGAAACAATTTTTTAAATTTAGATCAAATGGATCTGCTGGATCTGTTTCAGTTTCACCGTGCATTTTTCACAATTAATAAATTATACTCTAGGTATTCAAACTGCTGTGAGTAGGTAATTCAGCACCCAATGTCAGCACCTTACAATTATCACTAACTTTACAGCTGTCACTTGCCAGACACCTCTCAGACAGGGCTCCAGCAGTCACAAGCTTAGTCTTGGGTCTCAGTAGATCCCCTGCTGGGACAGTCCCTACAGAAGAGGCAGCTGGCGGCAGATTCAGAAACTTTACCTCATGGATCCAAGGCCATGAAAACTTTTGGGTAGCTTCAGAGTAATAAAATAATTCAATGAGGTTTTCAAATAATAATGAATTCTATTTCCCCCTAATCTCTGGGGACTTTCCATTCTTAGGGCCACATACTAACAGTTCCATTCTACATTCTCAGAAAGATCTATGCACAATTCATTTTGCTTCAAGTAAAATATTCTATGACAAAAACTGGAAACAGCAGAAACTGTCTGCTTTCATTTTAAAACAAACAAGCACAGACCTCAGGAGGATACAAAGACTAGGTACGTGGTCAAGAAAGAGACGTAAATGGACGTTTGAAAACAAAAATGTTGCTCAGTGAGAGAACTATGTGCCTGTTATCAAAACAGGTGCAGAGTAAAGAGTCCCCCTGCCTGCCCTGCTCAGGCTGGCTGTCCCTCCAAAGCACATGCGCTGAAAGACGGGACAAGACAATGTATGAAGCAAAGCCAGGACGAGCGCTCACCAACGCTTCAGCCCCAGGTACAGCAAAATGTCACTTCAGCTGTGAGCTCTGAAGGCAGACTTTTTCTAAAAGTTAAAAAGTTTGGAACTTTTAAAGGGAGCTTTTCATTTTTCACGCTAACTTTCTCTGAACATTATGAAGCCACTTTTCTGAGGCTCCAGCGAATGAAAGGTGGTGCCTTTCAATACAGTCACTGTCGGGACAGACAGCACTTACTCATGCTTTAAACGACAGGGACACTCGCCACCAATTTAACCAATGTGGAGGAAAGGAAATGTCCCTCAGCCGTCTGTCACGAACGTGTGTGTGAAACCAGACACGAAGCAGTGACCTCGGTCACAGCAAGCCCAGCAGCGCTGCGGGAACTTGTCTCCAGAAACGGGTGACACCTAGAGAAACGTGTTGCCGAGAGGTAAGCTAAGGGGGTGACAGGTGAGCAGGTGCCCCTACAGGCGGGATTCTGGGGGAGAGGAAGCAGCCATTGCTGCAGGATGCAAGTGTCCAAATTTAGATGAAAGAGTCCATTTCCCTAAGAAAGGTTACTATCTGAAAATGAAGCATCATGGAAAGATGAAGCAAGAGACAAACTTTGAGTATACAACATCTGAGGGCTGTGACAAGGGGGAGCGTACAAGGAGCCCTTCCACAATCAGAAAACGGACAGGGAGACAGTCTTCTGAGGCCCAGGCGCCCACATTTTGCTGTAGAAAGAGCACTTCCTGCCGGAACATGGAGGACCATTTGAAAAGCTGATTGAAGGTACACAACAGTGTCAAAGACCAAAACTAATAGTTTGAAATACCTCCCTGCAAGTCATCAAAATGTCAGCCAACGTTTCGACACTTCCCATAAACCCAGTGTTTTTTAAACTATTTAATTCTTAAGTTACGACTGTAAAAATAAAAGTTTTCTGTAACAGAAAAATAACCCCTCTATGTGTCCATAAATGTGGCAAAAAAGAAAAGAGAAAAAAGATCAACGCCCAAAACGAAGAGACGCCCGCCGAGCCGACCGGAGCGCGGGCTGCGAGCGGGAGCTCGCCGCGCCCCCCCGGCCTCGCCGGTCGAACGCGCGGCCCGGGCCCCGGCGGGGAGGCGGCGGCGGCGGCGAGCGGGGCCAGTCCCGGCCCGCGGCCCGGCCCCAGCCGGCGCGTCCTGCGCGGCTCTGACGGTCACCTGCGCGGTCCCCATTTAACACTTCGCTGAAGTACAAACGCACGCCCTCCCGCACCGCGACGCACGCCAACTCCGTCCGCGCGCCCCAGTGTGCGAGCACCGGGGCCTCCCCGGGACGCGCGGGCGCTGATCCCCGAAGGCGAGCGCGACCCTCGGCGGGGAGGACGGTGCCCGCCGGTCGCCGGCCGGGAGGCCGAGCCCGGGGGCCGGAGCGGCGCGCGGCGGGGGCCCCGTCCTCGCCCTCCATCCTGTGCGCGCCGCCCGCGCCCCGGGCTCCGCCAGGCCGGCACGGAAACGCGCCGGCACGGCGTCCCCGCGGGGTCGAAGGTCGCCCCGGCGGGGTCGGAGGTCGCCCGCGGGGTCCGAGGCCCCGCCGCAGCCGCCGCCCCGGCCACACCTCCGTCCAGGGAGCGGCCCGGCCGGGAGCGCCGGGGCCGGGCCGTGGGGAACGAGGGGCCGGCGGGCCGGGACCCGGCTGCCCGCAGCTGCCGCCGCCGCCGCCTCCCGCGCAGACCGGCACTCACAGGTGACGATGGGCTTGTTCTCCATGGTGTAGATCACCGGCGGCAGCGGCTCCTCAGGGGCGTCCATGGGCGTCCGGCGTCACCGGCCCGGTCCCCCGCGCTCCATGGGCAGCCGCGAGGCCGCACCCGGCCAGCCCGAGCCCGAGCGGCGCCGCCGGCCGCGACAGCGACGCCCGCCGGGCCGTGCGAGGTCGCTCCCAAGCCGGCCGCCCGCCGCTGCCGGCCGCATCCACTTCCGGGGCCGGCGCCGCCGCCCAATCGCTTCCGGGGCGCGCGGCTTAAAGGGGAGGGCTCCCCGCCCGCGCCCGCGCTGCCCTCCGACTGGAAGGGGGGCCCCGGCGCGTCCCCGCGGGAGCTCCCTCCGCGTGCGGGCCGGCGGTGGCAGCGGCGGCTGCCCGCCTGGGCCCTGAGCTGTGGGGAGTGCACGGCCGGGGGCCGCCCGCGAGACCCGCGACCCCTCCCCGCGGGCGGACGGTGCACCGGCCCCCCGGGAGCGGCAGGGACACCGCGGGTCTCCCACGACGTCGCCCCTCCCGGGCGGCACGACGCCCGTGGTCGGTGCACGCGGCCGAGGGCGACGCCGCCAGCGGCCCCGCACCCGGTGACGCGGATGGGCGCCCGCCGCGCGGCCCCAGCCCTACCACGCGACCTCCCCGGGCGGGGACCCAGCAGCGGGCGGCAGCCACCGGGGGTCGCTGACGGGGCGACCCTAGGGAGTCACGGAAAAGCATGCGGACACAGACATGGCCCCGCAGTCACTGACGATGGCGTGTGCACATGGGGCCGACCCTTGGGGGGTCGGGGTCACCGAAAATGGCACGTGGAACAGGCGCGCCGATGTCGCCCGTGCGGCGGTTACCGATCACCGAGCCTCATTTCTACCAGATGCCGGACGCCTTCTGCGCCATCGGTTAAGACACCAGATGAGTCCCTACCCCTGGGCCGAGCGGCAGTCAGCCCGGGCCAAACCCTCGGTCCTGTGTTATCTTGTCACACTGGTCTTACAAAGCAATATCGCTGCCATAAAGTAGAGCGCGCTTATCACCTTCTCACCACAGCGACGGCAGCGCCGCCGCGCCCCTGCCCGGCCCGCCTCCGAGGCCGCCGGCTGCAGACCCGGGTCCCTGAAATGAACCCCTCCCCGAGCTCCTGCAGCCTGTCCTCGCCTCGCCTGTTAGCTCTCGTCTCGTGTCCACGTGGGAAAAGAATCTTAACAGTTCTGCTCAGAGAGAGTAGCCAAGAGTCCCCTCACTGCCCACGTGCCGAGTGTTGCCTTTCCCCCTTCCCTGTGACACTGTTAAAATTTGATTTAGGGACTGTGCCTTTTATTTATGTCCCCAAGCCCCGCCCCCCATACCAACCACACTGGGCCTTCCACGGAGTAGGCAGGGGTACGCGGTTTTGAGAATGTCACAAAACAAAACCTTACTTTTACTGCATATGTTTCTTGTGTCAGGAAAGTACATTTGGGGTAACTTGCAAATGAAATTAAGCACACGTGTGAAACAGTTTGAGTGTGAACACAGCTGACAGTGTGTGGGTGCTGCAGCATGGTGCCTCGTAGCGAAGATCAGAGTTAGGGCAGGCTGGGCACTGAGAAGCAAGAGGTGGACAGGGGTGGGGGGCCAGAGTCTGCGTGGGGGTCCCCGTAAGGCCTTGGCTTCAGCTGGGCTCAACCTGTGTAGGATGAGACGCTACAGCGCTTACTGGGAAGAGGCTGTTATGGAGTCCAAAATGGCTCGAAGACGTGGTCTAGCAGGGCGGCAGAGAAGACCTCAAAGATGCCTCCTTAATGCCCAGCTCAGCTGAGACACTCTAAGTAAACCCCACGCTCCCGCTCCTGGGAGCCAGCCGGCCTGACCTGTGAAGGCCTCAGAGCAAAAGTGCTAGGAAAAAATGAATGAATGAATGAATGAATGGCTAAGAAGCCAGCACAAGAAATAAAATGGAAAAATATAAAATATTTGATTAATCCAAAAGAAGGCAGAAAAGGAACAACATAATAAAAATCAGCTGGGACTAATACAAAGGGCTAGTCATCACATGAAAAGGTGCTCAGCATCCATTACAAATCAGGGGGATGCAAATTAAAGTGACAGCGACATCTCACTGCACGTCTCCTTAAATAGTTAAAATAAACAATTTTTTAAAATCTGACAATGGCAAATGTAGACTCCACACCCAGCTCCATGTCATCAGTCTGTTCTCACAGAGATATTGTCCAGAGACTCAGAAAACAGACACGAACGACG
Source organism: Eidolon dupreanum (assembly GCA_028627145.1). Classification (NCBI taxonomy): domain Eukaryota; kingdom Metazoa; phylum Chordata; class Mammalia; order Chiroptera; family Pteropodidae; genus Eidolon; species Eidolon dupreanum. The sequence goes on from CM053507.1 coordinate 753,162, forward strand.
AGCCCTTCTGCCGTGACGATGCAGACACCGCGTCCCACCCAGGCGGCCAGGTCTGGGGCAGAAGTGTCTTCTTTCTCACAGAAGGGAAGGGGGAAAGGTGACACTCGGGCATATGGGCAGTTAGGGGACTCTTGGCTATTTCCTCTCTGAGCAGAACTATCAGAGATTCTTTTTTTATATGGGAATTTAGAAAATGCTTGCATTCAGCACAAATACTGCTTCAGCAATTCCTTTTAATAATGGCGAAATGTTGGTATCCCTGTTAATGGATGTTCTTTCTTTTTTCAGGGCCTTTTTATCCTGAGACAGCATTTGTTTGTTTTTTTTTTTAAGGGTTGCTGGCACTTGAGCCCAAATGGCCTTTCCTGGTAGCCCATTACATTGTGTCCAGGCTGCAAAGAGCTTGTTAAATTATGTATTGGGACGTTGCTTATGGTTGTTCCAAAGGCAGGCACCACGGGTGTGGCTCTGTCCCACGCTCAAGTCCTCTCCACAGGGGGCCGGGCAAAAAAAACAAAAAACAAAAAACAAAAAAACAAAACCGAGGCGACCCAGCAAATATTCCTAGCAGGTTTATTCGTAGTGGCCAAAACCTGGAAACAACCCAGATGTCCTCTGATGGTGACTAGCTACACAAACAATGGTCCACCCAACCATGGAACAATAAGCAGCAATAGAAAGGACTAGGCTATTGATACACGCGACCACCTGGATGAATCTCGATAGAATGATGCAGAATGAAAAAATTCCAACCCCAAACGGTCACGTTCTGTGTGTCCCACTTAGAGAACATTGTTGAAGTGACAAGATACAGAATGGAGACGAGCGATGGATGATGGGGGGGCGGGGCAGGGCGGGGCGGGAGGAAAGGGGGCAGTGAGAGGGCAGCGTGAGGGACCCCCGTGAGGACAGACCATTCTGTGTCCCAACTGTATCAGTGTCAGCATCCTGGATGCGATACTGAACTAGCGTTGTGCGGGACGTCACCCCCGGGGCGTCTGAGTAAAGGCCACATGGGTCTCTCTGTGTCCTCTTTTATGGCCTCGTGGGAATCTACTATTATTCAAAAGAAAAAGTGTAATAAAAGACCCAACTGACTTTAAAGTAGTAATAACGCAGGGAGGAGGCAAGAGAACTAAAATATTAAATCAGCCACATTCAGAAACTGCGGTGTGCCCTGCAGCCGGGGCCGAGGACACCTACAGAACAAAGGATGCCAACAGCCCGTGCCCCACACCTGTGAGGGGTTAACAGGAGCAACAGCGTCTCTAAGGGGC
>CM053507.1:754938-778180 GCA_028627145.1 Eidolon dupreanum
TGGGTGCAGCTCGGGGCTTCGCCGCCGACGGGGGCTCCCTGGCTGTGGGTGCGGCCGCTGGGGTCAGCCTGGCCGTGAGAACGCAGGTGGCCGGCCCCCGGGGCTCACCCGGCCGCAGGCCCGGTGGGCGGGAGGTGCCCAGGGCTGGCCACCAGGCCCCGGCCTTCCCGAGGGCGGGGCGCCATCCACCCGCGGTCGCTGCAGGGGTGCTCCGGGGGCTCGGGTGCCGACGCCTCGTCTCCACCGGGGCACCCAGCCCCCCGGGGCGCTCTGCAGACTCGGGGCCGTGAGGGCTGTGAGCGGGGACGCAGGCAGCGGCTCTGGGGCAGCGGGGGACACCACGCCTTCCCGCTCCCGGGGGCGAGGGGGCTGACACCCTCCCGGGGCCCGCGTCACTCACCCCCAGCACACCAAACCGCTCGCACATGGTCCAGCCGCACAGGAAGTCGATCTCGAAGTTGTGGTTGAGGATGATGACGGCGTGCTCCCTCCCCAGGAGGCGCACGGCGGCCTGGTCGGTGAACAGCGTGCACTCCGTGCGGGACCACCACTCCAGCAGCATGACCAGCTCTGCGGACACACGGGGCGCTGGGGGCGGAGCGGGCAGCCCGGCCCCCCACGGCGCGCCGTCCGCACCGGGCTTGTCTAGAGGGCGTTTGCCCGACTTACGATTCCAGCTCTAAGCGAAAGCGAGAGGAGCGGAGGAGCGAGCCTCGCAGGAGGGCGCCGGCGTCTGGGCGACACCTCTGCCGTCTGCGCGGCCTGAGCCTCGCGCGCCCCGCTCTGGGGGGACGCCTCGCGGCCCGGCCGCGCGTGGGGGCGGGGCCCCGCGGCCGGCCGATGCCACGCCGATGCCACGCCGACCGCGGCCAGGCGCCGAGCAGGGCGGCCTCACGGGGCAGGCAGCCAGTGCCCCGCGCCTCGGCTGCCCGGCTGCAGCGAGGGGACCGCAGCGGCTTCCTCACAGGCTCCCGGGGGCCCAGGCGGGCGCTGCAGGCGGCAGAGCACGTGGGTCTCAGGCTGCTCCCGCTGCGAGGCGAGAGCTGGACGGACGGTCTCTCCCTCGGACAGCGGCGGAACACTCACGTCCTCTCTACCCGACGGACGGTCAGAGAAGGAGCCGTGAAGGGGTCGGCTCCCAGGGAGGGGCCCCGAGTGGACACATGCGGGTGGAGAGTGGCCGCACGGCCGAGGCAAACAGCTCGCACACGGAGCCCCGCAGCCTGGCGGCACCTGCCTGGCACCCGCCCGGCACTCAGTGCTCCGGGCGAGGGCGCAGGGACAGACAGACAGACGGGTCCCAGCAGACGCTCTGCCACGCTCACGCGCAGGCGGCCAGCAAGCACGCGACCGACGCTCGGTGCCATCGGCCGTCAGGAGAACGCGAACCAGAGCCCCCTCCCCCGCCGGACGCTCCCATCAACCGACGCGCGTCACGGGAGGTGGCAGACGGGACACCGGGAACGCTGCTCGCGGCCGGTGGGGACGCCGCACGGCGCAGCGCTTCCGAAAGCCATGCCGAACGCGGAGCCCCCAGGGGGCCCAGCAGTGCCACCGCCAGACGTACGCCCAAGGGAGACGGAAGTGGACGTCACCCAGACGCGCGTGCACGCCTGCTCACGGCCGCGGAGTTCACAGCGCAAACCAGCCGGACACACGTCGGCTGAGGAACGAGGGGCGACGTGTGTGCCCGCCTGGTGATGGCGTGGGCCCGTGCTGCGCGGTGTCATTCGGCCCTAATGGGGCGTAGCGTCGACGCCCAGCGCAGCGTGAGGGGACCTTGGAAACGCCCCGCGAGTGGGAGCCGCCAGCGCCCAGGGCCCAGGTCGACACGGCGGGCAGGCGAGAGGTCCTGGCGGCTCCGTCGACACGGCGGGCAGGCGAGGCGCAGCCACGGGCGGGCCGGAGGCAGGCCGCCTGCCGGGCCAGGGCGCCAGCAGTGGGGTGCCTGCTACACGCCGCAGGCTCCCTGGGGGGCTGACGGCGCTCCAGGGTTAGGCCGCGGTGGCGGCTGCGCCTGTGTCAACACGTGGATTTTAAGGCCTGCGTTGGAGGGGACCCGTGCGCTCCCGCCGGTGCCCGGGAACCGGTCTGTGGGCCGACTCCGGTCGCACGTGGAGTCGCGGCCGGGCCACACACCTCAGCCCCTCGCGGCCCCGGCCTCCTGTGGGCCCCGGCGTCCGCGGACCTCTGGGACTCGGCCACCTCACGTCGCCGAGACTGCGCGTCCCGGCTCGGCGGCCCCCGGCCCGCCCGCCCGGCTGCTCCTCCGTGCTGGACCGCTCCAGGCTGTCACGTGCGTGCAGCCGGGCGGGACTGCCCCTGTGGCCAGCCTGCTTCCCTCGCCACAGCGTCCCCCGGGCCCGCCCGGGGCCTGCGTGCGGCGGGACCTGCCTCCTGCGTGAGGCCGAGTAGCGTCCACCAGGTGGGCTCGCCCGCTCGTGCCTCGGTGGGCGTGCCCGCTGCGCCGCTGCCGATGGGGGGACGCGCTCGCGGATGACCGTGGCGGATGGACGCTTGGGCCGGCCCTGCATCGGACGGAGCCGACACGTGCGGGCCCCGGGGAGACGGTGGCGCTGCGGCCGCGGGTTTTCTGAGAGGCGTTTCCCACGGCCGCTTCTTCGCGTGGGCTCACTGCGGCCGGCGCCTACGCCCACGTGCAAACGGCCTGGTTTCCGCGACACCCCCCGGAGGCCGCCTGCAGGCCACGTGCTGGGCCCGCGGGCCCTGGGCGCCCGCCACGCACAGGCGGGAAGGACGCCGGAGGCAGCTGCGCCCCTCCCAGGCGCCCCTGGGTGCCGCGGTGGACCCTGCGTAGGGAGCATGCACGCCGTCGCCACGTCCGAGGCCGCTGCCTCCCGGAGCGGAGTGTCGTCTGCGGCTGGAGACCCCGCACCCCGCACGGGGACACGCGGCTGCTGCCCCACGGCGCGTTCCCCGGGGCCGGCACTTGGGACTGTCACCCTATGATCAAGCCCGAGCGGTCTGGCCCAGGTGGGGGCCTGGGAGGGGGAAGGAGCTGCAGACAGACAGACGGACGGACACAGGCCACGCCCTGCCGATGTCCTCAGGACCGGACACGGTTCTCTCGGAGGGCCGCCTGCGGGGGGCGCTGCTGCCGGCACCGGGCGGCCCGCTCGGCTGGCCGCAGGACGCGGGGTCTCCCGCACGCGGACTGTCACCTGCAGCGTGGCCGCCGTCCGCTGGGGCGGTGCTCTGGACGGCGTTGTGCTGGTCGGCTCCGGGGCGAGCGCTGTTTGGCGAGTCCCTTCACCACGCAGACGCCCTCACACAGGACGAGCCGGCCGTTCTCCGCACGCTTCAACCACGGATCAGAAACAGATTCAAACTGTGCCCAGTGACGGTGCTCATCCGTCGAGCCCCGCTGTGCGCACGCTGTGTGCACCGACTTGATCCTACGACGCGGCCGGAGGCCGGCGCTGTGCCTGCGTGTTGCCGGTGACGGGGGTCGAAGCCTGGGCCGCGGTCCGCGGCGCCCCGAGCCCGAGCCAGGCCGCCTGGTCCCACGCCTGGTCCCACGCCTGTGCCGTTAGCCACGGGAGTCGCAGTGGAGATGGGCTGGGTGGGCGGCGAGGGGCCACAGTGCAGGAGCAGGGACACGTGCAGAGGTGACAACGAACAGTGGCTGGAGGCTACGGAAACCACACGGTTCCAGCTCTCGCTGTCCGCCACGGGACTCGGGAAGGTTAGGGGAGGGCGTCCCCGGATTCAACGGGTCGCCGGGCCGGGGTGGGGCTCCCACGAGCGGCTCGGCAGGCAGGAGCAGGCCAGCACCCTTCGTGGGCACCCATGTCCCTTCCCAATCTTGGGGGGCGGGGGGGGCTGTGCATTAGTCTTCTCGGCTCCCACGTCTCTTTCTTCTACTTATTTACTTTTCTTATTTTTCTTATTTTTATGTTTTCTTTCTTGCATTTTTAGAAAAATGAACCTGCCTTTGCTTTTCTAATGCATCTTTCTAACAGCTTGGGGTCGTGTGTGTGTCCTCTGCTCACCCCCCCCTACGCTTAGCCAACCACACCCACACTCTCCCCAGCAAACCCGAGAATGACACGGTCTGGCCTGGGGGCGCCCACCCCTGCCACGCAGCTGCCCAGGGCTGCCGTCCCGTCGGCTTCGGCCTCGCAAACCGGCCGCCATCCGTTCATGTGACTTTAAATTGACCACTTCCGGATTTCTCTGGCTGCCATGGCTCTGTGCCACGCGGACCCTCCCCGCACGGCACGGTGGCATCTGTTCTGGCTACAGAACTCTGACCGCTCCCGCCTTGCGTTAACCGGACTGTTTATCTCGTGCTCACCTGGGAGGTCACCTCGCCGGATACAGAGTTCTGGGCTGGGGGTCACTTTCCCTGAGCGGCTGGAGGGACCCCCCGCCTGTCAATCCCCGCGGGCCCCCAGGCCGCTGTCCAGGTATTTTTGTCTCTGACGGTTTGTGAGCCCACGGTGGCGGGCCTGAGCGTGGCTTCCTGTTTATCCACCTTGCTTGGTGTAACATTTCCTAGAGCCCCAGAATCGTGGTTTCCATCGGCACTGCGACTTAGCTTCTCCGTCCGAGGCAGGAGCCCGAGGCCTGCTCGCGGCCCTCCCATTCTCCCCGGCACCTTCTCACTCCCCTTCCGCTTCGTCTCGTCCCCCCACACGCGGCGTGATGTCTTCACATTCGTGTCTCATTTACCCGTTCCCTCACCGGCTGTCTAATCTGATGTAAAATTCATTCACTAAGTTCTTACTCAAAAAAAAAAAAAAAATTCTACAATTACAATTTCTGTTTATGGAAGTTCTATTTGGTTCTTTTTCAAATCAGGTCTTTTGGTAATCTTGTGTCTAAATCTACTGTTGCATATTTCTTGCTCTCTGACTGTGAGTTCGTATTTCATTTGTCTTAATCCGGGGGGGTTCTTTGGTTCTGAATCAGAGGCACTGTCACCAGAGTGTGTCTGTCCGTGCCAACCCCCCGGGTGCTGTGACCTGCTCCACGCCAGCGGCGTCTGAGGACTCTGGGTTTGGGTTCGGTCCCCTCTCTTACTGATTTTCATGCTGTTTCAGCCCCCCTTTGCCAAAGGGGCAGGGGCGGGGCTGGGAGAGTTCCTTTTCTCTGAAGCTGGCTTTCTCCGGGGGCAGCTGCTTTGCAGGGTTTTGACTTCAGGATGCCGCCGGAAGTGGAGTCTGCGACTTAGGGTTTGTTAATTAGCATTTGCTCTTTTGGTCTGTATCCCTTTTACCCAGTTAGACTCACGAAATCACTCACTCGTGTGTGTTATGTTACAGGAGAGCTAATTCTCACTCCCCTCCCAGACAAAAAGCAGCCCTTTATTGAGGGAAAAAACAGGCCTGGGAACGGAAGCTGTTACATGTCTAAGGCTAAGGGCTGGCCTGCTGGTCTCTGCAGAGGCAGCGGGAACTCACGGGTCATGTTATACTGTGTTACGTTCTATATGACGTCACGTGATGTGATGTCATTCTATATCATGTAATGTGATATGATGCGATGACATACGCTGCAGTGTGACGTGATGTAACGTAATTCGTATGATTAACGTGACCTGACGTGATATGTGACGTGCCACGACGGAACACGCCGACGCCAGCCGAGCCCTCGGCACGGCTCTCCCACCTGCTGCTCGCCTGGGAAGGGGCACGGGGAGCCATTTCCCGGGTGACATAAAATGTGTTTACTTTTTTCTCCGTGACGACAGAAACCTGTCCTCGTGCCGAGAAGCGTGAGCGCACCGCAGGCTGCCCCTCCACGCGCTGGACAGCCACGTCGGCCCTCGCGCTGTCGGTGCACGCACGGCCACACGCGCGTGCAGACACGGCAGCGCTCTGCCTTTGGGAACGAGCCACCGGGGCCACGCGGGCCCTCGTCGACGCGGTCCTCCCCCCTCGGGTGTCTCCGGGGGTGGGTCCCGGCGGCGAGGAGGGGCCGCCTCGGTTTCCCAGCGGCTGTGTGGGGGCCCCTCGCACAGACACGAGTGGCAGGCGGCGTGGTGTGATGCTCACGGGGGCACGTCTGTGCGCGTCTGTGCCCCAGCGCGCCTCTCGCTGGGTCACGTGCTCATTTTGTGGAATAATTGGGTCAAAACAGACCACTGTCCCGGTTGCGGCCAGCCAGTGGCACAGCGCCCTCCAGAGAGGTGCCTGGTCCGCGGCCGCGGCGTGAGCGCTCGCCTCGGCCAACAGGGGCGTCGACCTGGCAGGCGAGGACGGCGGTCACCCGCAGACCCACAGGGACACAGCACGTACGGCGACAGACACACGCAAGGGTCCTTGTCCATCAGAGAAAGAGACCGAGCTCCTGACGAGTGGAGTGACAGGCCGCCTGGGGGTGCTTCGCGCCACTCTGGTGTGGGGCGGCACGGGGACGGCGAAGGGGACCGACTGGCCGTGTACTGGCAGCTGCTCGGGCCGGTCATGGAGGACCCAGCGTGCGGCTGCTCCCCAAACCCCAGCCCCACACTAAACCACCAGACGCCGCTGCCGCCTCAGGGGGCCAGCGCCCGCTGTGGGGATGGCAGGCGGCTCCCTGGGGGGAGGTCCCCGTGCGGGCCGAGCCGGGGACCCTCCCGACCGCCCCGTCCCCGTCGCCGTGCACAGCCCTGGCCCGCGGGGCGCGGGCGGTACTCACGGCTCCAGAGGGAGTAGGCCAGGCGGCAGTTGAGCCTGCGGTACAGCTGCTTGTTCACGGGCCAGAGGACGAGCGTGCACAGCTGGATGAAGTTGATGATCAGCCCGCTCACCACGAAGACGAAGCCGATGAGGAGGTGCACGACGAACTGGGTCTTCAGGAAGGCGAGCAGGCCCATGGTCGCTACTCAGTAGCGAGTGCAAGGTCCCTCGCTGAGAACAGCCGTCCTGAGGACAGGGCCAGCGGTCAGGGGCGGCGCCGAGGCCCGGGGCCCGGGGACAGCGGTCAGGGGCGGCGCCGGGGGCCGGGGGCCCGGGGCCAGCGGTCAGGGGCGGCGCCGAGGCCCGGGGGCCGGGGGCCGGGGCCGTGGAGGAGGAGAAACCCACGGTCCTCGCACCAGGGCCAGAGCCGCGCGGCCCGAGGGCGCGGTGCTCACTGCACACAGGCAGGAGCCTTCCTCCCACAGGCGACATACAGGTGGCCTGACACACACGTCATTCACTGGTGTGACAGGCACAGTCCCACCTGACGCGCGTGCACACCACCCACAGTCACACCGTAGACACACGTACACACCACACCACGTACACACATGTGCACATAAGGAAAGAAAGAAAAGATTAGAAGAAACGCACCCCAACGTTAAGTGCTTATTTCTAAAGGCATTAGTGGGGTGATCAATGTTTCAGTGTCTTATTCGAAAGATCAGAACCGCACGTGAAATCTCTTAAGCTGAAAAGCTTTTGTTTTGGTTTCTAACACAAAAGCGCAGCTTCCCCGAGAACCAGTTTTTCTGCCCTGTGCTTCTTCTAAGCGCTTTGCCCAGTCCCGAAGCGGGAAGCAGAGGCCGGAGCTGGGTTTCAAGGCTGAACCCGCCTGGGAGGGGCCGAGCAGGACAGCCCCCATCCCGAGGGAACGAGGAAGCCGAATTCGACCCTGGCAAGCTCAGGGCTGGCATGTGACATCGCGGAGGCCACGTGCCGTGAGCCCTGTGACCCGGTCCTTTGGGGTGGGGGTGGGGCTGGCCCTGGAGACAGCTGCATGGATGCTCGGCCCCCAGAGCAAGCCCTGCTGCACCTCGCGAGCTGAGTGCACCCACCGGGGGCACTGGGGGCAGCCCCACGGCCCAGCGCCTGGCGGACGGGCCGACCGCGTCACGCACGCCGCGGGGTGACTTCCGAGGGCCCCTCGCGTGGCTGGCTCTGGGGGAAGCCAGCACCGTGGGAGGACGCTCAAGCAGGACGACCTCGTGCCGGGGAGCGAGCCCCCGTGGGCGCGGCGGGCACGGAGCCTGCGGGCCATGGAGCCTGCAGGAGCCCACAGCCCAGTGACGTGGACCCACCAGCCACTCGTGCCCGACATGGTGACCCCGGGGAGCTGGGGGTGACGACGGTGCAGTGCTGCCTGAGCCCCTGCGTCGGGGCCATGTGTCACGCAGCCTGAGGAAACGGATTTGTCACTCTGAGGAGCTGGCGTCACCAGCAGGGCACTCCGAATGCGGAGGACAAAAAAGCGATGGGCAGCGGGGGCACCCTCGGGCGCGGGCGCCGCCCTGTGCGCCGCCACTGGCCTCGCCACACCCCGCGAGTGGACCCCCCTCTGCCCTAGTTGCTGGGGGACCACACGGAAGCACGGCGAGGGTGCCCACGTCCTCGCCGGCCTCTCCCCCGGCCCCAGGGCTGTCAGAGCAGGAGCGCAGGAAGGCCGTGACTCAGCGGGCCCCAAGAGCGCTGCCCCATGTACCCCTTAAAATAATTTTAAAGTAAAGACACAAGTCGATGGCTCAAGACGTGGCCGTTCCCGATGCCGGTGTGCGTTTCAGGGAACACGCAACACGTTCTCGTGTGAAAGGGCGTCTCTCACACGTAAACTGCAGGCCTAACTGAGCAGACTTCGGGCTCCTCCCCCGCCCCCCACCGCCTGAAGGTCACTATTGCTCCTGAAAGCTTTATTACGCCCCGGGCGGGCGAGAGCTCGTCACGCCTTACTTCCTAAACGTCAGTCTTCTGCGATTTTCTGTTTTTGCTCATTTCTAAAGTCTCCACATGCCATGGGTCGCTGCGGCTCCGGTTTGCTGCTGGGCGGAGCCAGTGAGGGACTGTCCCACAGCGTCCCGGGTCGCCCAGGGACAGGCGCTCCTAGTCTCTGCCGCCGTGGCGTGCTGCGGGGGCTTCTGCCCGCGGGCGGGACGGCCCCCGGACTCGAGCCCATCCAGACTCTCCTGGACGGCCACACTGCCTCCAAGGGGAGCCGCCAACAGCAGACCACACTCTCGGCTGAACTTGACGTTGGTCCGATCTGGTGTAAGGTGGCGGCACACAGGGATGCTAATGTGTATTTTCCTGATGATTATGACGTCAAAACTCCACACTGCAAGCTCGATGGCCCTAAAGCTCCACGTGTCATAGACAGGAAGCTGAGGACGGAGGATCGAGAGGCCGTGGGGCCTGCAGCTCGCGACAGGGAGGCCACAGCGAGGCCTGGGCCACGAGCTGCTCCTGCCTCCTGCATCTGGGATGTGAAGACGACAGTCCCCTTGAGAAAAGGCCTAGACCCCAACTCTCCGCCTGCCCCAAGGGCCGCCAGGGCCGAAAGGCGGGGCCGGCCGACCACGCCGTTCACGTGCTCAGACGCCTCATGCAGGGGGCGAGGACGCCTGAGTCGGCTTCCAAGTCCCTGCAGCAGATAACAGGCTCCAGGAGCCTGGCACCCGCACGGCCCGGCCCTGGGTGGGGGTGGGGGCGGTACGGCTGCCTCCTGGGTTTTGTGGCCCCGGTGCAAGCCACCAGGACCCCACCTTCTCAAGACAACAGACCAGCTGCACACTCATCCTCCCCAAGGGGACACACAGGGTGCTGTCGCCACCTCTGGGACGAGAGGGACAGGCTGCTGGCCAATCGGAGACGGGGAGCGAGCCAGGTGACTCAGCGAGGCTGTGCTAAAAATGGTTCCACGGTGGTGAGCCTCCCAGGGGACTCCCGTGCCAGCCACCACACAGAGACATGGCTTGGGGAAGCCAGCCAGAGCCCCAGTGCGGGCGGGAAGGACCGGGGACTGGAACCAGGCCCCCTCCCAGCTGAGCGCCCCGAGAAGTGCTACCCCCCGTGGTTCTGATGCTTGGTCCCTCCGGGTGCGTCTGCGGCTCATGCTGAGCCTGTGGCTCCTGTCGCCTGTGGGTCCTGCTCTGGACCCAGAGGTGCCGGGAGAGCTGGAGCCGGGAGCCCCGTGGCCCAGCCCAGCACCGTCGCATAGGGGCCCGGCCTGCCTGCTGGGCTCGGCTCTCAGACCCGACTCCGGCGCCTCCTTACAGGAATTGAGTCCCCCAGAAAGATATGTTAGGTCTTAACTCCAGCGTCTCAGGATGTGGCCGCATGGGAGCATACGGCCTTAACAAGCGTAACCGAGGTGCCTCAGGCTGTTAGGGTGGCCCATACGACGGGTGTCCCTATAAGAGGTCAGGACAGGCCACACACAGGGACAGCCACTGAGGACACAGGGAGCAGACGCTGTCTGCGTGTCAAGGAGAGAGGCCTCGGGGGGAGCTGCTCTGTGACCCCTGGACCTGGGACTCCGGCCTCCAGCCCGGGGGGCACTAGACTTCTGTCACGTACGTCCCCTGGCCTCCGGCGCTGTCACAGCGGCCCTGGCAAATGATCGCACTCCCTACAGAAAGCCAGGCCTGGTTCCCGGATCCCACCGCGGTGGGAGTGCACGGGCCCTTCCCGCACCCTGCTGTGAACCCCGCTCCCTGGGGGCCCAGGGCCTGCCACTGAGCCCCGGCCCGGCCTGGCGGCGCTCAAGGGTGGACCTCGCCCCCCGCCTCTGAGTCCATCGCCAGACACCCGTGGGGCCCTCCCGCCTCCTCACTGGTCCCTCTGGCCCTCTTCCTCAGGAACGAGCTGCCCAGATGCGCTGACCTTCAGACATCCTCCCTAGGCACCCCGTCTCTGTGGAAACCCCCATCTTCTCAACAAAGCCTCTCCGCAGAAATGGAAGCTGAAGCCGTGAGTGCACCACCGCCACACTGTCCGCAGTGGTGGCCGGGCGTCGCTGCTCGCTCTCCGCAGAGGAGCCGATGGCTCCCTCCGTGTGTGGAGGACGGCTGTCCCGTCCACACGTGGGGCCGAGGTCAGTCCGTCCCCCTGGGTGACACGTGGGGCCGAGGTCAGTCCTTCCCCCGGGTGCTGCTCCCGCCCCTGCGGCGATGCCCGAATCACAGGGCAGCAGAGCGGGTGCGAGCCTGCGCCCCCGCCTGCAACGGCTCCGGGGGGCCGGACACACGTCTCGCTCCGTGCTGGGGCGGGAGCTGGTCGGCCACCGCGGGCGGCCCGCCGCCCCGGCTCACGGTCTCCAGGGAGACAGCCACACAGGGGCCGTCCCCTTCTGAGCTGCGTCCCAAACCCCTCAGACCCCCACCTCGTCTGGACTGTCTCCCCAACTCTGAGTCCAACCTGAGCAGGCGGGGCTGGCGAGGGGGACCCCGAGACACACGGAGCGCATCGCTCCCAGGGGTCTAGACACGAGGTCGGAGCTCGGGGGGGAAACTTTCAGTCATCATGGATTTTAATAATCCACACTCAGAGCCCGAAAGGAAGGAGAACCGAGAAATGGATGTTGCCTTCCTGCCTTCCTTCTTCCCTTCCCTTGAACCACCCGGCTGCCCATCATCCACCCATCTATCACCCATCCATCCACCTATCCCCCATCCACCCATCCATCATCCATCCACTCAACCGTCCATCCGCCCACCCATCTTCCTACTCAACTACCATCCGTCCAACCACCCATCCACGCACCCATCTATACCCCACCCATCAAATCATTCACTTACCCACCCACCCGTGCATCCTTCTGTCCACCCATCCGTCCACCCATCCCGTGTGTGAGGCCTCTGTCTGCGGTGCGCAGAGCCGACCTGGTCTACCACGAGGCAGCAGGACGAAGGGCTGTGCCGGCTGCCCAGGGGGAGGCTGGAGTGACCCCATGTTTTCGTCAGTGTGTGGACAGTTTTGTTGTTTCTGAGCCAGGATACATTGGAAGCGAAGGTCTGTGGACGGACCATTGAAAACGAAGGACAGTAGAGACATGACGTCACCTCCAATGTCCTAAAATATCTTAATTTAAGTGTCAATGTTCACTGTTTCGAACACGGGAGAGAATCGGGAATGAACCCCCAGTGCTTTCTGAACAGCCAGCGCGGGTGTCACCGAAGTCAGCGCTGTACTCACGGGACTCTAGCTCCTTGACCGGCGGCTCCTCCTTGCTCTTGTCCTAAGCACGGCCCGGACGAGCGTGACTGGGTGGCCTCCTGGCCCGCAGCCAATCGGAAGCGCCAGGTGAGAAGCGGGGGAAGGTGGCTGCTGGAGGCAGACATCCTACTGACGGCCGCACGAAGGGGCAGAGACAAGCCGGCGACCTCAGACAGCACCGCCTCAGAGGGAGTGCGGTGCTAGGGAGCAGGTTTGCGGACCCGGTGGCCCCTCGTGACATCACGAATGAGAACACAATCCAGCAATTGTTGTCCGCCCAGCCCCCGCGGCAGAGCTGCGAGCAGGCGCTGCATCACGTTCACCATGGTTTTTAAAAAGGCTGGAAAGCAGGGAAGGTATTTTTAAGAGTCCAACTAAAATTTTAGGTTAGACAAGCACAACCCTAGGTTTAAAGGGACTCTGCTTCAGTTTTTGGGTAAACTCACTCATGGGGACCACCTTATCTTTCAATAAGGCTGAAAAATACGACATATTTCTTTGCTAAAAATCATCTGTTGCCAGTCCAACCTCGGCCTGTAGAAACACCGAGAGGTCTAAAAATTGAAAAGGAGGAGTAAGCACATCACTGTCCACAGGTGGCGGGTTTGTAACCTTCGGACCCGAGAGTCCACGGCAACCAACAGGATACTTCAAACGATAAGCAGTCACAGTCATGTTGGAAGGAATAAAATGAACACAATGTGCAAAAATCAACATTCTAATAATGTTCCATAACTAAGGCTAACGGAAGTTAATTGCTTCAGAAGGGACAAAGACAATAGAGTTTATTTCTTTCTGCCTTGACGGTTCCAGGCCACTGACCCCAGGTGGTCATTTCGGACGAGGGAACAACCTGGGAAGCCACGTGTTGGAGCCGGGGGAGCTGCCAGTGGCCTGGGAACTCCGCCTGTGGTACCCTGGGGCCCCGGCTGCCGGGACGTCCTCGCCCCTGGCTTCCTAGGCTGCTGCTGTCCCCTCTGGGAGGCAGAAAGGGAAGAACTGGAAGCTGAGGGGCTTTCTTCCAAAGCAAGTGGGAGTCAAGATCAGAGTTGCAGGGCTCAGTGACCAGGCAGACGAGGGCACGTGGCCCATCCCGTGTGCAGGGAGCTGGGGAGCGCGGCCCGGTGGGGCACCTCCACGAGGACACGCTGCGTACATTTGCAACAGAAAAGACAAAACGCCGAATCACAAACTTCCGAAGAAATAAACAAAGCTCGTGCAGAGAAACGTTAGAACGTCTGAAAGACACAGAAACAAACGGACAGGAAAACGCTGTGTGGCCGGCGGCCACACGCCCTCCCTGCACTCGCCTGCGCCTTTGCGCCCGTCTGGACGCGCAGTCGGCTCCGGCCCTGGCCCTCCGCTTCGGCGTTCACCCCACAGATGGAGTGCGTGGGAGTGACGTCCCACGACTCCCGAGCCTGGCCCTTCAGAGGCCTTGCGACTTCCCTGACACCCCCAGGGCCACCGAGTGAGGAAGCTGGGGCTAGCCTGCCGGACACGGGCCCAGAGCGGGAGCGGACCCGTAGCCACCAGGCAACTGCAGCCACACGAGTGACCGCAGGGAGACCAGCAGACCCTCCGTGCTGAGCCCAACTGTGGGCCGACACCACGGCGGTCGCTTCAGAGAGATACATTTCGAGAGGGTTTGTTAGAAAGTAACACATAAACGATACAAAAACCGTTCCTTCCAGGTTAATTTATAAGTGTAATTGAACTTTAATTGAAATACCAAGGGTCCCCCAGCCCTCACCTCAGAACGAGACGGGCAGACCCTCCGGTCCACGTGGGAAAGCGGGCAGGAAAGCACAGCCCAGGACGCCAGACGGCACACCACGGGACGGCCCGAGCGGCCACGACGTGCGGCGAGGCCCTGCGGGTCAGGCCGAGGCCCTGGCCTGTGGCCCCACGCGCAGGCCTGGGGGGCCGAGCAGAGGCGTCTGCGGTGGCGGGGGACCGCGGGGCCCCGCGGGGGCAGGTGTGGCCCTGTGACCGCCGGGGCTGCCCCGCAGACGCGCCCACGCCTCACGCTCTGCGCTGCCGCCCGGGCGGGGCGTCTTGGGTGGCGTCTGCGTCTTGGGTGGCGTCTGCCGTCACAGCACAGAGCAGTGTCCCTGTGGCTGTCACACGCCTGCTCCAGCGGAGGGGACGCCGGTGTGATCGAATGACAGCCCCCCCCGGACCCGATACCCGATACCAGAACTGCCTGCGTCGCAGCTGAGGAGAGCCCCGCCGTTGTCGGGGCGCACATGCTTGGACCCCGGGGGTGCGCCCCAGCCCGAGCTCCGCCACGCAGGAACCCCACCCCCTCTTCGAGCGACTGACGGGGGGCGGGGATGTGGCCCGGTTCTCGGCCGTGGGACTTCCGGCGGAGTCTGCGGGGCTCCGGGAGGGCGCTCGCTTTCGGGGGTCGGCAGCGCAGTGCGGGGGGCGGGACGGGACTCGAGGTGTCTCAGCCCCCGAGAGGGTCCCCCGCAGCCGCAGCCCTCGGGCCGCACCGTCCCCGTGCCTCATCCCGCGGGCCCGGCACACGACCGTCTGCTGAACCGACGACTCACACCTACTCCGCGTACACTGGCGACACACGGGAGCACGGCTCCCCTTGCTCGTACCACGCGCACGTCGCACGAGTCGCCTCACATGTTGCGGGAAAGCCCGCGCAGCCCGCCACCCAGCGGGCCCCTCCGAGGACCGCGGAGTCCCGGGACCCGCCGCAGGCCAGGCTGCAGGAGGGCGCGGCCCCGGCCCCAGGAAGCAGGGGACGAGCGACATTTCTAGGTCTCGCTGGAGACAGTGGGGCATCACGGCCGCTGGCGGAGGGTGGACCCCGCCTGATGGACTGTGGAGGCGCCGTGTGGAGCAGAGCGTCCTGGAGTCCCCGGGCCACCCCCAAAGGAGCTGAGGTGCTCCCCTGCTGCTAAGGGGGTGGGAGCCACGGGCCAGGACGGCGGGTAAAGTGCCGTCATTTCCCCGGGAGTCTGCCCCTGGCTCTGTCCCCACTGCAGGACGCTGGTGGCGGGGGGTGCCGGGCAAGGACAGTGCGTGGACAGCAGGGGCACGGGACAGCGCTCTGGCGACACCGGAGGTCACGGTGCCACTGGGTGAGAAGGCAGCCGACACCTGCCGACCCCGACTGCTCGAGCTCCGGAATCCCGTCTGTGCGGGGCTGAGGCTGTCCTGACGGTGTCACCGGCCGGGGCGGTGGCGGAGCTGGCCGTGGGAGGCATGCGGGGAGGGCGGCCAAAGCTCCCGGGGCCGACGGCTGCACGGCAGGTCTGTGACGAGCCTCTGGGGACGCAGCCAGGGCTGCTCACACCACGGAGGCCGGCAGGGGGGACACACTACGGGGACCGAGGACCAGCACACACAGTTGTCGCACACATGCACACGTGCTCACACACATGTACACACATGCACTCACACGTGCACCCATGCACTCACACACGTGCTCACACTCAGAATGCACACACTCAAGCACATGCACTCACACACACGCACACACATGCACACAAAATAGTCACAGCTAATTTGACTTAGGTAAATTTTGTGACAATGAACTGCCAGTTACAATAAGGACGTTTTACTCTGACAGGAACACAGTGTTCGTTCTATAATTGTTCAGTAACCTGGTCGTGGATGAACTTGTCTACTTGTACGATGCATTTCACAATCTAAAAAGTTACATCACAGTCCTGGTTTCCCCTGGGAATGCAGATGACCTGTCACCTACCCTTCCAAGAATCAGGCCAAACTACAAGCTCATGGCCTTCCTTGGCCCCATCGGGGCTCTGAGGTCACAGGACGACCAGCTGACAGAAAGTCAAGGGCGAAGTGGGTGCTGCGGGGGGTGGCGCCGAGCCCTGGCTTTCCTGGGCCGACGGGGACATGGCCAGAGGATTCTGGCCAGGACGGCTGAGAGGAGGCAGAGGCCGCACGGCTGGCAGAGGGTGAGGTCCCGGAGCTGCCCGCGGGGTCGGGGCGGGGTCGGGGTGGTACCGCCTCCCGCGAGCTTCCCTCCAAGCCCGCAGCCCCACCACGGGGCGTGAGAGGGGTGCCTGGGCCAGGCCTGGAAAAGCGTCTCCAACACAGACCCTAGAGTATGCAGGTCGGGCTTAACCGCTGTTTGTTTTATGAGAACAGACAAAGGGTGAACAAAGCCACCTACGAAGATTAAAAAATGTCACATTTGCCATCAAAGAGGTATTGTTATTCATACACTTAAAAAGTAGAGTTTAAAAATGGGAGGGATGCAGAATGGAACAGACTAACTGGGCTTTAAATGCCCGCCCTCGGCCTCCGCTCACAGCTGTGGAAGACGCCCACCCCGCGTCACTGCGCCGTCTGCCTCCGCCCCCCCCCTCGGCCCCCCACCCGGGTGCAGTCTGGAAAAGGGAAAAGGCCCGTCTTCTCCCAGGGCACAGAGGGAAGGTCACCTGTCCCTCAATAGCCTGTCTTCTACTTGGGGCTCTGGTCCGGTGTGAACTCAGAACATCTCAGATACGCACACGTCTTAAAGTGACAGTTTCCAAAACCGTAACCGGACCCAGGACACACAACGTCCAGTGGAGAGTGACGGAGACGTCGTCCGTGAACGCGGCATGCCCGCCTGCTTTGGGGTGGTGCCACCTGCCCCAGATCTGGCACGCTGGGCCGGCCCCGGACGCGGGGCTCCCGCCCTCTCCCTCGCTTCCTGCCCAGGGCTACCCAGACTGGACATGGAAAGCTCCGGGGGACGGGGCTGCTGGACACGGGCGGCTCCGGCCACAGCACGCCCCCCCGGGCTGGCCTGCCACGCCATGAACTGCTTGGCCCCCACTCTGTCACTGGGGCTGTGGTTTCAGGGACACACAAGATGAACTACGAAGTCTACTTTGAATTGTGGTCGCGAGGATCGATGAGACAGAGGCCACAAGGGGCCCTCCCTGCCCCCCGCTCTGGCACTGGGGAGGGAGCAGGACCCCGAGGAGACGCTGGCCTGGGGGGGCAGGGCCCAGGTGAGTGGTGACCTGCGCGTCCCTTCCTGCGGTGCCCCATGAGGAAGTCAGCTTCTCCAGTAAAAGCAGGAACTCTCAGGGGTCCGGGAGGTATGCGCGTCCCCACCCCCCACTCCACGTCCAGAGGGCGCCTTCACCTCCCCCCCCCCCCCCCGCGAAGGTCAAGTGGACGCACCTCCTCTCTTCTCAGGCTTTCTCTCCTCTTCTGCGTCCCCCATGACCCCAGTTCACACTAAGCCCCTTTCATTCTCCTGCTGGCCCCTAACTAGGCCACTCAGGGATGCCAGTCCCGCAGCCCCGCTGTCTCCCAGAGCGGACCCTGGGACGCTGCAGAAGGGACCAGAGAGGGGTCTGGGCCCTGGAAGGGACACTTCTTTCTGTGACACTTTCAGGGAGCCAGCTTAGTGATTCCTTCCCGAAAAGTTAGAGGAAAACCCAGAACGACCGGACTGGCTCGGTCCTCCCCTCCCCGACCCCGTGACCCGCAGGGACAGCTAGCTGGGGCGATGGGCCCTTACCTGCCTTTTCTCCCTCCTTCCCGCTCTGCTGCCTGGACCCCACGGCCGGTGCTGGGCGTCCTGCCCCAGACGCAGCCCGCAGGACAAAGGGACAGGGCAGGGGTGGCCCAGGCCCACGCAGCACGCCCCTGCCCACAGCCTGCCTGCGCCTGCATCGCGGCCCCCAGCGCCTGGTCACGGGAGTAACCTGGGGACGCGCTCTGCCAAGTGGGTGAAGTGTTAGGGCCGGGCCCGCGCTCCTGCTTGGCACTGAGGCCGGCCTGGTGCAGAACGGAGACAGCGGCAGGCGGCAACCCTAGGGAGCCCCCCCGCCCCCCGCAGGGCTCCAACGCCCGCCCTTGGCTAGGCGCCCCGCCTGTCCCCTGGGGGCCCGAGCACGCTGCCTGCTAACGCCGCCCGGTCCACAAGGTGCCATCTCCAGGGACGACAAACTCACTGGAACCGGCCACACGACGGGGTCGCACACAGAAACCTCTGCCTGGCCCCCTCATGCTGGCTCGCACACGAACGTGTTTCCTGACCTCGCCGTCAGGAACGTGCAGACGTGCTGTCACGCCTGTGTCACCAGCACCGGCCTGGCCAGCAGGCCGCAGCTCTGCCCTTGTTGCACCCTCCGAAAGGCTCCTCCGCCAGCCACGCCGCCCTCCCCCACCCCATGAAAGGCGGGGTGAAAGGCGGGGCTGGCCGCTCAGGGTGCCTGAGCCCAGCCTGCCTGGGCGGGAGGGCGGGGGCAGGGGCCCTGACCCCCTGGCCGGCCCGGGCCCCTCCCGCCTGGCCTGGATTTTCCTCCTCCTCACCAGCCGTCCAGGTGGCAGTCCCGGAGGATTACTAAGAGGCTATTCATTACATGTCCCCTTCTCCCTGCGGCGTGGTCACAGGCGCCCTGGGTCGGGCGCTGGAAACGTCCCACGGGAACCGACAGACACCCGGGGAAGGTGGGGGTCTCCCAGAACCGCGGGCTGCAGCCCTGCCCTTCAGAGGTGGCTTTCAGGGCCTCCCTGTCCCTGTCACCGGGACGGGGCCTGGCGCCCTGAGAGATGCGTGGTGAACGGACGTGACCGGGTCTGCTCCCGACCAAGTGTGCGGAGGAAACAAAAGCGATCCGGGAGGAGCCCGCGGTGGGCGGCGCCCCTCCCCCGCTGCGGCCTGCTCCCCGGGGTGTGCAGGCTGCCACCCGCCCCGCAGACGGCCCTGGCGGCGCTTGACCCCGCACCCCGGCCGGGGCGCCCGCAGCTCGGCGCCGGGCCCCGTGCGCATCCACGGCCAGCACTGCGTGCCGCTGCCCGCCACAGGCGGTCGCCAGCGAGTCACCACAAAGCCCCTCGTCTTTTCGGGGCACGACGGGGCGCGGCCCCTCGATGGTCACTGCTGGGCTCCTGCCCAGGGACAGAGCGCGTGGCAGGCAGCAGCGGAGCCGCGAGCGGGAGGCGCGGGGGCGCGAGGCCTCCGGACCCTCGTCAGGGACGTGCCACACAGAAGGGCGTCTGCTGGAGGCCAGGGGGACCCCCACAGGCCCTCGCGAGGGGGGCGGCCGGCGTGCTGTGCTCCGGCGGTGACGGGCTCCCCACCTGCCGCCAGGCCGCCGTCCGGGGCGGTGTGCGGACGTGCGGGGCTGGACGGAGGGGACGAGCCACGGCACGCGGGGCCCCTCCCCCAGGACGGCCCGCACCGGCACTGCCTCGCTCACCAGTACAAGTAGTAGGCCACGGCCACGGCCACCAGGGCCGCGCAGACGCCCGAGAACAGGCAGGTGGAGCAGCTGGCCAGCATCCTCGGCGCTTGTCCTGCTGCTTCTGAGAGCCGGCAAGAGCGAGGCTGGCGGCGTGTGCGGTGTCACCTCCGGCCGCAGGATAAGGAGGAGGGATTATGCCCCCCCCCAAACCGCCTGTGTCAGACGGGCCCTGGGCGCTGAGAGGCTCTGCTCAGCAGAAAGCAGGGGCGCACACTTCCGGGGCGCTGCCCTCCGGCCCAGCAGCACCCTGCAAGCCTTGGGGACCGACTCCAGAGCAAACAGGACTCTGAGGCAGCGCGTAAAACACGGCCTGCAGCAGGGGCCGCGGGGGCGGCAGGGCTGTGGGGTGCGGGCGCCCCACTAATCCAATAAGCGGCTTTCCGCAGGAGCTGCTGTGAACAGGTGGCATCACGGGGCTCGGCCGGGACACGGGTCAGCGTGTCACCCCGCACCTGGCCCTGGGCTGCAGACCAAGCGTACGCTTCGTCCCTGCCCCGCCTGTCACAGCCTTGAAAACCCCCAGAGAGAGCACCAGGCCACAGCTCACGTCCGGCGAGCCGGCGAGGGGCCCAGGCTCAGCCTCAGCCGGAAAGACCCCCGAGAGCGACGGGCAGACGCGCTCTCTTTGGGGCAAGGCCTCAGGCCGTCGTTCCCCGGCCCAGGCAGGACTGCCCGGCTGCCCACCACAGTGACCCGGGCGTCAGAGGCCACACGTGACACCTGGTGTCCACGTCAGGCCCTGGTGCTACGATGGCCCCGGGCAGGGACACACGGAGAGCCGCAGGGAGTCGCACGCCGCATTCTGCAGGGACAGGGCTGCACGGCCAACGACGAGGAGACCAGCAGATGCGAGACGCTCTGTTCCCTCCCACGTGTCCCGGCCCGAGACTGAATCCGCACAAGGAGCCGAGAGCGAGACAGAGACCGGGACCGACACGCCACTCGGCGCAGAGGCCCCGCTGGACACACGAGGAACGAGGGACAGACTCCCCTGTGAGGCGTCTCGGGGGCTCTGTGCTCGGCGCGTCTCCCTTCAGGGTCACCGTGCTGTTCTGGGGTGACGTGAAAGGCGTTGCTCGGTGCATCTTCCCTGGCACGTGACACGAAAGACCCTCTTCCCAACAGGGGACAGCCCGCCGCCAACACCCTCCCCGGCCAGCGCCCGCTGCACGCGGCACTGCCCCGTGCCCTGCATGGGGGGGGACGCAGTGCAGAAGCCTGAACCCGCCCTGCACCCCAGGGCTCTGCTGGCCCCGGCGCCTCCGGCCAGTCCAGAGGTCCTTCCAGAGGCACAGGTCTGTGATTTACCCTTGGCCTCTGGCCCGAGAAGCCATCAGGAGGGAAGGCAGGTCGTCACGTCGGAGGATTGCCCTGAGTGTCACCTTGCTGGCTAAGGCTTTCCAAGTCCTTAATCCCAAAGTGGCCGCAGGAACAGCTGAGCTGGGAGGACCAGCCCCTGCCTGGCGGTGCGGGCCCTCGGGGAGGCCTGGGGAACGGGCCACGCCCCAGCCAGCCACCAGGCCTCTGCCTTCCTAATAAACCGCGACAGGAAACGGCTCACGCAGGAAGCTGCCCAGTGGCCGACGTCTGCACCACGACCACCCAAGTCGGGTCCCTGGGGGCCCCTGGGTGCGGCTTGGCCACAGGGATGCTGGCCCTGGCTGCACACGGGGGCCTCTCTCAGGCCTCTGTGGGGGGAGGGGGTGGAGGTGCCCTTGATGTGAGTGACAGCCCCTGGGCTCAACCTTCGCCCCAAGGCAAGTTCTCATTAGAAAGGGACCCAGGGTGGCCCTGCCCTCCTCCAAAGGCTCTCTGTTTGCTGTCGGCCCCTGCCTCATCTAGAACAGGAATCAGGTCGCGGCCCCCACGGCAGCCACCCGCCGAGCTCCAGGCCTCTGAGACGCTCCCACTTCGGGTCCTCGTGCCCGGCTCCCCACGGAGCTCGCTTGGTAGGAGACAGGCTGGCCCCGCTGAGGCCGGTGGGCGGCCCGCAGGCCTCGGACACACAGGGCCCCCTGAGCCTCGCGCTCCGACCGCGGCCCTGGGCTCCCCTCAGCTGACGTCAGCACCAGCTCGCGGCACCCCTGCCGTGCCCTTTCTGCTTCTGCTCTGCACTGGCTCCGGGCCCCTGGGGAGCAGCGATGGGCACAGCACGCTGGTGGGGAGGAGCGGGGGACAGAGGACAGAGGCACAGCCACACCTGGGCCGCCCACGCCCCGGCGCCCCCCGGTGGCCGCGCAAGCTGGTTCTCCCGCAGCGGCGGCCCCGCCCCTCACCCGCGCTTCGGGCCGTGGACCTCGGGATCCTCAGTGTGTCACCGAAAGGACCCCCTGTCTCCCTGTGACGCTGCGTGAGGCCACGCGGCCAGTCCTGTGCTGTGACCATCTGGCCGGAGGGCGCACGGCGCAGCCTCGGGCGCCGGACCCCGACCACGGCGCCCGCACTTCCAGGCGGACGGAGCCTGCTCACGGCAGTGGGGACCGTCCCTCTGCCTCCATCGGCGGGTGGGGGCACATCTCGGGGGCTGCGACCCCTGCCTGACGTGGCACACGCCAGAAACGGTGCGCTCCCCCCGGGCCGGCGCCGGGGGAGACGGACGTGGCTCCCTCCCCGGCTGCAGGCTGGTCCTGCCTCCCGTAAGGACGCTGGGCAGTGGTCACTGTCATCACACTCTTCATGCTACTTGTGAAAAACACAGCAAACCTAGAATGTTTGGGATCTTGGTTTTATTTGTTTTGAGATAAAGGGTGGCGTAGAATTTTGCCGAAACCCTCCAGCCGTGTCTCCGCTGGCCAGAACGCCCCGTGGGGTCGTGGTGGCACATGTCCGGCTGGGCGGGCTCAGGACCCCCAACCAGAGGGCCCGTCGCCTCCGCCCGCGAGCCGCCACCCGCACGACGTCCCTGCCGGTCTCGCTCTCCACGGCTCTTAAAGTTAAGGAGAACAAAGCTAACTTGAACATGTCACACGAGAAAACGTCACAGGAACGTCACATCTCTAGGTCACTTCTCTCGACCTGAAAATTAATGATTTATAACAAACTTCAAAAGAGAAGAGCAGGACTGTGTTGACAGAACCGTCAGCTGGTTTCCCCAGGGCAGCGACATCAAAGTTACGCTTAAAAAACTTAATAAAACCTTTCCTTGGACGAGGTAAGTTTTCTCATGAAATTTCTACACGTCCTTTTTCACACCGTGGAGAGAAACGCCACGCGTAACCAATGATTCCTGCTTAACTGGCCGTGATTACGATCATCAGGCATGGACAAATGTGAGCGGCGAGCATGCACCTGTGGCGATTATGTAGGTTCGAAAAGAAGCCCCCTTAGTAACCCCGCTGACACCCCGCGTCCAGTGGAGGATCCCATCTGCGGCCCTAGGGCCCCTGAGGCCGCAGCGGGCGGCTCACCACACCTGCTGAGCCCCGCCAGCCCCGCCCTGGGAACAAGGAGCGGAGGAGCACACAGCGCACCTCCTCAGGGTGTGACCCGCCAGGAGGAACATCAGGCACAGACCTGGCGGGCGGGGAGCCTGGGCTGGGGGAGGGAGCCTCACACCCTGTGGGCCATCCTGCGGGCCATCCCACCAGCCACAGAAGCGGCTCTGTGAGCCCCAGCTTCTAGGACAAATACGATCCACCCGTGCACCCCTAGGGGAGGGGCTGGGGGCCCATGGGACAGCCCTGTCTGCCCAGCTGCCAGGCCTGAGCACGCACACTCTCCACCCCTCCCGCGCCCCGTCAGCCGCCTCCCCTCCCGTGTCTCTGCCCACCTCCTGTCCAGGTGTGTGCAGGTCACAGTCCCCATGGGGGTCCCCGTCTGCCAGCCTCACCTCCTGGCCCCAGGGAGGACCCCACCTGGACTCATCCAGAGTCAGGTGCTGACAGCCTTTGAGTGCCCTGGGACGGCTCATTAACACCGAGGTCTGAGATGGCAGGTCAACGTGGAAACTGAGGAAGGCCATGCAGGCCCTGATGACACACAGGTGACAGTCCAGGGAGACCATGCCCAGACATGCAGGTGGCAGATCAGAGAGACCACGTCCAGACACGCGAGTGACAGGTCAGTGACCACGTCCAGACACGGGTGACAGGTCAGTGACCATGC
>CM053507.1:778680-804140 GCA_028627145.1 Eidolon dupreanum
CACGTGCACATGCACACACACACCTGCACACACGCATGTGCACACGCACGCCGTTCAGGCTCGGGCGCCGCCTTCTCTGACTTACCGAGGCACAGGGTCGGCAGGGCCAGCGGGAGTGGTCGTCCTTAGGGGTCTCCAACTTGAAGGCCTGGAAGCGAAAGGCACAAGACACGTACTTAGCGGGGGACACAGCGGCCACACCCCTGCACGTCAGGAAAAGCGGTGACTGCGAATGAGCTTTATTTCCCTGTGAACGGAATATTCCACCAACTTGAGCAAACCCAGGGACGAGGCCCACGTCCGGTGAGGAGGCCCACAGGTGGCTCACAAATGAACACACCCTGGGAGAACCACAAAGCACCCACTCTCCCTGCGGGCTCCGAGGACAGCTGCAGGTGGCTGCCTTCCGCCCCCGGGCCCCGGCCCCGTGACACGCCAGGCTTTGCACCTCCCAGCACAACGACGACACCGACCTCATCTGCTCTCTCACCCTGTCCCAAAGCCACCAAAGCCTGCACCCGGGCTCCTGAGCAAGCCAGCCGGCACCCCCGCCAGCCCGGCCTCAGCCTACGACCAACGGGGCAAAGCCCCGGCCGGCTGTCCGCTTTTGGTCCTTGTTTTTGTCTGTTTTTAAATTGTGGCAGCCCTGCCTGGGGTGGGGGGTGGGGGTGGGGGTGAGGTTGGATAAGGAGGAGCTGGGGCAAATTGCCCCGAGTTGAGAAGTACCGATCTAAAGAAATGTGCTGTGCCCATGAGCTTTGACACACAGGCTTTGACCAATGGCCTTGGCCACGCAGATCCTTCCTTCCACATTTCTTGATGATGACAGAAAGAGAAGCTAGCGGAGAGGCATGAACTCTGCCACCACCCGCAAATCCAGAGGCTTGGATCTAGAAAATTCCCTGCAGCATATCAGAAGCGCATGTTTTTTGACTGAGAGGTAAATGACAGTCTCGCTGGGGTGTGACACGGAGCCGTGCATGTAGCGGGCTGTGTCACACCAAGCAACACTGACCTTGAGGACTCCCCTGCGTTTGTAATGAGGGACTGCGAAGAATCAGAAGCTGTGAGACAAAATGGTGCCAATCCCACCAATTTCCTTTTAATAATTTGGGCATTTTGTTACTTCCTTCTCTAGTTTAAAAGTGCACTGTTTTTAGTGAAAAGCAAAAACATCATAGTTGGAAACCCAAATTTAATTAGAACTCGTAAAAGCTAATTTTGTTCTTCCGCCCATTAAAGTCATTAATTGTAAAAAACAATAATAAAATAAAAAATAAAAACAAATTGTGGCAACGTATACATAAAATTCACCATCTTAACCATTCTTAAACGTAGAGTTCAGCGGCATCAAGCACATGCACAGTGTCATGCAACCACCACCACCGTCGTCTCCAGAACTTTCCATCGTCGCAAACCGGAGTCTGTCCCCACTGAACACTCACCGCCCTCCCCTCCCCCAGCCCTGGAACCGTGAACGTGACCCCTCTGCGGCCCTCCTGGGAGGGGGGCCGCACGGCGCTTGCCCTGTCTCAGACCTGTGTCCTGAGCGTGGCCTCCGGGTCCATCCGGCTGGAACAGGCGTCAGACGTCCCTCCTCCCGAAGACGGACTGGTGTCCCGCTGTGGGGACGGAGTACACTTTCCTTCTATGAATCTCCTGGTTTTAGCTTTCACATTTCACAGGTCTGTGACCCGTTGGAGTTAATTTTTTACAACGGGACGAAGTAGGGCAAAGGTACACGGTTTTCACGTAGGGGTGTCCAACCGTCCTGGCGCCACCTGTTAAAAACACTGTTGCTTCCTCACGGAGTAGCACTGGCCCTTCGGCTGGAAACGGGCGGGCGGCCAACTGGGGCGTGGGTCAGACCCACGCCCACCTCCCTGCCAGCCCCCGACACGTGGAGGTGGTCACTGCCACAGAGAGCCCTAAAGCCAGGTTGTCTTTATCTTCTCAAAATTATCCTGGCTCTAGTTCTAGGTCCTTGGATGTCCGTGTAAATCTTAGAATAAACTTGTAAATTTCTACCAAAAAACCTTGCCAAGATGTTTTATCGTGACTGCACTCAACCTACGTATTGATTTTGGTAGAACCGACGCGTTAGTAACACCGGGCCTTCTGCTTCACCGACATGGTCAAGCCCCCCAATTACTTAGGTCTTTTTAAATTTCTCTTGGCACATTTTTGGTTATAGTCGTCCCTAAGAATTTCATATTTTTGAAGCTATCGTAAATGGTGTTTTATGACAGCTTTCAATTGTTCAGTGTGAGGATGTAGAAATAAGATGAATTCTGTTCTCTTGATCTGTCTCCTGTAAACCCGCCTAACTCACCCGTTAGTCCTCGTAGCTTTTTTGTAGATTTCTCAGGATTTCCTGCATAAACCATCGCGCCAGCATGACAGACGGTTTCGCGGCTCTGCTCCGTCCGGTACGTCTCTGACCCCTCTCTCTTGTCTCGCGTTTCCAAGACAACACTGAACCGGAGCGGGGAGGATGGATGCTCTCACCCGGCTCCAGCCTCAGGACAGCGGCGTCCGGTTTTCGGCCCGGGGTGTGACGTTAGCGACGGGCTTTCGCAGACGCCTTCCGCTGAGCTGGGGCGGTCCCCTTCCACTCCAGTCTGCCGAGATTTTATTTTATTTTTTTTACCATGGATAAGTATTACGTTTGTCAAATGCTTTTTCCATCGGCGTGGTCATGTGGCTTTTCCTTTTTTGTCTGTTCATATAGTGGATTTTAATGATTTTGAATGCTGAACCAACCTTGCAATCCTGGGATAAATCCCACTTGTTTGGGATGCGGTGTTCTTCCTGCATATTGCTGGACTCGATTGGCTAAAACTTCCTAATTCGTGAAGGACAGTTCATGAAGAACACTGGTCCACGGCCTCTGTCTGGTTTTGGTGTCAGGGGGACGCTGGCCTAATCACATGAGTTGAGACGTGTCCCCTCCCCGTTCCTGGAGGACTTTGCGTAGAGTTCATATTATTCCTCCCTTGAATGTTTGACAGAACTCATCAGTGATGTCATCTGGGTCAAGCGTTCTCTTTGGTGGAAGGTTTTTATATACAAATTCGATTTTTTATAAAGAGGCTTATTTTGCCTTTAATAAGTTTTAGTGATTTACATCTATATTGCAAAATTTTCTGCCATGAAGTTTTTCATAATATCCCTCACCAGTATTTTAACGTCCGTAGGATGTGTAGTGACAGCTCTCCCATTTCTAATTTTGGTAGTTTTTCTTCCCTCTCCTTTTTAAATATTCCTGATAAGTCTAAAGAGGGAGCTTGTCCACTTTAATGATCTTTACATACAAAGAACCAACTTTGGTTTCATTGTTTTTTTTCTTTTTGTTTATTTTCTGTGGCATTGATTTCTGCTCTTTATTTCTTTCCTTTGTTTACTTTTTCTTAAAGTTAAAACTTAAATCATTGATTGGAGAACTGTTTTTATGTTCATATATAATCATTTTATGCTATAAATTTCACTCAAAGCACTGTTTTACCTGCACTCCACAAATTCTGATACGGTATGTTTTAACTTTCACTTGGTTCAAAATGTTGTGAATTCTTCCGACCCAGGGGCTATTTAAAAGTGTGTTTATTTAGTTTCCAAATATTTGGGGATTTTTTCAACTATCTTTCAATTACCGGTTTCTAGTTTAATTTCTCCATTGGTCAGAGAAAAATGCTTTGTAAATTTTCGATCCTTTTGCATTTTTGAGATTTTTTTTTTATGGCCCAGAATATGGTCTTTCTTGGTGGTGAATGTTCCATGCACACTTGCAAAGAATGTGTGTCCTGCTGTTGCTGGATGTAGCGTTCTGTAAACATCAACTGGGCCAACCTGGCTGAGGCCGTTGCTAGCTTTCCACACCTCTGCTGATGTCCTGCATGCTTCTGACAGCCGGTGGGGGAGGAGCACTGGACTCGCCACCTCTAGCTGCGGATGACAAACTTCACCTTTCAGTTCTGTCGGTTTTTGCTCCACGTATTTTGAAACTCTGTTATTCAGTGCACACATGCTTCGTACGTTATGTTCTCTGACAAACTGATCCCTATAAAATATCGTCCTTATTCCTGGAAATATTTCTCGGCCTGAAATAGTAGCGCCCCACTTGGGACATGCCGATCCATGTCTGCATGCGCACCTTTTCCCAACCTTTTACTTTCAGCCTCTCTGTACCTTTGCATTTAGTGTGGATAGCACTTTTAAGTAATTTTTTTTTAAATCTGATCGGACACTCTCTGATAAAATGCCTTTTATTTGGAGTTGTCAGGTTGTCCACATCTGATGTGATTGCCAGGATTTAAATCTACCACCTTTCCATGTGTCCTTTCTGGATTGGTTTGTTTCGTTTTGTTGCTGTTGTTGTTTTGTTTTGTTTCTGTCTCCTCCTGGATTAGTGATTTTTTTTAACGATACCATTTCATTTACACTATTGGCTTGTTATCTATACCTCTGTTGTTTTTTTTTAAATGGTTGCTCTAGGGTTTACAATATTTATCTTTACTGCATCACTGTCTGCCTTCCAATAACACGTCGCATGCATTTTAAGAACTTGACAACAGTTTTCACATTCTCGTTCCTACACTTCGTGCTGTCAAGCCTCATTTGTACTTAGAAACTCCACGAGGCATTATTACACTTACTTTGAAGAATAAGCTATTTTGAAAGGGCTTTTTAAAATGGGAGGACAAAAGTCTTTCAGACGTGCCTGCATTTCTGCTGCACATCTTTCTTTTAGACCCAAGTGTCCACGTGGTGTCATTTTCCTCGTCACTGGAGAGCCTCCTTTACATTCTCTAAAGTGCAAGACTGCCGCAATAAATTCTTCCAGCTTTTGAATGTCTAAAACAGTAATTTTTTTTTTTTTTTGTCTTTTCTTCAGCAGGATACTATGTCGGCTACAGAACTGTAGGTGAAGCTTGTTTTTTCTTTCAAAATTTTAAAGATGTTTCTCCATCGCCTTCTGGATTGCATAGCTTCGGATGGAAAGTCTGCTGTAATTTCATCTCTGCCCCTCCGTACATAGCAGGTTTTTGCCTCTGGCTGCTTTTAAGGTTTCCAGAAATTTGATTATGATGTGCATTGGTGTGGTTTTTACATGTTTCTTTTACCCAAGATTTGTTGAGCTTCCTGGAAATAAGTTTTCATTAAATATGGGAAATTTTTAGTCATTATCATTTTTTCAAATAGTGCCCATCACACACAACTCTTTTCTGGAATTTAATATCACATATATTATTCTCCCTGCAATGGTCCTGCTAATGCTCTGCTCATTTATTTTTTTCCTTTTTTCCGTTTCATCTTAGAAAGTTTCTAGTGCTACATCTTCAAGAATACTGGTCTTGTCTCTGCAATATCTAAGCTATTAGGAATCCCATCCAGTGGACTTTCCTTTCTAGGAGACAAATTTGGGTCTTTTTGTGTCTTCCATTTTCTCCTCATTTTGTTCATATTTTCTCTGTCATTGAACACATAGAGCATATTTATAATAGACGTTTTTGGCATCCTAGTCTGCTAATTCTATCGCCGGGACAAACATGGATCCGCCTGGATCTGCGTCTAATGACTGACCTTTCTCCCCTGGGTTAGATTTTCCCTCACGTGTGAAGGTCCCGGACGTTGTGGATGCGCATGGTCCTTCAGGTGTCGTCAGCCTTCGTTTGGGGCTGTAGTCCACTCACGTAGAACCAGTTGGACGCCTTCAGGCCCTGCTGTGAACTCTGGCTAGGCGGGCCCTGAACGGCTGGCGCCTGGGCTGGGAGGCCGGCCTTCCGAGGGCCCAGCCGCCCCCTCTGGATCGCGAGGTCTTTTCATCCGGTAAGTGATTACATTTAAAGTGAATGAGATAAAGGCTCTGGTTAAAAAATTTTTTTTTGTCAGACTTAAAAAACTGTCAAACTTCGATTAAAAACAACTTTAATCATATGCTGTTTATGAGGCACATCTAAGACATAAAGATACAGAAAGGTTAAAAATAAAAGAATAGAAAAAGATATACAAGGCAAATACTAACCAAACATAACAGCTTCAGCTATGTGAACTCAAGGTCGAGTCCTCAGCTGTCCCTGGGATCCCAGCACCGGGCCACGCCCGGCTTGCCCGTCCTCGGCCAGCGGGCACGGGGAGCCCCGCGCAGGAGCCTGGGCCGCAGGCCGGGCCGTGACCGCACGGTCCAGTCCGGCGACCAGGGGACGGGGTGGCCGCTGTGGCCCCTCCACGTCAGGGGACGACGTGCGGGTGGCGGGGAACATGGGAAGCATGGAGGAGCTGCCGAGCCGGGGACCCACGCCTCGGGACGCGCCGCTCACCCGAAACCAGCTGCCCGGGGAGGCGCTGTCCGCACCGCTGGTCAAATGCTTTCAGGGCGCGCAGGGCCAGGGAGGCCGGCAGGGCCAGCGCTGGGACCCGCCCCGCCCCGGAGCCAGCCAGGAAGGCGCTGTGTGGCAGGCGTGGCCCGGAACCTCAACCTGCTTCTTCTGGGAGACAGACGACTTCGCCTGTGGCGGAGAGAGCCGGCCCGGAAGCCGGCCACGGGCAGTAAGTCCCAGGGCCCAGCGCGCCGTCCCAGAGGCCGCTTAGTGGGGGACAGCTGGGCAGACTGCTCCCTGGGGTGCCACACGCCCGGGCTCTAATGGGCCTTCCTGTCCAAAGGCCGACAGTTGGCCTGGGGAGGCCTAGGAGGCCGCAAAGACCAGGATCCCAGACTGGGGGGGCCGGACATCCCAGATCGGAACCCCTCCCACCTGAATCCTGGGAGTGGACAGCATAGCAAGTCCATTTCTGTGCTGTAAAAGGACATTATGGGACATTTGTTAACGACAACATTAACACGCTTGATGGTTCATTCGCCAGACCCTGCTAGAGTACTACGCGTGTGTCCACAAAACGTAGTCAGGGACGTCCAGGGTCCGGCAGGGCAGGGCTGGCACGCCAGGCCACCTCCCGCTTACTCCTGGGGCGCAGGGCCCAAAGGCGGGGGCTTGCCCAGGGTCACGAAGGCGGGGGCTTGCCCAGGGTCACGAAGGCGGGGGCTTGCCCAGGGTCACGAAGGCGGGGCTTGCCCGAGGTCACGAAGGCGGGGCTTGCCCGAGGTCTCGAAGCGCCTCCCGGCTGAGGCTCCCTGCCCAGGGGAAACACGACCTGAGCCACGAACACAAGCACATCTGCGCCTTTAAATGCTCCAGCGGCCACGTTAAAAAGTGAAAAGAAACACGCAACACAACATAGCAGCACGTTTCGTTTAACCCGATGCAGCCGAAACACCACGGCCTCGCCGTCTACACGGCAGGACGGCGGCGACGTGGCACCGGGGCTCCGCGTGCTCCGCGGCCCCGCGTGCGCGGCACGAGCCGGCGCCTCCGCGCTCGGACCAGCGGCGGGAGGGGCCCGCGGGCTCCGGCGCCACACGCTCCCCGCGGGCAGCCGCCCCCCCACCACCTTTTCCACTCACGTGTTAAGAAATTCAGAAGCTTTTAGCTTCTGGCTTCAGAAGTGTCTACAGTGGGGAACCCCTCCCGGGGGGTGGGGGGGATACCAACTCCTTCCTGGAAACACAACGTAACCAGTTACGAGATAAAGAAGATGCAGGAGACAGGATCAGTGAATATTTCCAATTTTCCTTCTTCTGTCAATTTTGGAAGAAGGAGAAACTGATTCCTTTCTGGAAATAAGTGCCTGATGAGTGGGCGAGCACAAACGCTCGGCATCGCCACCCCTTCCTTTCCAATTCTCTTTTTTTTCCTAAAAAAGTTCTTATTTGTAAGAAGCTTCTCTTATTTATAGTCTTCCCCGCCCCCGCCTGTCTGTCTCGCCCCACCCCCACCCCCGCATTAGAAGGGACCAGCTGCACCAGCAAACCAGGGGCCTGGCCACGAGTCCCTCCTGCGTGCCGTTAGTACACCGCTACCTGTCACATGTGTCGAACACAGTGTCACATGAAGCTTCTCTGAAACCCTCAGGTGACCACCGCCCGCTCACCCCACGTGCTGCCCAGGGCTGGGTCGGGGGCTCTCTCTCCCTAGGTGCTTGTGTCATTAACTGGTAGACGCACGTGAGTGAGAATAAACAGAGCAACTGGCAACGTCACTGGTGTAAAGTAAGGCTGCCACGAGCACGAAAGGAAGTCTAGAAGTTTATTTTCAAAAGGCCACATGCACATATGTGACCACACGCACGCACACACACGCACGCACACGCACAGACAAACACGCACGCACAAACACACACGCACAAACACGCACGCACACGCACGCACAAACACGCACGCACACACACGCACACACAAACACGCACAAACACGCACGCACAAACACGCACGCACAAACACGCACGCACACGCACGCACACACACGCACGCACACGCACGCACAAACACGCACGCACAAACACGCACAAACACGCACGCACAAACACGCACGCACAAACACGCACGCACAAACACGCACGCACAAACACGCACAAACACGCACGCACAAACACGCACGCACAAACACGCACACACAAACACGCACACACAAAGGGCGACAAACGGAACTGCTGAGAAAAGGGAGACGTGTCCTCTGACGTGCACCCTGACAGTAACGCGGGACAGGCCGCCGCACTGGGACCTGGGACCGAGCCCCAGCACCCGACGACCAGGCACATGCAAAGCCCCGGAGCCGCTGTGCTGCTGGGAGCCCCAGACGCGGCCCTCGCAGGCTGAGCGGCCGAAGGACCCAAGAACAGAGGGACCCGGGCCTGACCCGTCCCCACCAAGCAGCCACCCAGGTGCCCCACAGCGGGCTCGGCAAGCAGCAGTCACTGCTGTTCCGGCTGCTGGCTTTGAGGAAAAAAAAGATGCGATGCTCCCCTCGGATCTGCTGAGCCATGAAGTGATTCAGCAACAGGAAAACCAAAAGCTGGCACAGAAACGCAGGGCTGCGCTGGGTGACAAGCAGACGCCCGGTCTGGGTGCGGGCGGCCAGAACAGCGCGTGCTCACACAGCGGCCCCGTGGAGTCGCCGGCAGCCCTCGTGGCCTCTGCCCCGCACGTGACAAGGGCAGGCGGCCGGGTCCGCCATGCAGCGAGAACTGAAGAAAGCGGGCTGTGAAGGAGTGTGCAAGTAGAGAGCCCATCTCTGTGTTAAAAGCATGTGCACATGCTGTGTGAGTGCATGTGTCACGTGCGTATGCACGTGTTGTATGTGAACTGTTGCATGTGCGCACTGTGTGTTGTGTGCATGCACGTGTGTGTGCATGTGTGTGTGCACGCATTGTGTGTGTGCATGTGTTGTGAGTGCACGTGTGTGTATGCATGTATTGCATGAGTACACTCTGTGTGCACGTGTGCGCGTGCATACGTTGCGTGGTATTATTGATATTTTGGTATCGTTAGCTGTGGTATGTAAAATAATTATGTTTAGAGACAGAAAAGAAAACTGAAATGTGTGCGAAAGAAAGAACACCAAGCAATAGGAGAGGCGGATTTGGGGAGAACCAAAGAGGATGTCCAAGGATAAAAAACATAATCACTGAAATGAAATGCTTAATGGCCGGGTCAAACAGCGGATCGGACAGACGCAGGCAGCGCTGCGGGACCGGAAGAGAAAGCCAAAGCGGTTCCTGGGAACGTAGCGAAAAATGAGCAGAAAACGTGAACAGGAGCTTAAGAGGCTTGAAGGGTGGCGTAAGTCAGGCACGAGGTAGGAGCGAAGTTCAAGAAATTCAAGAAAACAATGACAGGAGCTGATGAAAGACACAGAACTTTGTCTTCAGGAAGCGTATTAAATCCAAAGCGAGATTTAAAAAAAAAAAAAAAAGGAATCCGCTCTGAGACACCACAGTGAAACTGGAAAACACCAGAGCCGAGGGGACAAAGAGCCAGAGAGCAGACGTGCTACCGACCTCGGACGGACAAGCGAGCCGACGGCCCACCCTGTGACGGCGACAGGACGCGGTGGCACGCTGCAATTCTAGTCTCCGGACAGTCAGTGCCAGGCACACCGTGTCCTCTGTCCGGAAGCCAGCCAATGTTCAAAGCATAAAATCGCTACACATTTAGAAAATAAAAATGTCTTCTGTGTCGTCGTTCATGGGTCACAGAAGAATAGCATCAGAAAATTTTAAACACTTAGAACTGAAAAATGGAGATGCTACATACCAGCACGTAAAGAGTGCTGTAGAGCAGATGCAAGGATGGAAAGTTACAGCCTTAAAGCTTATGCTAGAAATCAAGTCTGAAAATGGAGAAACCACACTCAGAAAAAATAAAAAAGAAGTTACACTTTCAATCTGGTAACCTAGAAAGGGAACGCCAGAATCACGCGAGGAGCGTGGAAGCGGAAAGCGATGACTCAGAAAACGGGGACAACGGGCCTCTCAGGCTAAAAGCTTCGCGAACAGCCACGGGACAGGCCAACCTCCGCGGAGACGACTCGAGAAAGAACAAAGGTAGAAAGCATTTTAGGAAGGAAAGGGGCAGCTTAACGTCAGACGGAGCAGGGACTCGGCACGACCTGCGTGCCGAGCAGCTGACAGTGGACGGCTGTGGGATGGCCCCACGGGCACGCCCTTGCTGGGTCCCCTCCCCTTGGGGCGGGCTGGACCTTGTGGCTGGTTTCTAACAAAAGGGGTGCAGCAGTAGTGACCAAGGTCACCTCCGACATGAGGTTTGAAGATGTGACTTCTCCGTCCCTCTCTCTGTCTCCCCCCTCCCACACACTTCACGTCTGCGTCCTCCAATAAGCAAACTGCCACGCTGGGGAGGCCCTCAGAACGCTGGCGACGGCCCACACGTGAACCCGGGCCGGCAGCCTTCCCCCGGAGCCTTTGTGTGACCCTGGTGACACCCGACAGCAGCCTCGAGAGGCCCCGAGCCTGAGGGCTGCAGCGCCGGTGAGGTGACAGGCTGTTTAGGCCACCAAATGCTGCATCACTCACTACACAGCGACGGGTAACCAAGGCAGACCACTCCCTGGACAGTAACTTACCCAGCCTCATCCAGACGGGCCTGGAAAACCCAGACCGTCCGCGACTGTTACAGATGAGGAAATCGAACCTACTGAAGCTGATAGAAAATAATACTGAACGTCAACCCTACTTTCAAAAAGAGACAATCAAACAATTCTCTATAAATGCGATGTAGATCTTAACTCAAATAAAAGTATCATGCTTTATGATAGCCCATGAAAAAAGAGAAAATATCAGACCAGGACGTGAGCCAGGGACTGCACGGGAGCGGGCACAGGCTGGGAACCCACGCGGAACCAGTCCCCTCGGTCTGATGCCACGCGCGCTCTTTCACACAGCAGGAGAGGAGCAAGGCCACCCACCGGAGACCGTGAGACCCGCCCGATCCAGACCCCGACCCCAGGCGGGGCCAGCACCATGGAGGGCACGAGCGGCCAAACTCGCCTCTGGACATTCGTGCAGAAAACTCTGAACGTTAACAAAGCAAACACGGTAACGGGACAATGAGCAGCCGACCAGGGCCGGGCCGGGGGCTTCCCGGAGGGCCAGGGCGTCTGCTCACGTGCTCCACCTTCGCAGACGAAAGGAGCCCCTGGCGCGATCAGACCCGTGCGTGCAGAGAGTCTCTGCTAAAACGCCTCTTCCAGCAACATCCTTATAGAAACAAGTTTCCTAACCTGGCACGGGGCATCTACAGAAAAGCAAGCGATCTCTCCCTTTTTGTGATTTCACCGTTGTAAGAGGGTGACGCCCGAGGAGACATTTACACGCCTCGAGCCCGCCCCGCTGTGCGCCCGCCGCTCGGAGAAGCAGCTGCTCATCCCTCCCAGGACGGCACCTTCCGACGCCAGAAGCCGGGGAGGCCTTCCTGCCCCTCCCCCATTTCGCACGTGCTGGGGAGACCCCTTCGGGTGTGACAGGTGCCCGTCGTTCCGTGCCCGAGCCGCCGGCCACCTGCTCTTCTTCCCTTGGCAGCCGACCGTCTCCCAGGTGCTGCAGGAAGTTCAGCGCGGCCGCCGCGTCTGCCGGGCAAGGCCCCTCCTGGCCGGCGTTCCCAGCGGCACAGGCCCACCGGCACCCCCACCCGGGCTCCCCGAGGCGCCGGTCTGAACGGCCGGTGGCACCGTTTCTGCCTCCTGGTGACGCACGTCGGGTTCGCCGACGCCGCGAGTCAACTGCCTGCCGGTCCTGTGTCTACCGTTGCCTCCTTAACGCTTTTTCAAACTTGCAACTGAGATATGACGTACGTACAGGAAAGCACACGTCTCGACCTTGTCGCTTAAACCCACACGCACACCAAACACACCGTCACCAACGCCTGGATCAAGTAACACGGCTCCCGGTGTCCCCAGAGGACCCTGCACGCCCCCCCAGCGGCCCCAGGCGTCCCCCGGAACCATGTCAGCCGGTATGGCCCGCTGTCACCTGCCTCGTGCTGCGTGTCCGTGGCCGGGCGGCACACACCTCTGTGCCTCACGCCTTCTGCTCGGCCCACCTAAGCTGACGCATACCTGCCCGCGCTTCTAACCACTTTGTTCTCTTTCCCACTGCGAGTTATCGCTCTTCTTTTACCTGGGGACGGACACGCAGAGCCCCCCGGGCCACGCGCACTGCATGGTACTGCGGTGGCCGGACGCACACGCTGGTGCTGGCCCACACGCGCACAGCCTCCTGCCCAGGGCCGGCCACGCGGTCTCCTGAGCGCCGGCTTGTCACGCTTCAGCCACCCGGGGGCATTTCTACATGGCCCTGATGGCCGCTGCAGGTCGGTCTTGAGTCTCTGTCTCCTTCCCGTCTCTCTACCTCTGATCCCGGAGGCGCGGTGGGCAGTCCGGAGCCAAGCGGCCCACGTCTGTGCCAGCGCGACGGGGCAGCAGCGCCATTTCTGTGAAGTTGGAAGCAGGACGAGGAAAGCCCGGCCATGCCGCCCCGAAGGCCCAGGCGGGGAGGCGGGGAGGACGGGAGGCCAACGTTAGCAGCACGAGGAGCAAACACGCCACCTCCACTCCCAGACCCTGTGGACGTTCGCACGGAAAATCCCCGGACCCACACACCGTCTTCAGAACGGGCAAGGCGACTGGCCACAAAGTCGACACCCTGAACCGACAGCAACGAGGAGTGAAAGAAACGTTTTCAATTAAAACGAATTTTTAAAACACACTTACAAAAGCTACAAAAGTAATCGGGGCACCTGGGAATAAAATTAACCACAGAGTCTAAGATAGTATGTGGACTATTACAGAACCTAATTGACAGTCATTTAAAAGGCCTGTGTGGATGGAGACGTGTGCCATGTTTACGGCGGGAAGACTTAATGTCATGCAGACAAAACGTCCCCTCGAACAGGTCTGTGGAGTCAATGCAAGTTCAGTCCAAACCCTGGCAAAGGTCTGCATGAAACTTGACACGTACACAGAAGAGCAAAGGCCAAGGACGGCCAGGTGCTCTGCAGACCCAGGGGAGGATGTGCAGACAGCAAGCAGGTGGACGGCTGGCGGTGACGCCACTGCCCACGCACACACACTGACCGGCGGGACGGAGCCAGACGGGGGCCTGGGTCATGGCCGAGCGGGCACCACAGGTCAGCAGGGAAGGCAGAGGGCTGGTGTCAGGACAACAGGTCCTGCACTGGGGACAGGAGAGAGCCGAGCTCCCTCCTCCCCAGCACACGCAGACAGGGCCCCAGGGTGGAGGGCGAACTCCCAGACTTCTACGAGGGGGCGCAGCCCACGGTGGGGGCGACTTCGCAGCGACACTCGGACGGCGTTGCCCGTCAGGGGGAGATGGGTGAATGCCACATCGCACTGAGAATTTCCATTCGTCCAGATAAAGTGAGACGACAAGACACGGCCGGGAAGAGGCACGTGATACACGCATCACGACGCAGGGTTAAGAAGACACGTCACATAGACCCACACGGAAGGAGCACGTAAGAAAAAGACACGGCCCCGTAGCAACGCGGGGAGAAGGCCCCGCGGAGGACGCCTGCACCCCCAGGAGGAGGAGGCGCTCGACCTCGCCGGCCGCAAACGCGGGCCAAGGCCACAGGGAGATGACGGCGTCCTGGCTCTCTCGCCTGGCAGAGGTCGGCGACAACATCCAGCGCTGACGGCCGCATGGGTCCACCGCACACACTGCTGGAGGTCGTCGGGGAAACAGCCCGGGACCCACGTGTCAACCGCCCGGCCCCCGGGGCCGCGGGCAGCCCCCTGGGTTTCGCCTGCACGGAAGTCTTGGGTTTCCGTCATTCACTTCCTGCTTCTCCCACTTGGTCCTCATTTATTTAACTCGGTTACTTTGTTTAAAAACTTAAGCAAATATTTTAGACCAGAGGTTGTAAAAACAGAGGCCCAGAGGCTGAATTCAGGCAGGAGCATTTCTGAGTTGCCTGCAGTTTCTGGCTTGTCCCAGGGCCCAGAGCTCTGTGAACTCTGCTCCTGCCCCAGCGGGCACAATGGCTGTGGGGGCCGGGGTCAGGCGAGTGAGCCCGAGGTTTGCACGGCCATTGCCACCATCCTGTCGCTGACTCACCTTCCTGCCTGGTCACTGTTGGCATCTGTGTTTACAACCTTCACACACAGCTTTGTTCCCCGAAAAAGAAATGTTTACGCCCAGTAACTCACTGAAATGTAAAGCAAAGACGTGAGACGTACAAAAGCAGCTGGGGGTCCATCCGGGACAGTGCGTGCCGCCGGGAGCCGGAACAGAACCACAGGCCTCCAGTGCGTCTCCTGAGGAAGGTTCTAGAATGTAAGTTACAGTAGCTTGCGCCTCGATCTGGAAAGCTGAGAATAACCCGACAGCGACGCGCACTCAGACTTCTGCCCTCCAGGCGCCTGCTTCTCTGTCGCCGCCACCCACCCTCGTGGACGTCACGGCAAGGGGGCCTGAGTGACAGCTTAAAGAGACCCGCGGGAACCACGGGGCTTTTTCTAACCCTAAGCCCAAACACCGCCCGTGCCACACGATCGCTAAATGTGAGTATTATGTGAATCTTCTTAATAAAAGGTACATTCATTCATTCATTCATTCAACAACCACTCCAATTAGGCTGGGACCGTAGTCTAAATTAGAAATCAGTCTACGAGAAGCGTCACCCAGTCGTCGGCACGTTCTTCGTGCCAAGTCGACGACGGCTCTGCACGTGTGTAACAACAAGCCGAGCACGGCCGTCAACTGCGTTTCTGCCCCCGAGCGGCCTCGGACCTCGCACCCCCGGACCTCGCACCCCGCCCCCCCGCATGGGCTTCTACAAGTGAAAAGTTTTTCAATGAACATTCTGGGAAGCGGGTCGCTCTCTTCCTGAAACGGAGCGCTCGCATTTGTTGGCTTTTCTGAGCATGCAGGCGGCTTGCATCCAGTCAGACCTCGGTCTGAAACCCGGGTTTGCGGCCGGCTCGTGGAGCGGCCCCGGCCCCACCTGCCCGCCTCGGTTTCACCATCTGTGCAATGGGCAACACGGCGGTCCCCACGGGGCTGCTCTGAGAATCATGCAACAAAGGAGGCACGCGAAATGCCTGAGGGGGTGCTGCCGTCGCGGCTGGGTTGTGAAGACACCACGCAGGGCCTCGGTCACACAGCGGGGGACGCACAGCGGGGACGCGTTTCTCGGGGGCATGCACTCACAAAGCTTTCAGGTCGGCAGGCCGTGAGGAGGACAGAGCCGCCACCTGCGGCCCTCCGGCTCAGCCCCGCCTGGCCTGCAACTGCCGCGTCTCTATTACTGATTTCATTCCCCGCCCGCTTTCCGAAAGGGATCCAGGCGCCCCCCATGAATGATGCATGGCCTTCCCGAGTCGCCTGGGGAGAGGCCTCGCCACCGCTGGCATGCTGCCCCCACCCTGGGCACCCAGCTTCCGTTTCCAGTCCTGTGTGATGCAAAGCACTTGGCCGGGAGAAACTCTGCCAGCCATGTGTTCAAGGTCACGTGTTCAAGGTCATGTGCTCCTGCCACTCGGCAGCAGTAGCATCACCACGTATCCTATCTGCAGCCCTCTGGCTACTGGGAGAAAGACATGGCCTGTTTAACCACAACCCAGGGCCAGCTGGAGACTTCGGCCCGGTGGTGAGAGCCTGGGCCAGCATTCCCCTCCCCCACCCCACCAAAACAGACACACAGACGCCAAAACAGACACACAGACGCCACCAAGGTTATGTGTTTCGGCCTCTGACACGTTGCTTGATAATCAAACACGGCACAGTCTTCTAAATAAGCAGGCGAAAGTGTCAGAGAAGGAACCATTATTGTGTTTGTGCAAAAGGAAGCTTTTTAAAATTAGTCATTTAGGATAAATTTTAAGATTATTATTAAGTGGTTCTACAAATGACAATTTAAGTCACAGTCGTTTCGCTTTACAATTTGAAGCAAGTCGTTTAAAACTTCAAGCATTCTTTGGATAACCACAGGTAAAATCCGTAAAATTTCTGAACAACTCTTTTACAAAAGTCAGTCACCTGTACTGTAAACTTCTTAATGAGAAGGCTAAGTAATAAAGACCTCAGTTACATTAAGTCCTTCAAAAAGCAGAGAAATGTAACCAATATGCCCAATGTTTTGCTCCGTCAACATCAACCAGCCACAACTTGTAACAGTGAAACACAAGGCCAGAGAGGGCAGGACAGGAAGGGAGTGGAAGCCATGGCTTCGGCCACAGGGGCAGTCTGAAGGTGACGAGGGGCTGCGTGCTCACCGTGGGGCCCGGTCACCTCACCCACACTGTCAGCCCCCTCTCATGTCTCCTGTGTTAAGCTGGCCAGAACGTCAACAGAAGGGGTATGTTTCAGGGGTACATGTGACTGCACAAATTCACCAGACCCTTCCCCACAAAACCCCAGTAAATCTGGTTCTTCTCGAATACAATCCCTGCTCATGAGGATTTCGACATTTCCCTCCCACCTCTGATTTCACAGGGATAATGGACTTTTAGACTGACGATTCTGGGAAGACGGGAGTCGGTGGAACTTAGTCTCATTTCTGGCCACGCCGATCTGTGACCTGACCGTCCACCGGAAACTGAACCTCTCCGTTTCCGCAGACCAGTCCTTTACAGGGTCAAAGTTCGATCACAGGTCACACGTCAAGGGCTAAGTCAGTGCATCAGGACCCACCTCGAGTGAACGCGGGAAGCAGAAGCAACCATGGTCGCTGGGTGATGGGCTTACTCTAACTTCCAAAACAAGACAGCTACTCCCAGGTGGCCTCCCAGGTGGCCTCCCAGCCGGCCGCCCAGCCGCGGCACGCAGACGCGTGGGCACACACAGCGTCTGAGCGGGCAAGCGGGCCAGCCCAGGGGCGGCGGCACCCTGCCCGGAGTCAGCTTCTACCATCAGGACCTGGGACACTTCAAGGACCCCTCCTGCATCTTCCTTCGCCACCCACGATGCTGACTTTGCCCTGCTCTCTCTCACTCCTCAGGCTACTGCTACGATGCAGGCTTCTTGGCAGACACGCCCAGGTAGGGCCCCACGAGCACGTGAAGTCTGGTTCAAAACATTACAGCACGCATGGCACATACCCTCCAAGGCCCGGAGAGGCCCTGTGCATCCTGAATGTAATTACACACAGCTTCTTCTTTAAACAATGTAACCAACCCGATCCCTAAGAAACACCGAGAAATGGATACAGAAGTAAGTGGTAACAAGCTAACTGAAACTTTGAAAGAGCTGGCAGAACAGGGTTGGTGGCAACAGTAAGGAAGTGATCAAGTTAGAGAACGTTCAGAATCTGACCGAGACCTTTTGCAGAGCTTTTAAACAGAGAAAATGTTGATTAGCAATCCTTGAATGAGTATAGTCAGCCCGAGGCAGAGCGGTGACTAAAAAACATGTAGGGGACTATCCGGGTTAGCTGGGTGTGACAACTGGGCCCTCAGCAGCAGCTCACCAGCATGGGTCTGGGCTCTGGGGTGCTTTTCACTTTTAATATGGTGGCCGCTTCCCATTCCAGTCCGTCTCAAGCCCAACAGCCCTCATTTTGCCTTCTCATAGGATCATATTTCCTACAGAAAGGAACCCAACTGCTCAGGAATCCTCCTGGACAAGATAATATTGTGCTTAAAACTAAAAGATTTGGGAAGCCATTATAAAAACATTTCCCCTATTTCACTGAACTTCTCTCAAAGTTAAAAAAAAAAAAAGTATAAATTTCCACGGTGCTTCAACTGCCACTAATCCTTTCCTGAGAACCTGGGGATCAGAGGCTCCAGGGTCCTCTGGGCCACCCTGGGGTGAGGGTGGCTTCCTCCCCATGGCTCTTGGATTATGGGCCCATCACGTGACTGGGGCGATGGAAATTCACAGTCAGTCTTTGGTCCAAACGCCAAAGTCAAAGCTGAAAAGTCAGCGCACCCCTCCCTTGCAGTCCACCTGCAGCCCTCCCCCGATCCCAGCAGCAAAGGCTGACAGCAACACGCGGCGGCTGCGTGCTAGGTCCGGGGTGCAGCGGGGGTCCCAGGTCCCCAGCGCCCCCATGCCCGCCAGACGCAGGACGCATTCCGCCGGCAGCGGATCAGAGGGGCCCCGGCAAAGTCCAGAGACAGGAGAAGGGGTGACGCGCCCTCCCTAGGCCCGGCCTCAGGGCCACTCCTGGGGCTCCCCCTCCCCGCGCCAGCGCACCGGGCCGCGGCAGCCTGCAGCGGGCAGGCAGGGAAGTGGCTTGGGCCTTGGCGGGACA
Source organism: Eidolon dupreanum (assembly GCA_028627145.1). Lineage (NCBI taxonomy): Eukaryota > Metazoa > Chordata > Mammalia > Chiroptera > Pteropodidae > Eidolon > Eidolon dupreanum. The sequence continues at coordinate 797,309 of CM053507.1, forward strand.
AGGCCCGGGGAGGCCGGGAGGGGGGACCCGGGCCCCCAGCACCCCAGCCCTCCCCGCCCCCCCCACCGCGGCTTCCTGCAGGCCCCGAGCCCCGGCGGGGCGCAGCCGGCCCCCTGCGGTGGGGACCCGGGGCTGGGCGACCTCGGGTGACCTGGCGACCGGGCGAGGGGCAGGGGTCCGACCTCGGGCGGCGGGGGGTGGGGGGACGACCTCGGGCGGGGGCTGGGGCCCGGCCTCGGTGGGGGCCGCGCCGCTCACCTGCTGGTCGCTCGTGTGGCCCCGGCGTTGTGTCCGGGCCGCTCTGGCCTGCGCTCCGGCCCTGGGCGCCGGCCCTGCGTCGGGCCTCAGCGAGTGCGGCGCCCGCCGCCCCCGGCCCCCATCCTCCCGCCGGCCCGGCCCGCCGCCCTCCGCCCTCGGCCGCGCCGCCCCGCCACTTCCTGTGCGCGCAGATCCCACAGTTCCGCCGGCGCGCGGGGCGGAGGACACGCGGGGGGTGGGGTAGGGACACGCGGGACGGCGGGACGGGGACGCGCAGGGGGTACGCGCGGAGGGGACAGGGGCACGCGGGGGACACGTGCTGGGACGGGGGGGAGCATGCGTGGCAGGGGGACACGTGGGAGGACGGGGCCATGGGGTACAGAGTTCCCAGGAGGGTCAAGGGACACGCGGGGTGGGCCTGAAGCGGGGGAACAAGGGGAGGGGGAGGGGGCAGGAGGGCGGCTGGAGGGGAGACTGGGGTGGCGAGAGGCCGGGACGGGGTTGTGGGGCCGCCGACAGGGAAGGGACCTGGAGCCTCCTGGTAACCGATGGCGGCAGGAGGACGCCGCCAGACCCCTGCGTCTGGGCTCGGGGGGTGAGGGACCAACAAGGTCCATCCAGGGGCGGGAATTGGGGGCGCAGGGAGGTGAGCAAGTGGGGGCACAGACGGGGAACTGGACGTAGGGTGGGGGTAGAGCCTGACGGGAGGGGGTCCTGGCAAACGGGGCCAGGCAAACAGCCCCACCACGGGCCATGCGGTCCGCCCATAACTCCCCCCCCCCCCCCGCCCCCGCGTCTCCTCCCGAGAACCCCGTGTGGGCGCTGGGGGTGTTCCTGGGCTTGAGCTCTGCCAGGAATCGTCCAAGGGTCACCGCAGGGGTGGGGGCACGGTGGGGAGCGTCCTGGGAGCCTCAGCCTCTGCTGGAGAAACATGTTTCAGACCCACCTGCGGAGCCCTTTGACTTATGTATAGTAGGCACCTGCTGGCAGCAATGTATGGGTTTTTGACCCTAGCGGAAATTTTCCTGAATGGGGCGGGGAGGCGCCCTGAACTGGCCTCGGAGCCCCGCCCCTCGCCTGCGGTCACTGACCCACTATCCCCTCCCCCAGAACAGTGGCCCCAGCCCCACCCTCCGCACCCCCACGGGGCACCTGCCCAGTGGCTGAGCTTGGAAAGTGCCAAGAGAGCAGGCCAGACAAGACGGTCCTGAGGCTGCGGCCGGTCATCAGCCCTTGGCTGACCGCAGAGGATCAGCTCCACTCCCCATTCTCTGCCCCATTCCTGGGTGTCACCTGATGCCTGCTGGGTCCTCAGGTCCACCTGCGCCTCCTGAGCCTAAGATCCCAGGTGCTTTTATTGTCACCGTGCCTGATTTCAAGCTTCCTCAAATTATTTCAGAAAACACCTAGACAAATTAAAATAAAATAAAATAAAATAAAATAAAATAAAATAAAATAAAATAAAATAAAATAATAAAAATAAAATAAAATAATAAAATAAAAAATAAAATAAAATAATAAAATAAAAAACATACGTGCACCTGCTCTACTCCCAATTCCCTTATCCTTGGAAAAGAAGTTATGGTTTGCAATGTTTGTGCAAATTTAATGTTTGTAAAACCTTGGACCCTATACTGCCACTTTCAGTGGTCACCTGCAGCTAAATTCCCACAGGCGCCTGCACATGCGGAAGGCTTCTGACCTACAGTATGTAATTACAAAAAAAAAAAACTGAAAACGACCAATAGGTCTGGTTAAAGAAACTCCAAAACATTCATAGTATTTTTAATTTTAAACACTAAAAAACAGTGTAATTCTATACATACTGATATTACATAATCTTCAAGATTTGTTAAATTAAAAATAAAGATGCAGAGCAATAGGTGTACAATGATCTCTTTCGTGTATTAAAAAACAACATGTGCACTTACATGTCCAGAAAACTTCCGAAAGAATAAACATGAGACGGTCGCTGGCAGGGCAGGGGAGAGAAGCTTTTATTGTATGCTAGGTGGTGATGTTTAAGCTTATCTTACGTACACATTGTAATAATTACTTGTTAAAAATTAATTAAAAAGCATCTCATCATTTAGGTATTTGATGGCCCCTTAATAGTTACTTTGATCTTTTAGATCAGCTCAAAATACTGTATTTGTCTCATCATTGTCAAGTGTCATCGGTATAAATGGTCTATATTCAGTTAGAATCTAAGATCGATCTCTCAGACCTGCGCTGAGCAGGAATTTGCCTCTGGGAAAGCTCATCTGAACCTGTGAGCTGAGTAAACATTTAAATGAAACTCTGGAAGTCAGCCGGCCAGCCCTTAGCTGCTGTGCCAGGCCCTGTGGTGACAGGAGATGTGGTCATCGCTCGGATTCACAGAGAGCCTACTGTGCGCATGCACCATTTCCCCCACTTACAAACGCAGGCCGTGGGTGCAGACAGTGGCAACTGCTTTACGTCTGTGGAAACCGAGGCACAGTGAAGCTGCAGGCCTCCCCCACCGCGACACGCCCGTGGCCATGCGGGAAAGTCCCTTGACCCACACGCCCTGCGGCCTCCGCAGAAGTGGGGAAAGGGAGTCTCGCTAGGGCGTTACTTGGCACAGGTGTGTGGAGCGAGGGGCTTCTGCCCTCGACGAGAAGGAGGGTGGCGTCTGAGCGCCCGCCGTGAGCGCGGCTGGACCCGGGAGAAGGCCGCCCGGTTCGTGGCCTCCCACTTCACAGGGAAGTAAACCGGGGCCGGAGAGGCGATCCCCAGGTCGAATGGCAGACAGTGCCCACTCCGAGCCCACGGGGTCTCCCAGTCCTGAGACTCTCCCTGGAAAACTTTCCCGGCCCGGCCAGGGGCATGGACGAAAGCGTGGGCTCCAGGTGAGTCGCAGGAGCAGACACCAGCTGATACAGATGGCCCCCGGGGCAGCTGGACACGGACAACAGGCTGTTGCCACTGCCAGGAACCTCAGAGCCAGCCTGTGACCTTGTGCAAGGTCATTGCCCCTTTAGGTCTCAGTTTCTTTTTCTGTAAAACAAGGAGTTCCCACCGCAGACTTCCCCGATCCCCAAGACTGTGCCAAGACAGCACAGCCCCGGGCTGACCCAGGCCTTTTAACAGTCTGAGGCAAACCTCACGTATACGCGAGATGTAAAAATCCACCAAAACAGAAGACAATAACTTAGCCAGGGATTTATAACTCCGGCACATTAATACTGATCTCAAACAGATAGATGTTGTATACTTCTGATTAAGACGTAATAGAAAAATAATGACAAATGTAATTTTTTTCAGGAGACAAATTCTTTAAAACATAGGCTTCTTTCTACAAGGGCAAAAATCGCACGAAGGGCGTGTTTGGGGGCGGGCTGGAGGCCCCGGGCCAAGGCGCACGCCTGCTCGGGTGGCTGTGGAGACGGGCACTCGGTCTGCGGGGCTGACTCAGGCTCCTTCGTTGACATCGCCCGGACGTCGAGTGCCGGCTGAGGGGACCGGGTGGCGTGCAGAGGGGGGACTAGAGAGACACCTGGCCCGATCTGCCTAGTGGCCAAAGCCAAGGTCACGGGAGCAGGGGAAGCCGGTTCTGGGGCAGGTGTCCGGCACATGGGAGGCCGTGCGTGGGGCCAGCCCTGAGTTTGGATCCCCCTCCCCGTGAGGGTAGGGCTGTTATCCAGCGCTGGTGCCCTCTCTGCCCGAAGTGACTGCTGTGTGCAGCTATCCCGTCATGGGGACCGAAGCCCTATCACCTGGGTGCAGGGCCTGCTTCAGCAGGAGCCACTGAGCCATGAGCCATGGGTCATCAGCACCCTGTCAGTGAGTCCCACGGTAGAGTCGGGGTGCCAAGAAGCCCTGTCCCAACCCCTTTGTCTTTCACGGGTGTTACAATGTCCCCCGAGCCCCTTGCACCCTAACCCCTCTCAACGTGTACCCCCTGGAGGACCCCCGCCCGACACAGGGCCTGCAAAAGAGACTTTGCCTTGCCCCCTCCTGCTCAGAAACGCCACTGGAGCCGGCCCGTGGCCTTCCGGAGCTGAGCCCAACTCTGCTGTGCACTGCGCATGTGCCTCTCTGTCTTGAGGGTCCCTAAGTCAAGTTAGGTGCTCACAGCCCCTCGTAAAGGTGGGAGCTGCTGCCCTGGGCAGGCTCTGTCCACTGGGTGGGGGCAGAGTAAGCGTGACCTCTCAAAGGAAGGTCTCCCTTCCTCCCACACTCGCCCCCAACCAACACACACACGCACACACGCACGCACACACACACATAAGTAAAAACTTTTCTTTGCTCCAAATCTTTTTTTCGAATGTTCCCTGGGATTTTTTTTTTTTTTAAAAAGAGTGCATACTGTTTTTAACAATTCATCTGTTTCTAAAAATGCACCTGTTCGGATTTGGGGTCGCGTGGCGTGTGGGGAACCCGATCCCACCCGCAGGTCCCGCACACGGGCGCTTCCTGAGCGAGGGGAGGAGTTCCTCCCAGAGAACCCACCCGGAGCGCCCGACGGAGGGGGGCAGCTCCATAGCTTTTGGGGGGCTGCTGAACGCCTCGAGCACTGAGGTACGGGCCTAGGCGCAAGAGCCTGACGTGCTGTCCCTGGAAATACAATGCTCTGAAATCCAAATACTCAGAGTAACAGAAGAGCTGCTTCTGGGAGGAAAAAAAAGAGGTGTGGATAAGTGCGAGTGCCCCTGGACCACCCCGCACTGGCCCCTCGACCACCCCGCGCTCCCCCGGACCACCCCGCGCTCCCCTGGACCACCCCGCGCTCCCCCGGACCACCCACCGCTCCCCCGGACCACCCCGCGCTCCCCCGGACCACCCCGCGCTCCCCTGGACCGCCCCCCGCTGGCCCCTGGCCAGGCCACCGAGCGGCCTACACACCACCTACCCACCACCCCGGGCAGCGGAAGGAGCTCAGCGTCACTTCTTGGAAACGCTAGGGGAGGACGGACGTCAGTGCTGTCCCTTTCGGCCTCGGTCCTCGTGGCTCATTTCCTGACATCACTGTTCCCATCGTCACACACACACAGATCAGACAGACCCGGATTGTGCACCCCTCTTTTTCCTCAGGGCTAACTAGGGCTTGGGGTTCCCGCCTCCAGACACAGCGTGGTGGGGGGCAGGCGCCTGGTCTTCCCTTGAGCTTACGGTCACTGCGTGGTGCAGTTGGGGAACAGGGTCGTCACCCGGCAGAGCCGGTCACCTTGCCGTCTGGGTCTCAGTTTCCTGCATGCTCAGAAGGGCCGACAGAGCCACTCGCCTGCCTCTTAAGGTCGCTGGGAGGACCAGGTGAATTCACACAAGGAAAGCCATTCCGGAGGGTCCTCCGAAGTCCTGCCCCTGGTCTCCCCTGCAGGGCCACCTCCCAGGGCCCTCCCCTCCCAACCCCCCAATTCCCCGCCTTCTCGGTCTCTCCCAAATCAATTACCAAAGTCGTCTGGGCTCCTGTCGGGATCTGAGTCAGACCGCGTGTTCCCTGGTCCCGGACTTCCACACGCCACCCCACCGGGGCGCCCACCGGCCCCGCCGCAGCCCCCGCCTGGCTCCTGCCCGGCTCCCGCCGCCACCCGTGGACCATCGGCGTGAACAGACGCAAACACGCGTCCGCGCTTGGGAGGCCGTGCAGCCAAGGGCACCCTGGGGACTTGGATGGTCGGGTCCCAGGGACGAACGGGCACCCTCAACTTCCCGCAGCGAACTGGCTTGTTGGGGCCGCAGCAGCAAGGTGTCGGGCTGGGCGGCCTAAACGGCAGACGCTTGTCTCACCGGCCCCGAGGTCAGGTGTGGCAGGGGACAGCAGGGTGGGGCCTCCGGGGCCTCTCTCCGGGGCAGTGGCGTGTGGACGCCGCCTTCTCCCCTCTGTGTGTGTCCGGATCTTAATCCCCTCGGCCTACAAAGACACCAGCGCTGGGCCAGGGCCCGCCCCAGGGACGCCACTGAGTCTCAGGTGCTGCTTTCCAGACCCACCTCCAAATGCAGTCTCTTCCAACACATGTTGAGTACAAGACTTAAACACATAGAATTTGGGGGTGACGTAGCCCCCCAAATACTCAGCCCGTAGCGTGTGTATTCTTCCTCTCTCTGTTTCTGCAACGCACGTGTATTCCTTACGTGAGGCTGAAAGGTGCTTTCCGGTAGCCCGTGTCTTATAAATGCAGAGATGCTGGGGAGGGGTGCTGCCCCCCGAAAGCAGAAGGGGGCTCCCGCGGAGAAGTGGAGCCACTCGTCACCAGTTAGCGACCCTGTCCTTACTCTCCCCTCGGCCCACGGCCGCTGGGACCCAGCTAGGACCTGACCCTGTGGGCAGTGGAGCTCTGGGAGGAGGAGGTGACAAGCACACAGGAACGAAGGTGGAGGACAAGCGTCCCGCGGACCCCGCCCAGGGCTCGCCTGCCAACCCCCCCCCCCCCCCCGCCAACCAGGGTCCGGGCCCAACACAAGGGCCTAATAGCGACGGCGGTGGCCGCCTGCGCCCTCGGCCGGCCCTCCATGTGCGGCTCTGTTTAGCTGCTTCTCACCCACTCCCCCAACGTCATCTCAGGGGTGACAGCTGAGGCACATGGCGGCTATGTCACGTGCCTGAGCT
>CM053507.1:811631-834023 GCA_028627145.1 Eidolon dupreanum
AGGCTGACGCGGGGGCTGATGAGCCTCCTGTCTCCGGCAGTTTAGGCAATAAAACTGCCTCTTTTTTCTTAAGCGACGATGCACTTTTAGGTTGCAAGAGGCCTTTCCAAAAATATAACCTCCCTGAAAGAAGCCGCTTGATTGCGTCTCCCTGAGGATGTCACCTGTCACCAGGAGAGAACACGCAGGTTCCCTTCGTGGAAAGCGTCCAGGACTCCCCTACTCGGCGCTGGTGTCCCCCACTCCACGGCCACCTCCTGATGTCCTCCCGAAGCCTGGGGGCCGGGGTTGCTTCAGCACAGGCAGAGTGTGAAAAAAAAAAACGATAAAAAATCAAGTTGCTAACGCTCGCCCACAAGTGCTCTGTGCTGCTAAACACTTGACACATATTAATTTACTGAGTCGTTTAACCACCTCCGAGGCATGGACTACTGCCAATCCCTGCATGACACACGGGGAAACCGAGGCACGGCTCTCTGGCTCCCCCACCGCCCGGCGCCCCGCTGACCAGCTCCGGCCCAGGGACAGACGTGCCGAGGCCCGGGCCCGGCCTCGCGCCCCAGGTACTTGTCAGGAAGCGCGGGGTCTGTGGGGCACTGAACAGGTGAGCGTGGAAGCTACGAGGTTTGTCCTCTCAAGGTCAAAGCCCCGGCACCCGGGAGCAGCATCAGAGACCCTGTAACGGAGGAAGGTCAGGCGGCAGGAGTGGGGTTCAGGCGGGAGCAGGGCGGAGCTGTGGGGGTTCAGAGAGACGCTGGCTGAGGCCTCTGAGAGGTGGGCGGGGTGACCCGAGGGCGGAACCAGCCGGAAGCCAGCTGGCGAGGGAGCCTGGGGGTCGTGCCCGGGGCCAGGCAGGGGGGCACGGAGCTGAGTGACGCTGGGGACACGCAGGCAGGGGAGGGCGGGCGGGAACGCTGGTCTGCGTGCCCGGAGGCTGGTGAGCTCCCTGACGCCCGGGCCTCTGGCCACCCACGGGGGATGGGCACATCCAGCAGAAGGGTCAGCGTGAACGGTGGCCCTCCAGGCCGTGACCACGTGACGATGCTGCGCGTACAGGTGGGAAAGGGGGAGCCGGGAAGGGAGTTAAAACTACTAAACACGAAAATCGTTCACATTCACCTCCAGTTCAGGTCTGGAAGGAGGCTGCCCGCCAGGGTGCGACGCCCCAGCCTCCTTCCCAGAGGCCCTCTGTCCCCAGGGGACTCCCACCTCCCCTTCCCAGGGAGCCCGGCCGTGCCTGTGGCACGTTCGGGTGTACGTGTGGGGCCACCCCTCGACACGTGGCTCTCACGTCCCATCTAGATTTAGACATTGTCTGTCTGAACCGGAGCAGGCTGTCACAAAGCAAATCTGCTTTGTTTTCACATAGATGCTGTGCTTTTTAAACACATCCCATTTCTAAAGCCCTACACGGTGACACTAAAATAGAAATCATGAAGGTAATATTTTCCGAAGATTTGTTTTCTTCTATTTTCTATAGGAAAATACATAGACGAAAGGAGAAAGAATCGGGTAACAAACACCGACCGCCATCGCCAGCCGCACGGTCCCCACCCTCGGACACTCGCATGTGTGCCCTTCCCACGCGGACGGTCTCCCAGCTCCCGACAAGGCGGCCTCGCGGTCAGGCGGGGGACACCGATGCAGGTGACCATCTAGCCCTCGTTCCCCGGGGCCAGGGACATGCTCGAGAGCCAACGGTCCGGCTCAAAATCAGGTCTCTGGACCCCCCACCCTCAAACAGCCTCTCCGCCCCCAAAGAGCGGTACCTCAGCATTGTCAGGCTCCCGAGAGCATCACACCCCTGGGGCTCGGCCTCACCTGTGTTTCTCTGGCTCGGTTACCCGAACAACAAACACAGTCCGTGGGCCAAGACCCCTGGTGTGTGCTCTCTACTGCAGTCCCCACCCCACGCCACCCAGCCCCTCCCCCGCCCCACCCTCCTCCACCCCCCTTCCTCAGTTTCTGTTGAAGAGCCGGGCTGTCAGTCCTATGGACTTTACCCTGGACTGGAGGGCTCTGTCTGGGTCCCCGCTGTGTCATTTAACCCAGCATCCCCAGCCTTTTGGCACCAGGGACCGGTGCTCCTATGAGAATCTGATGCCTGATGATCCGAGATGGAGCTGAGGCGGTGATGCTGGCGCTGGGGAGCGGCTGCAGACACAGACAGGGCTTTGCTCACCCGCCGCTCACCTCCTGCTGTGCGGCCCAGTTCCTGATGGGCCATGGGCCAGTACCAGTCCACGACACGGGGGTCAGGGACCCCTGGTTTAACTTGTTCCTGTCCCCTGCACTTCTGTAAACGGGGTTAGCTCTGTGATCCCATCCAGGCCCCTCCCCGCTCCCTCCGACCTTGGCAAGCCCTCCTCAGAGGCAGCGGGTCCTCCTCTCCCAGGAGGTAACTCTGCTGTTCCTTTCTGTGACGTTAGCATCACACCTGAGACCCCTTCGCTCATGAGGGCCGCACAGGGTCATGTGGATCCTCCTTCCACCTCCGTTTACTTTTCCTCTGAGGAGGAACCCGCCCTCACCCACTCTCGAAGACCCTCGGCGGGGAGGGCCTGTGAGCGCTGGGACAGAAGGGGCCCGATGCGTGACCTGCCCTCGGCTGAGAATGAGCTGGGCCCGCGTCCCCGGAAGTCCCCGGTGATGGGCTTCTCCAGTGTCACCATGAGACGCTCGAGGGACGGTGTCACTTGCTGCAGCTCGTACCCTGGTGGGAGCTTCCTCACTCACTGGCACCGAGAGCCGCACGGCTGGCCAACGCGGCCCGCAGGAGTGGACAGATGCGAACGCTCGCCACACTCCAGGCCGAAGGTCCCACGCTGGACCTGACCCCCAGAGAGCATTGCCACAGGCGCAGTGTGACGCGATGGCAGGGGCAGGCTGCGGGGTGCAGGCGCCGGGCAGGATGCGGGGTGCCGACGTCGGGCAGGATGCGGGGTGCCGGCGTCGGGCAGGCTGCGGGGTGCCGGCGTCGGGCGGGGTGCAGGCGCCGGGCAGGCTGGGGGGTGCCGGCGTCGGGCAGGATGTGGGGTGCCGGCGTCGGGCAGGATGCGGGGTGCCGGCGTCGGGCAGGCTGCGGGGTGCCGGCGTCGGGCGGGGTGCAGGCGCCGGGCAGGCTGGGGGGTGCCGGCACTGGGCAGGATGTGGGGTGCAGGCGCCGGGCAGGCTGCGGGGTGCAGGCACCGGGCAGGCTGCGGGGTGCAGGCGCGCCTGTCCCCACCTCGTCCTTCCAGACTTTGATGCGAAGCTAATGCCGTTTCATCTCGTGCTCCTTGCCCTGGGACACGGGGCCGCGGGGGCCTTGGGAAGGTGGAGAGACCCACCCCCTCTTCTGCCCCGGGCACGTGGATACCAGCCAGCGCTTGGAAATAACCTGCCGAGCTCTGCAGACGTTAGAACATGGCACGAGTGACACAAGGCGTGTGGAGGTGCCCCCAGCCCCGGTCCCCGCCGCCAGGACGTGGCCGGCCAGCGCGGGTTCCCGTCGGGCCAGTCCCGAGGCTGCGGCAGTTGCCCGGGGCCTGGTCCACACCTGCTGTCACCATCTCGACATTCCCAACGGTTTAAAGAGGGACCCCACAGGCTCGGTTTGCATGGGGCCCCAAACGTGCACACCGCCACTGGCTGTGTCCGACACGGGGGCCCACGCGTCCGGGACGCCCTCAGCAAGGCCCGCCACGCCCCACGGCCAGTGACTGATTGGGAGTGTCGAGAAACACTGGCCTCCAAGTGGGCCCGGCCCTGTGGCTCAGCCATGCTGCCAGGGGCTGGGCGGGAGCTGAGCCCAGCGGGCCCACGTCCCACCCGCTCCCCTCCAGGAGCCTGGGGGGAGGCCCTGGGATGGGACGCTGTCTCAGCTCTGCGCCCAGGAGCCACCCCACCGGTGACCACCCCGACCTGCCACAGGCCAGCCGTGGGCCCACGTCCACCTGGGCTGCGTCTGCTTTAGCCAAAGGTCAGGAAGGAAGCGGGGCCTCATGGCAACCAGAAGCCCCAGCAGACCCCCCGAGGCCTGGCCTGCGTGGTCACAGGCGCCACCCCCGAGGCCTGGCTGTGGCGGACAGCAGCGCCCTCGACCCCACGTGGACTCACACCTCCGTGCCAGGAGGGCCTTGTACCCTGGGGAGCACCTGCTCCCAGGCAGCTCCTTCTGACACAGGGAACGGCTGACCACGCCTGGACACTTCGCTCCTGGCTTTTATCTAGAAAAAAGTGCATGTACTGTCCAGAACTCTCTAGAAGGAATTATTTTAAAAGGGTAAACGACGAGAAAGTAACGAGGCCTCTCCAGGCCTCCAGCTGCTTGTGACACCGTGAGAAAGCCCCCCCTCGCCTCACTCTCCGGCAGGCTCCGGCGGTGACGGCGGTGGCTGCCCCACGCCGCGGGAGGGGCTGGGGCCGGAGTCCTGGGGCCAGGGGCCATCTCGGGAGGGCCAGGCACGGCCAGGCACAGCTCCTCATCCGCCGTCGCCCGTCCGAGAGCCGCTGCTCCTAGTGTCACTGCGTGTCCCCAGGCTGCCCGGACTTCTATCCAGAAGAGGTGAAGACCTGGGTTTCCTGCCTGGACCCCCAGGTGAGAGCAGTCAGCCCACCACACCTGCCCAGCACCGCCTCGGAGCACCGGCGGGCGGGGTGGCATGGCTCTCAGGGACGGGAGCTGTGGGGCACGCCGGCCTCCACAGACGGGGTGCTCTGCTCTCAGAGCGGGGGTTGCCAAGATGGGCGCCCACCCTCCCTCCCCGGGAGGGACACTCCCAGGGCAAGGCCCAGGCCTCAGGTGCTTTGAAACAAATGAGGTGCCAGGCGGTGCCAGGGGCCACCCGACACGCCAGGGTCCCAGGCCCGGGGCAGGCGAGGACGGAGGGGCGTGGGGCGCAGAGGCCGGAAGCACTGGCTGGGCCCTGCGAGTGGCCTGGACGCAGGACTCGGCCCCGGGCGCTTGGCTCAAGGTTGGCGAGGGAGCAGGAGCCAGTGTGGAGCCCGCCTGGCACAGCCCGGGAGCAGACCGGGCCGGCCACGGGCTGTGCCCTCCCCGACAGCTCGGTCACATGCTGTCCTCTGGGAGACGTGGGCCTGCACCTGCAGACCAGGTACCAGGCCACGACCGGGTCAGGTAGAAAACAGCCCGTCCCCATTTGTCCTCCACCCCTCAGGAGCTGGCACCTGCCCCCCGCAGCCCTGGCCAGGGCTGGGTGCCCGGTGCTTGGGACGGCAGGCAGGGCAGAGCTGGGGGCATCGCAGGGCAAGGGTGGGCAGGGACACACTGACCGACTGTGAGGCAGGGACAGCAGGGGTGCAGGTCACGGTGGGGTGACGGGGTGACCTCTGATATACTCCCCAGCCTCCTTCCCTGCCCCTGGCCGGGAACTCGGCAGCAGTGGGGGGCAAGGACCGGTTCGGGCGTCCAGGGGCTGCAGCCACGTCCTGGCCCCATGGGCCACAGCGCTCCCACTGTTCTAGTGTTCTCCTTTCCCTCTCTGGCCATCCCCCTTCCCGAACGGGGCAGGGGCCGGCAGCAGAAGGGGGACGGGCCTGGGTCTTCTGCTCCAGGGTCGAGCGCTGAGGCGTAACTCAGGAGAGGGAGGGGCCGGGCTTGGGGCGTCCGAGAGGCCCACCCTGGCATTCGGCCCTCATGTCCCCGCCGCCCGGTAGGCTGGACCTAACCAGGCTGGGCGAGCCGGAGCTCAGAGACGCAGCGGCAGAGGACTCAGCGGGGAGAGCTCCTCCTGCTGGCCTCGGGCACGTGGCAGGAACTGTGGGTGGCCAGGGGAGCTGAGTGACCTTGGGTGACAGGCGACGAAAGGGGGACTTTAGACCTACAGCTGCAAAACACTGAATTCTGCCAACAACTGGGGAGTGGGAGGGGACCCCAAGCCTCGCGTGTGACAGCAGCCCAGCTGACACCTGGATTTCAGCCTGTGAGACCCTGAGCAGGGTGTCCCCTCCCCCACAGGCTGGGCCCGGCTCCTGACCAAGCCCGCTGTCACTTGTCCTGCAGCACAGACATCTGATGCGGGACTAGATAAACACTTAGGAGAGAGGAGGGGGAAGGGGACAGGAGCGAGGGGTGACTGCTGGGAGGGGCACAGGACACCCGAAGTTCCCCCTCACTCCCCACGGGGCACTCGAGGCCACTCTTCTCCTTTGCCTCGTCCTCAGGCCCCCCAACCTTCGACCCCACAGGTGGATGCAGAGGCTGCGGTGGGGGGGCGGGGCTGGAAGGTGGAGCGGAGGCCCCATGGGTTTCTCAGAACTTTGCCCAGAGCGTCTGCCACCCACACCCCGGGGCGCCCAGCCCAGCAGGGCGGCTGAGAAAACCGCTGGCCTCCCCTTCCCGGCCAGCCAAGGTCAGGGCCCCAGGGTGGCCGGGGCCGGACCAACCAGGCCCGAGGCCAGGGCGCAGTGTCTTCCTAGGGTCCCGTCTTCTCAGCCGGGTGCATCCCCAGTCCCGGCGTGAGCAAAACGTGGTGGAAGTGCGGATTCTGGGGGAAGGGGAAGGGAACAGACTGGTGGCGCTGATGCTGACCGGCCAGCGGCCAGCGGTGGGCTCCAGTCGGGGCTGTCAGGAATGTAACCGTCCCGCCCCCTTCCCACGCTACGCTGTCTCCTTACCTTGACCAAAGGGACACAGACAGACACAAGGAAGCCCTCCCACCACACGCACGTGCACACGCACATGCACACACTCACACTCACACGCACATGCGCACACACACGCAGACGCACACACACACATGCATGCACGGAGGCGTCCGCAGAGCCCGCCCTCCCCAGGTCCTGCTGGGAAGGGGACTGGACAGTCAGCCAGGTCACCGCCCACTACTGGGCTGTGGCCAGCGCAGGTGGCCCTGAGGAAGGGGAACCGTGGACCCGGGTGACACCGCTGGCTCCCTTCTCCCCCCAACCCGGCGCCCCCACAAGCACGACCTGCCCAGGCCACCGTCTGCCCCCCAGCTGGACAGCAAGGGGTCTGGAGTGCTGGCTCCCCGGGGTAGGGGACGTGCGCACACGAAGCCAGGCCCCGGGAACTAGGGCTCGGGTCGGGCCTCTGGGCCCTCCTGGGGGCTCCTGCCGGGCTCACCCGCACGCCGTGGCCTAACCCTGAGACGCCCCACCTGTCACCTCTGCAGCTCTGGAAGCCATGGCGCCCCCACGGCACTGCCATGCTCCTGTCTCCGTCCGACTGGGGCTCCGGGGCCAGGGCTCCTCACGCCTGCCCGCACGCGCTCTGCTCAGGGTCCGGCAGGCGCGCAGCGGCCTCGGACCCCGTGGAGGCACGCGGCGCTGAGACCGCGTTTCCAGGCGCTGTGGGGGCGCGCGTGGGCGCAGCCCGGCGGGTCTGCGGGCCGGACGTCAGCCCCGGTGCCACCTCCACGTCACAGATGACAACGGTGGGCAGGAGACGCCCCTCTAGCCTCCGGGGCCACAACCCCAAGTCACAGGCGACACCGGGCCTGCTGCCCACCAAACGCGTTTGCGACACCGGTCCAGACACCCACCGAGAGCACCTGGCGTGCTCTTCCGGACGTCGCTTGGGACACGTGAACAGGCCTTTGCCCGTGAAAACAGGCATAAAACACACACCGCTCGGGCACCGGCGCCTGTGGCCTCACCCACCGGGGCCCCGTCTGCGTGCAGGACGGAGGCGGGACTCCACTCGAGAAAGAGTGGCCTTTTATTTACAGCGGCAGCACGTGGCCGGCCCCACCCCTGCTGGGCAGGGACATCTGTGGGGAGTGTCCAATCCCAGGATCCCCAGCCCGGCTGAAGTCAGCAGAGTGGCACTTCCCGGGCCATGGGCACCGTGGGCAGAGTGCGGGCCAACCTCGTTCGCCTGTCCCGTCCTCCCCATGGGCTCAGTGGGTGTCATTTCTCGCTCTCCTGTGTCCGCCGCTTCTTCGCCTCTGGTCCCCGGCAGCCAGACACCTGCTTCCTGGCCCCGGCCCGAGGCCGCCTTCTCCTGCGAGCCCCTCTCCTGGCTCGGCCCCCGGGCTGCTCCTGGGGTGCAGGGGGGTCGGTCCCGGTGCTCTGCCGTGTCTTCTCAGGTCTGGGGCTCGGGTCTGCACATGCGCCCTCCCATCCACGTGGCCCTGGAACAGCAAGGCCATGCAGCGAGGAGCCACGAAGGCCGGGGTCACCTCGCTTCGGTCTGACTGAAGGGGCCAGCCCAGGGCAGCAGAGGACACAGGAGCATCTGACACAGAAGCGTCAGCAGCCCCAAGAGCAGACATGGGGTCCCCACGCCTGTGGGTGTGCTGGCTCCCGGAACCAGAACGAGGCCTTGGGCAGAGTGAGGACAGACGGGGGAAGGGAGACGGGGGCGGCGTAGGCCTGGGGGGGTGGCCTCGGCTTGCGTGTGGGGCCGGAGACGGCATGGGCTGAGCGACGGGCTCGGGCGGCAGGGCCACAAGCTCGGACCCGCCTCAGTGCAGAGCCGCGTGTGCGAGGTCGGTTGGGGCCGGCCTGGCGTCCACGTGCAGCTGGCCCTGTGCCTGCAGCAGGGCTCAGTGCTGACGCCACACAGGTGGAGGCAGTTTGGGCTAGAGCAGGGGCGAATCGAGACCCTTCGAAGGGCGGGTCCCGAGACCTTGGAGCCAGCTTGGCACATGTCGAATGAGAGGTGGGCCATCTCTCCCTCCCCCAGACGCCCCTGCGGCCCTGGTCCCCGCCCCCCGCTGGGCACTGCGGGCACAGCCCAGCTCCACTGCAGGGGTACAGGACCCGAGTGGGACGAGAGCACAGGGCAGTCCTTAGAGAGGGCTGGCACCCCTCCACACACACTGCGGGTGAGCGGGGGAGGGAGGAGCGGTGGTGGGAAGGGGGGGAGGAGGGAATCAGGGAGCACAGCAGGATCCTGGGAGGACCCTGAAGAGCGTCTGGGTCCAAACCCAGCACGTGCACACAGATCAAGGACGGGAAGTGGTCGGCAAGCGGCAGGTGCAGACGAGGGAAGCGGGGAACATGGCGGGTGACCCTGTGCCGCCAGCACAAGCACGAGGCCCTGCCCCAGGGGGACGCCCCACTGCTGCCCAGCGCCGGCCCAGGGCACCGCCCCCTGACACTGCGGGCCGGGGGCAGCCGGGGCGGGGCGCGGGGCTTCGGCCCGGAGGCCGGCCGCAGGCAGACAGTGGCAGGCCTGAGCCGTCAGAGGCAGGGCCCACGGACCGCTAGTCCTACCTGTCTTGTCCTGCAGCCGGGACCTGGGCCCGCGCTTCTTGGTCCTCGGCTCCCGCCGTCCTTCCCACAGACTCCTGTAGGCCCTTTCCGGGACGTCATCCTCAGGGAAGAGGCCTAAGAACCCAGGCGGGTGGTCAGCGCATTCGCCGCCTCACCCAGCCCGCGAGGGGACCCTGCCTGACGCCCGCCACGACCCCACTGGAAGCTGCCGTCAGCACGACACACGCAGGAGCCGGTTCTCGGAGCGATTAGGACACGTCACGGCCGCCTTCTGAAACACGCTGAGGCGGGGAAAAGCCCTCTCCAGGGCCCGCACTGGACGGGCTTCGCGTCGCTCTGGCCTGAGCGCCGGTCACAGCCGCCCCGTGCCCAGTGCTCGTGCACTTCGGTCCAAGTGAACGTCCAGCAAATACCAGACTTGTTCCCAACGAACACAAAGCATTTAGGGTATGGCCTCACGGGGGGTAGGGGGCTCAAAGGGCAGATAAATGACAAGGCAGGGACCATGAAACGCTGATGCAGAAACGAGGAGGGAGATGTACAGGTCTTCGTGGTAAAATCCTTTTAACTTTGTCACATGTATAAAAAGTTTTATAATAAAATGCTAGGTGAAACGTCTCCATTCGCGAACCTTCCCAAAGATCGTCCTTCGGAATAAGAGGCGCCGCTTGCACCAGCCACACTCTGAGGCCTGGAGGCCCGGCCAGCAGCCCAGCAGGCCTCCCCCGGCCCAGCACTGAACTCACGAGAGCCGCCAGGGGACCTCTGCGACGGTCCCTGCTGAGGGGCAAATGTGACCCAACACGCCCCCCGCCCCCAGAGAGCGCGGGACGCCTGCCACCCACAGCAGTCTCGATGCTCGGCCCAGGACTCACCTGCCGCGAGGTCCTGCAACCTGGAAGAGACAGAGGCGGTCGGTCACCCAGCAGGCCGCGGCTCCCGCGGGCGGCCGCTGCACCCTCCAGCCCCCCGAGCCGGTGGGCGGGATCTCCCCACCGAGCTCGGATGCTGAGGACGGCCCTCCCACCTGGCGCAGGCCACAGGGCGGGGGGGAGGACAGGCCGGTCACCCCGAGAGACTTACTTTCGGACCACTTTGTAGAGTCGCTTCCTGTTGTGAGACGGGGTGCTCTGGCGACTGGCCTCTTCGAACAGCCTGTTGGCTACGGCCTCGTAGTCGAACTGTCGTAGAGACGCCACGGAGGCAAAGCGTCAGTCACCGCCCCGTACGCGGGCCGAGCAGAGAGAAGTGCCCGGACCACGAGGGCACACCCCACGTCCTCCTGCTGTCCCCTCGGCCCAGCGGGCTGTCTACAGCGCACGAGGCAGCAAACGTGCCCCAAGGCAGCGCCGTCTGACAGCAATGGGAGGGGTCGCCAAGGCGAGCCCCTGCGACTTTAAGTCCTCTGGTGGCCATGTTAAAACAAGTGGAATTAACTTGGATAAACTTTAACCCAATAGATAAATTCTTACTAATTCCACAAGTTGTCAGCATTTAAAACCGGCTCGTGAGCCTGCTACACGCCCAGTCGGGCCTCTCGGCCCCAGCGCCGACCCCTCGGCCTGCGCCGCCGGCCTGCCCAGCACCCAGGAGGCGGGCCACGGCCCACTTGGGCGGCCGATGGCAGGGGAGGCCTCTGGGCCCAGTCCCTGGCGCCTGGCCCCCGTTTCCAAGGACTTGTGCTCCTGCAGACAAGGGGTCCCCGAGTCTCAGCCAGACCGCTGCCGTCCCCACTCAGGGCGCCTCCTCCCCTCCAGCCCTGCTGGCTGCCAGAGTCGGCAGCGCAGTGGACGGCAGAGGCTGTGCGCTCGCCCGCAAGCCCAGGCCACCCACCTGGAGGACGGCGCCGGCACTGTCCTCGTCATCTCCGGCCTGCTCCTCGCCCACGTCCAGTTCAGCTCCACGGGAGCCTAGAATCAAAGGACGTACACTGGGTGTCACAGGCCCTAACGTGTACACCTGGGACCGACGGTCCCATCTGCCAAGGCCCAGGACCTGGGCCAACCACACAGGAGTACGCTGGGGGGCCCAGAGCACGAGACAGCAGGGGACCCCAACTACCTCACGCTCAGGGGAGTGAGGCCGCTGCAGGCCTAGAAATAGACGTCCCGAAGGACGTGGGGCGATCGGTCCTCAGGACGGGGTGGGGGTCACGAGCGGGCATCCTCAGGACGGGGCCCTGGAGCGAGGGCCAGGACAGCGAGCGGCACGTGTGCTTGTTTCTACAGAACGCCTGGCTGCCGGGCCGAGGGAGAAACAAGGGCCCGGACAGGAGGTGTGTGCAGGGACCCCAACAGGACCGCTGCCGGCGGGGACCAGGGCGGGTGGCCCCAGTCACATCGGACACCCCGTGACCCCTACCTTCGGGCTTCTCATACGCCTCCTCGGACCGCACACCCTGCTCCTGCTCGGCGCCCTCGGACGCCTCCTCCTCCCCGAGCTCATTCAGCAAGTCTTCGATGGCGAACGGGGCCTGCTCCACAATCGCTTCAAAGATGCCTCGAGCGATGTTATTCAAGACCACGGGGCTGAGGGGCAGCAGGCGTGACGCAGGTGAGACTCTTGGGGGAGAGACCGTGGCTCCCGTGGCCACCTTTCCTACCCACCGCCCAGCAGGCCCCCTGGTGACTTGTCCTGGGGAAAGAACAGCAACCTGGCACAGACAGGCCCCTGAAACCCAGGGGAGGGAGGCCTGGCACTTACTCCTGAGTCTGGGCGGCGATTCTGCAGAAGGGATCGACGAGCCTGAGGGTCTGGTCTGCCGTCAGCTGCGGGAGGGAGGCCGCGTCAGCCCCGCTGCCCGCCCCGGGCACGCAGCCTCCCGCCCCGCGCCCCGCACCTCACCTCGCGGGAGCCCACTTTGGCCAGCTCCTCCAGGAAGATCTCGATGAAGTGGCTCTTCACCCCGCTGGGGGCCCCGCTGTCGGGGTGCAGGATCTCAGTCGTCAGCAGCTCCAGCAGCTGCTCCATCTGCCTGAGGAAGAAACAGGCGAATACAGCAGCCGCCACCACAGGCCCCAGGGCCCCGGGGTCTCCGCGCGAGTGGGGGCTCCGACAGGACCTCGATCACGGCAGGCGCCCCATCCTCCAACGCACCAATGTGCACACGCACACGGGTCCGTTCCCGCACAAAGGACCCGAGATCCCGGACCGACAAGCCCGTGCTAGCACCGGAATGCACAGCGTGACTGACACCCAGCTACGAAGGCAAGGTGCCCACGCTGACACAGGACCCCTCCCGTCAGGAGGCCACCGCCACCGCGTCTCAAGTCCCTCCCCGCTGCCCTCACTGGGCCCTGCTCAGCGAGGCACATCAGGACAGAGCAAAGGCCAAAAAGGAGATGCAGCCACCGAGGGGACGAGCCTGCTCCCAGGTCCCGCTGCAGAGCGCACGGCCCGCGGAGGTCAGCCACACCTCCTGGCACACTGGTTCCGAGGGCCTGAGGCCCGGGGCAGGGAGCTGCAGACTCCCGCGGGCAGTGGTCCAGACGCGTGTGCGCTCCCGGGAGCCTGAGGATGCTCAGGTCTCTCCGCCTGGGCTGCAGTGCGTTAAGCAGCGGCCCGGATGACCGCCGTGGCTGCGCGGCAGCGGCACCCACGGGTCAGGGGAGGAGGCGCGACGGTGTGTGCCGCCGGAGCAGGTGCGCGGGGAAGGGCTGACAACAAACACCGACCGAAACAAACAGAGCCCAGCTGCTGCCAGCGAGAAGGGCCAGGGATCTCGCAGCACCGCTGGTCAGCCCAGGGCAACGGGACTGTGCCGACTGCCTCAAGATGACCTTTGCCCTGAATTACTAAGGACAAGGAGGGTGGAACGACTTGCAAACCAGTAAGAAATTAACAAAAATAAAGTTGTCCTCTTTGTCACTTAATTCCGTTTCAGCCACTAACTCCCTACTGGGTAACCCACAGCCCAAGGTCCCAAAGCGAGTGAGACCGTCGGCAGCGCGGTCCTCAAGGGCATTCGAGACGAAAACCACTCAGAGCCAGAGGCACTCCTGCCCGAAGGGGAGCCGCCTACAGGACTTCTAAACTTAGAAAAGCTCAGGCGGCTCCAGTCCAACTCGCACTGACTGTTTCACGCGGGGGAAGGGGCCAGGAGCCCACATGCTGCCCACGCCGTCGGGGAGACGAGCGGCAGCTCGCCCTGGGCCTGAGCCGGCCTCCCCGCTGCAGGGCCGGTCTCAGCATCCACACACACGCCTTTCACACGTGCTCTGTAATCACAAGTCAATTCAAAATACAATGTTTCTGAGCCCCCCTCCCCTCGCTCACTCTCACAAAAACTCATGCTGTAGACACTGACCTGAGTCAGCTCAAAAAAAAGCGGCCTGCAAATATCACGTTTGACACGATGCCCACAGAACGATGCAACATTGTAAAAGTTAGAAGTTACATGTTGGAGTTAAAATTGCTTTTTAACGTTATATAAATTTCTGAGTTCTTTATACTGAATGTGTACCACTCAGAAAAGTTATAAAGTTTCACATTAATTTAAAAAACTTCAAAGTGTGCACTTCAGAGGCCCACTTCGTGCTATGACTGTCCCCGAGAGAGCCCACGACCTGGCAGCATCCAGGTGCCAGGCAGCTGTGTGGTCCCAGGATCTCCGGGAGGGGCGGGGGGAGGACCTAAGACCCAGCAGAGCCCAGAGCCCAGAAAAGCAGGCCCCCTGCAATTGGGGGACAGAGATCACCCCACCACAGGCACCATCGTCGAGAAAAGTCTGGATGAATTAACTATTTCTAGAACGAGGAACCATTACCGCCGACCGCAGAGCTAAGCACGCCAACTCCTGATGTACATTATCACGAGAAGACAATCCTGACTCAGAACCTACCGTCGTTTTAAGTGCCATCTGGTCCCCCCGTTAACGTAAAAGCCGCCATCTCTGTGACAGATAACTGAGAGAGAAAGACGAGAACCCAGCCCCCAGGGACACGCATCCGCACTCGCCCGTGGGCAGCAGCCTGAGGACGCGCTGTGAGTACCGACCTCTCTTCCCAGCCCCGCGTCTTCAGGGCCTTCAAGGACTCGTTCAGGACCATCCGCATGAGCTGTGGCAGGAGGAGGAGACCCCGTTAGTGAGAGCAACCCAGACGCCCCAGACGGCCCCCCTGCCCAAGGCCGCCTGTGTGCCCAAACGCACAGCGGGCCCCCCGTGCTGCCGGTGGACAGGACGCCAAGTCCTCAGGGCCCCGGGACACTGGGGACCCTGGGCGCAGAGAACGCACAGGGCACTGGTGGAGATGCCCAACCTTCTGAGCGCACCAGGCTCACAGGGGACAACTGCGTAGCAACGGTAGCGCCACCAACAACAGCTAAGACGGACCGGTCCCCGCTCCAGGAGTGATGATGGGGAATGAAGCACGGGTCCCCCACGGGAGGCAGAGCCCCAGAAAACCCAGCTCTGGGAACAGACCCTCTCCTCCGGGCTCTCCCTGAACCTATGCCCCCAACAGCGAAAGGTCCGGGCGCTCAGACGCGCCCCGGGCCTCCCCATTAGCTGGAGCCCCGATCCCGCCACAGCCCCGCCTCCCCTTCACAGTGGCTCACGGCACTTCCGGCCCGCACGGGGGGTGTGCTGCTAGCCACGGCCGCGGGGCTCCTAGGAAACGGGCCTCGAAAAGCAGCAGACTGCACCGTGCCCAGGGGCCCGCGGCGCACGCCACGCGAGAGCCCGTCTCGTAAACCTGTTTTCCATGAAGCTGCGAAGCCGGGCCCTGCTCGCCCGCCCGGCACGGCGGCGCCCACACTCCTCCCCTCCCCGGCCCCCCGCCTGGCCCGCCAGCTGGTCTGCCCTTTGACACCTGGCATGCAGTGTCCACGTAACCCTGGCCCAAGGCCCAGTGGGTGGCTGATCTGAGTGGCAGATGACAAGTCACCACAGCCCTCGGGGGACCTGTCCTCAGTGAGGCCTGGCCACTGCCCCATTCAGTGTGTCCAACGGGTCACCTGCTTTCAGAAACCAACAGTGTCTCCTCATCTGGGGACTGTCCTAAGCCTCAGGGAACACCATGTGGCCACGAGATGTGGTTCCAGAGGGGGTGGGGGAGGTGGACGGGGACGGAGGAGGACGAGCAGCAAGACACCCGTCCGTGCGACCCGGTGCTTCCTGCATGTCTGAGGGCGAACCAGGAACCTGAACTCGCAGGAACGTGCACTGGAGAGAGACAGGTGGGCCTCAGCCACAGCCGCCGCGTCGCCGTCCTCGCCCAGGCGCCGCCATCAGAGGCTGGCACCCCAAGGCCGTCTGGCGCGCCCCTGCTCACGGCGTCCACAGAGTGAGCGATAGCTTCACCAAGTCCCAAGAGGGCGGCCCTAACCCGCAGCCTCGGACAGTCTCGGTGTGTCCAGAGCGGTGTCCTTGCCCCTCACCCGCCCGCAGAGCCTGGACCGACACTGCTGGCCCCCGGCTCGCGGGCCTGTCGTCAGGGCGGCCACACTGCCCCGCAGCCTTTGCATCTGCCCCGTCCAGGTCCCCAGCTCTGTGGGGCAGCATGACAGGGTGCCCAGTGCCAGACCTGCTCCCCACGCCCGCCACCACTGCCCCCTTGGGAGCCCCTGCTGGGACACGCAGGCACCAGCCTCACCATGTAGAACTTGTCCAGGCGCAGCCGGTCGATGCCCGTCCACTCACGGTTCATTGTCTGCCAGAAGGTCTGAAGGAACAGGTGCTCTGGGAAGGAAAGGCCAGCAGAGTCACAGAGGGACGAGGAAGCCGCTCTGCGAAGGGAGGCGGGTGCACGAGACAACCCGGTCAGGACACCACGTGTGGCCAGCCCCTGCGGTGCTCAGCCGCGAGGCGGTGCCATGAATCTGGCTTAGAAACAAGGCAAGGGGGTCCCCGGAGAGAAAAGCAGAACTCACCTACAACCCTGAACGGAGGCCATGTTCTCCAAAGGACAGGCGCAGAGAGACAGCAAAGCCAGCAGCAAGGGAGGCGGCTGCAGGGCCACCTCTCCCCCAGGCCCTCGGCCTCTGCCTGGCTGGGGCTCAAGGCCCCGCCTGACACCCAGGACTCGCCTGGCTACTGGCCCAGCAGATCGAGCACAAAGCCCTGCTGAGAACGGCCCTGCCACAGTCAGAGTGCTACGGGCTGAACTGAGTCCCCCAACTCCTGTCGAAGCCCTAACCCCCACACCTCGGAATACAACTTCGTTTAAACGTAAGGTCTTTAATGAGGTAATTAAGATAAAATAAGGTCACTGGGGTGACCCTGATCCCATCTGACAGGTGTCCTTATGAGAAGAGACGAGGACACAGAGACACACTCAGAGACAACTACGTGAGGACAGCAGGAGAGGACGACTGTCTACACGCCGAGAGAGGTCTCAGGAGGAACAACCCTGCCGGCCCGAGCTCGGTACAGGCTTCTCCAACCGCCAAGGGCCGGTCAGACGGTTCGGTAGCGGACGGGCCACTAACCCATTCCAGTGCCACAGGCCAGCCCTCTGTGCCTGGCCTTCTCCAGCACGGGCGCTCTCCCGCCGGTTCTGAGAAGGTGAGGGCATGAAGGGGTGGTCCCCCGCCCCCCATAACTCCAGTGCAGGCGGGGACCCCCCAACGTGAGAGCGCAGTTACTGTGACGCCCTGCGCGCCCCCAGCTCTGGCTCCTTTGCCTACTCAGGTCTCACTGAGCCAAGCCCGCCCTCGGCGCCCAGGCACCACCGGCAGCGGTCCCGGTCTGTGCCGGCCTGGGCTGCCCTCGGCGCCGCACAGGGACACCGAAAACGCCGCTGCCCGGGCCCCGCCCTCGGAGCTCGATTTTTCAAGACCAAGGTCTGGATATCGAGATTTCTATTATTAGTTTTGTTTTGTTTTTTTTTTTTTTTTTTAGGCGAGGCAACCCTTGGTTGACTTCACAGATTGCAAGGACCTTGTGAACTTCCAATCCCTTATTTTTTTACTTTTTACGCCTCCAGCACTTGGTTCTCCTGGATGGTCTCCCATCCAAGTACTAACCAGGCCTGACCCTACTTAGCTTCCGAGATCGGCCGGGATCGGGTTTGTTCTGGGTGGCATGGCCGTGGACTTGGGTGTCAAGATTTCTAAAGACTCCCAGGTGACCCCACAGGCAGGGTCGGAACTACTGACCTTGGTCAAGACAAAAACCAGAGTTAGAGAAACGCACCGAGGACCTTTGCACTGTCAGGTGAGGTTCAGTCAGGCAGCCTGGTGACACTACACTAACCGCCCACTGGTATTTTAAATATAAGATGCGAGCCCTTCGGACTTTCGAGCTGTGTTTTGGGTAAACAAGTGGATGCATGTTAGTGTCCCACATATAAGCACCGCAGACACCAGCTAACGGGCCCTCTCCTGCTCTAGATCTTAGACCCAAGCGTTCGGGATGTGCTGGCCGGCCAAGCCCCAGCCATGCCGGCCCTGCAGAGGGCCCGACCACGGCGAGGATACTCACGTGCCTCTGTCGTCTGAAAAGCATGGATGAGCTGGGAGATGGTCCTTCCTAGTTCCTCCTGTGCAGGGAACAGTAAAAGAAACTCCCTCAGCCCCTACAGAAACGTGGTCTTTACAACAAGTTAAAGCAGAAAGATAAACACACTTGTCTGTCCACTCATCACAAGAATGGGCTTCCACAGGCTCGTCCAGCCCAGGGGCTGAGGTCTGCAAGTTATACCCCTCCTGTGAAAGGCCTCCCCCGACAGCTGGGGCCAACAGAACCTCGCAACTGGGGCAGTAACCGCTCTCATGACAAAGGTTGAGCCCCAAGCGACAGAGGTTGACAGTCAAAGGGACAAGATAGGGCAGAACAGAGCAGGGCACCTCAGGATGTGCAGCCACCTACGCAGCAGAGAGAGGGGCCAACCAGACCCCTATAAATTACTCGCTGCCTGCCTGTGTCACCGGCCAAGCATCGTCTGGTGCACTCGCTAAATAGACGATTCCAGAGCCTCCCCGAGAGACTCTAGCTTAGGAGGCATGAAACACAGCACGGGAATCTGCATTTTAAATACTACCTCCACTGCCCAGGGGAGCTGGAAGAAGAGTAAACAATTCATACTCTGAGAAACACTATTCTAAAAAGGCTGGCATTTTAGGGCCATGAAACTACTCTGTGAGATATCACAATGATGGATCTATGTCACTACATTTGTACAGACCCACAGGAAGTACACTGGGGAGAACCCCGATGTCAACTATGGACTTTGGACGATGACAATATGTCAACATGGTTTCATTAATCATAACAAACATACCACCCCGGTGGGGCTGTTGGTAACAGAGGTGGCTGGACATGTGTGGGAGTGAGGGTATATGGGAAATCTCTGTTCTTTCCCTCAATTTCGCTGTGAATTAAAATTGCTCTAAAAAATAGTCTATTTTTTAAAAAGACAATAAAAAAAAAGACTGTGGAAGAAATCTGTGTCTGAGAAGACTTAGACCCTCTCTCTCTCTTGGTTTCTATCATTTCAGTGCTCTGTTTACGATCTCTCACAAACATGACAGACAACCCAGGCAATGACCTGCACTGGTGGTCACCTGTGTGGCTAAGGTGCTCAACTCAGCAAGTGTGAGATCCACTCTAACCAAACATCCTGGCCCTCCAGCCATTTAAAAAAAAAAAAAAAAAAAAAAGCATCGAAGTTATAAAACCTCCCCCAGCGTTTTCAGCTACATTAAAATCAGGGTCAACCACACGCCCCTCCGTCCTCCCACTGATGCTGTTGCTCCAGGTTCCCCCGCTGCCTTCCCATACGCTCACCTGGAGGAGCGGCTTGTCCTGCATCCACATGCAATAGAACAGTCCTTTCCATACCTTCAGCAGCTCATCATGAGTGAAACCACCTGCGCCGAAAATAGCAACACTCAGACTAAATGAATCCAACCTTTTAGCGCCAGGAACAAAGCCAGAGAAATGTAACTGCCTGAGCTAGACTTAAGTCCTATTACTGTAAAAGTACCTGGCCCTCCCGTCTCAAGCCATCCTCTTAACTCAGAACTCACTAGGCCTGTGTCTGTGGGACTCCCCCAGGGAACTGCCATGTCTTTCATTCAAGAAACAATGAGAACCTACAAGTATCAGGCACTGTACTCCATTTTTGGAAAACCAAAGTTGAGTGAGCCACCATTTCCTGAGTTGGATGGCGGCTACACAGGTGAATTTGTTGGTGATAATTCATCCAGCGTTACGCTTGGCATTTGTGTATTTTTATATGTTATACTTCAAATTTTATAAGAAAAAGTTAACTCATCGGGCTAGTAAGGGAGAAAGATATATAAAATCACTCGAATTTACTGAGCCTCTAACTATAAGTCCAGCAGGGTGCTGCTGAGCGGTGGTCCCCAGACCATAATACCGGTATGGGAATCACCTGAAGGGTTTCTTAACACAGACTGATAACCCTCCCGCCAGTTTCTGATTCTGCAGAATGTGCTTTTCTAACGAATGGCCAGGTGATGCTGAAGCTGCTGATGGCGGGACCACACTTTGAGAACCTCTGTTACGGAAACCAGCTGACAAAGAGCATATTCTCTGCCCTCGCGAAGCGCCCACTACACTAACACTCAAACGACAACCCAATAATTACACAAGGAGAATTACACGGTGACAAATGCCGCGGGGGTCAGTGGGAAGCGCCGCCCGCAGGCCCGCGCGGCCACGAGGAGGCTCCACGCGGTTCGGAGGCCACCCAGCCGGAACCGTCCCCACCCCCTGGCTGCCCGGAGGCGTCTCCCGCCCGGCCCGGCCCGGCCCGGCCCGGCGGCGAGGCGCCCCGCGCCCACACCTCTCCCCGCAAGCGCCAACCTGCGGCCCGCTGAGTCCTGGCGACGATGTATTTCCGGAGCTTCCTCACCGCCCGGTCCCGGGTCACCTGCTCGTTCCCCGCCAGGCGCTGCGCCAGCTGGATCTCAGGGGGAAGCTGCACACGCGGAACCATGGTGACAACCGCGACGACCCCCGCTCACCAGCGACCCCGCGGCTTCGCCTGGGCGCGCGCTGTGACGTCACACGAGCGCGCCGGCCTCTCCCAGGCGCGCTGCCTGACGTCATGAGAGCACGCCGGCCTCGCCCAAACCGCACGCCACCGCCGCGTAGAGGCCGGATCCCGCAACGACAGCGCTGGGCAGTTGTAATTAGAGGGAGGTCTGTAAGCGTGGACCCCCGCCTTTTAGGGGTCAGCCCGGTTGTCGAGGGAAGGCTCTTCTTTAGCAAATGACAGTGTGCACAGGCAAAAGGAATGGTAGGATTGGAGTAAACCCTATGCAGCCACAAATGAATCTTTGATTCAGGTGCAGACCATCAAAAATTGGCACAAGGGCTGGAGAAAAGTGGTCGCAGTCGGGTTTTGCACGAGTCTCAGTCCCCCACACCCCTAAATGGGCTGCCACCGCCAGCAGCCGTCCCTTCCCACGCAGCAGCACCTCCCGTGGCCAGTCCAGGTGGCCCTCAGCCAGCCTTTAGGGCTGCACTTGGGCTTTCAGGATGTAGAGGAAGGCTGTGCATGGTGCACGCGGAGGCAATCACCACCTGGGGGCTGGGACAGTTCACAGGACAGCTGTCCTGGTCGCTGCACAAAGTTAATGCCTGGACAAAGGAATGAATGAATGCATATGTAAAGGAGGAAAATACAGTGTGCAAACCTTGATTGGATCTTGGTTCAAAGAAAAAGCTATAAAAGTTATTTTGGGGCAACTGGGAAAGCTTGCATATAGACTAAATGTTAGATTATAGTGCAGAACAATTATTTTCTTAGGTGTGACAACGTAGTGTTTATATTTATGCAGAATGGGCTTCACAGGCTTTTTTTCTGTAAAGGGCCATGTGTCAGGGAATCACAAGACCAGGATTGTTGATCTGCTAGGGTCCCATGCTGGTGACACCCAAAGCTGGGAGGACGCTATGATTTATTATGGCAAAAGAAATCAAAGCAATATCAGCACAGGGAAAGTGAGTGGAGTGAGCCTAGGGGACACCAAGAGGAAGCATCCAGAACCCTCTCCAGGTAGAGTCATGGAGGCCATGCTAACTCCCCAGCCGTAACAACACGAACCAGATACCAACTACCAAGGGGCAAAATGGAGAAACACACACTGCTTTTACACTGGTGGTTACATGACGGTTAACCTTCAACATTTACAGTATATAGAGATGGTATGTGGACATTTACAGTGTAGGTGGTATATGAGAATTTTCAGGTCATCCACTGCTGCCTACGGCGTGGTTATGCCTCAAAGGGGTCTGGAAAGAAAATTACTCTGATTTCTCAAAGCTATGTTATCCTAGATGCATAAGAACAATGGACAGAGCTCACTTAAGGTAAAGATTGACCTTTTACTGAGGAAGCTATGGACTTGGGAAGTGACAACTCACCATGACTTGCCCAGCTAGGAGTTCATGATCAATCACCCTGTGGTTACTTGTGGTCAGCTGAGCTTGTCAGGCCCACTGTGCTCCCTCTTTACCTTCACACATTCGTTCATTCACTTACGAGTGAGTTGTGGAGGTCCCTTCCTCCCCTCCTTCCCAGGCTCAACTGCACCTGGCCTCCTACCCTTCCCTGAAGTTACAGACCAGTCTCTGTGCTGGCAGGTACTGGAAAGGCTTGCCTCCCCCACACACCTGCTCACAGGCCACTCCCACTGGGGCTCTGCACTGGGCCCTCCGGGAGGCGAAGCTGGGCTGCTGCTACAGTCAGCACCTAGTGATGTGCACCCCTGGTGGGGGTGGAGAAAGGGTTATAGCTGGAGCATCACCCCACCCCGACATGAGGCCCTGGGAGTCATCGCATCACTGGGCTCCTTTGTGCCTCTTCTGTCCACCCACGCCAACCATTCACTGTGTCCCCGGGTCACATGCTGGTGACACCCAAAGCAGCTGGCACAGGGGGTGCTGTGTCATGCATGCAAATGAGGCAGTGAAATGTACTGTGGGGTGAGGCCTGGCCTGATCCTGGACCCCATGACACCCTGACAGACCCCCGCCCCTGTCCCCCAGCTACCCCCGGCGCCTACTGGGCACCGGTTTCTCTCCCCTCCGCTCTCGGCAGCTCTCAGGCCCAGCTTCCCACCTGCCTCCAGGTCCCCCGCACCCTGCATCCTGCCCTGCACAGAGCCAGGGCCACCCCAGGGCTCCTCCAGGGCCCAGGCCCACCCCCACCCACGCCCACGCAGGTGACCCCTGATCTCCTCTGCAAGCCCACACTACCCCTGCCCCAAGCTGTGATCCCCAATTTACCCTGAAGG
>CM053507.1:834523-850006 GCA_028627145.1 Eidolon dupreanum
TTTTTTTTTCAACACTAACAACTGCTTTATATTCTCCTTTGTGCTTTCAGTTTAGCGAAAGTTAGAAAGGGCAATACCTCATAAAGTGTGATACCAAATCCTAAAAAATACTCTTAAGATCGTCAGCATTAAATTACTTCCTTTTCTGGACTGCCAAGCTCCCTTGGCAATTTTATCTAAGAAAATAACATGCACCACGTAGAAAACTGTAGAAACTAAATAATTTCTTTATGTGACATATTCTTGTGTGTATACATACGTAATGAGAATTTTTTAAAAATCGTTTTTCTTCTTTTGCAGCCAAAATTTAGGCATTAAAAATAAGCCACAGTAAAGCTACTGAAGTTACCCCCGAAACGGAGGAAGTCAAGCCGGTTCAAAGGACAGATGGAATCACGGACTCGCAGTCACTTGGGACCCGCGTCCACAGGCAGGAGGCGCATTTACGGGCCACACCCCGGTGCCTCAGAAGAGACAGCAGACGCACCTGTGTGCGTCTGCAGGACAGATGTGCCACTGTGCCCTGGAGCATCTCGCTAAGATATCTCAACATCGTTGGCTTACATGGCCCATCTGGCTATAAGACTCATCTTTAAAGCTAAAATAAAAGTTATTAGAAAAATATTTTGACCAAGGATAATGACTTTTTCTAAACAAAAGTTAAAACATGTTTGACCACTCATAACGATCGTTTTGGCTTTGAATGCGGCTTCTGAGTGTGACACACACTCGAGCGCACTGACACCATGGCATGACGAAGCTCTCGCATGTGTCTTCGCACGTGACTTCTCACGAGGCCCAGCCAACGGCATGTTTTTTCGCCCCGTGGCTTGTGATAAAACTGTTACAGAGCGGGAAGGAAGAGGCTCCCCTTCCGCAGAGGTCAGGCCCACCTGACCCCCGCCCCACCCCGCAATCAAGGGAACCCGTCAGCCCCACCCGGCCCTGCAGTCCTGGGGACCTCCCTTCCCCGAAGCCAGGGCCCGCCCGCCAAGGCAGCTGGGGAGCAGAACGGGGCCTGGCCCTGGTTTTGGTGAGAATCTGGGGCTCCTGCACGGGAGGGGGGCTTTCGCTCCCAGGAGGCCCGTAATCCCTGAGCAAAGAGGGGGTGGGGGAGCACGGGGCACCCCTGAGGCAAAAGGCACACCCCTCCTTTAGGTCTGCAGTTTGTCATCCTGTGAACTCAAGAGTGAGCTGGCCCGGTGCCCTTCCTGAGCCGTGTCTCACACCTCACCGAGGCTTGGGGGTCAGCTGTGGCTCCCCAGATGAGGTCCGTGGTCAGGTGAGGTGGCAATGCACAAACTTGCATTTGCTTCTCCAACTGAAGTCTGTGTGCCTCCCACCTCCGATTTTTAAACTAGAATCAAAACTTTATAAAATCTGTAAGTGCAAGCTTCAGTATGTCAGACATTAGGTAGCTATGAACAAATAAATACGCCCAAACATTCTTAGTGCTGCTGCCTTCTGCCTTCCGGCAGGTCTCCAGCCGCCGCCGCCACGTGTCCGGGGACGGGCGGCTAATCTAAGATGGGAGGGCTGCTTTGGCAGACGCGAGTTGTTTATTTAGCCCCCTGGCTCAAACATTCGAACATAAAGAGCAGCCACAGCACGACCTAGGTGGATGTGTCGGCGGGCTGGGGTCCCGTGAGCGCCGGGGTGCTGCTCCCCGTGCGAGCAGCTGAGAGGTAGGAACACAGGGAGGGACACGGCCCGGGCTCTGCTCTCCCGAGCTGAGCACTTGTAGAAAGAGGACGGCACTGCTGATTTGCTGGCCAGTGTCCCCCTGACCATAAACGGCCAAGTAGCTGCCGCACGTGGGAACAAAGTCCTGCTCGCTCTGAAGAACAAAGACCGTCAGACAAAAGAGCACCACAGACTGGCCTGGCACGGCGGCCGCGGGACTGAGCCTGCCCACGCGGACGGGCCCAACCCCACGACAGCATGGACTGCGACTCGTGGCCAGTGTGCCGGGGGACTCCCGGGGAGCTCAGGCTCCGACGACCTGGGGAGCGAAGGCCTCCGCGTGGTGTCCGCCGCCCCCACGGGGAGGTGCGAGCGGCCGCGGCGCTGCAGCTCACACAGACCCTCGGAGGTGCCGTCTGGGGATTTATAAAACCGTAGAAAGGCCCCAC
Organism: Eidolon dupreanum; assembly: GCA_028627145.1. NCBI lineage: Eukaryota > Metazoa > Chordata > Mammalia > Chiroptera > Pteropodidae > Eidolon > Eidolon dupreanum. Next base: position 836,656 of record CM053507.1, read on the forward strand.
CTGTCCAAAGTTATAATTTATAGAACATTCTGTACAAAAGCAGTCTTTAAAAAGCGACTCTAGCGGCCCTCTCGGCGCAGTGGGCAGTGCGTCAGCCTCACAGAGGGACTTGCGCGGCCTAGAAGAAGTCCATGGCCGTCGGCCTTCTCCTCGGTGCGGTGGTCAGTGGCTTCTTGGTCCCCAGGAGCGTGCTGATGGGGGAGCTCGTGGGGGTCTTCAGCACTCCGTGGAGGGGCTTCTGCTCAGGGTTGAAGGCCACTCGGGAGGGGCCTGTGGGACTGACCAGGATGCTCTTGTCCGTCTTTTTGAATTCTGCCCGATGAAAGCAAGGCCACACGTTAACCATCTCTGTCCCGTCCACCTGCCCGGACGGTGCTCCGCCGCGGTGCTGTCCCCAGCCCAGGTCCCAACACAAGGCAGGGCTTTCTGAGCGAAGGGAGATCACTAGCGAGGCTGCTTCCCACACACGAACTTGCTCTTCCAAGGACAATGCCCGAGGGCCACTGACCAGATGCAGGGGGCACCAGGCGGGGTGGGGGGGGGTGTTTGTGGGACACGCACAGGGAGTGACGCTGGGGCTTACAGAGCGGCAGGGGAGCCTTTCCCTCGGGGAGCTGGGCCCCTAGTGCCTCTGACCTAAGGACACAGCCTCGGGGTGGGCGGGCCACCCGGCCTGACAGCCCCTCCCCTGCACACACGCACTCAAGAGTAACTTGTCCCTCAAGAGAAAGGTCTTAAACTCATTTTGTACTTTTGAAAACATTGGTTTCCTTTGGGGAAACAACATGAATGAACTGCACCAATGTTAAAAGCCATCCCTCCTCTTGGGCTGGGAGGCTCTGTATTCAGACAGAGGTGGCCACAGCCGACAGCCCATTATACAGCTCAGGCCAAGGTGGCCAAAGCACTCCAGGCAGGCGGCAGCGGGAAAGGGGCCTTTCACATCACCCTCCACAAGGCAGTCTCGTTCCAGAGTCCCCCCCTGTCCCCCCCATCAGCTCAGCCGGGGCTGACTCTGCCCCCAGACCCGTCAGCGCCCCACTGCCCGGGAGTGGCCTGCGGCCGCGACACCCACACTCACCTGCAGTCATGTTTCTGTTTAAGCCGAAGGTGACCTTCTTGGAGCTGGACGGTGTTTTATTGAGCTGCAGAAGGAAGCAGGCCGTGACAGGAGGAGCACAGCAGCAGTGGCTGAGGCACCCCCAACCCCCGGGGGACCCACAGCTTGTCTGCAGGAGTCCGTCACAGCCCCGCCCCGCCAGCCCCGCCTCCCGGGAAGAAGGCAGAGCAGACTCCAGCAAACTTGCCAGAGCCAAACCCCCAAGTTAGAGGACCGGGCTCACTGCTGACCGCCCATAAGGACTCCGGGTCCCTTTGCCTTGGGGCTCTGAAGCTTTAACTCAGGCGGCAGCTACGACGGGACTAGAGTTCAGTGGCAAAGGAACCGCGTTTCCTGACGACCTGTGTACCAGGATCCCAAACTGATTTGAATTTAACGATTCCTCAAAGTTAACGACGTTGGTTCCTATCTGAACCCTTCTAGAAGCCGACTCATTCTGTAAGTGAAGCACTTTCTCAAATGCCTTCCCAGAACCCGACATTCGTGTGTGAACCTGCTTCTGCTCTAGCGACGTCGACGTGTCGGCAAGGGAACCTGGCCATTCAGCCAATGTCCTGGAACGGCTCATGCGTAAAGGTGAGCACGGGCAGTGCTCACTGCTGGTCGAGGGGACTTAAACGGCACCTATTTCTTTCTCAAAATGTCTACCCGCCTGCACCTGTGGGGCTCCCGGCAGGGCCAGCGCAGGCACCAGACCCCCACCGCCAGGGCGCAGGCCCAGACGAGCCCTCCCCGCCGCGTGCGCGGTCTACACCTCGCCCCACTTTCCGGCGGCATCTGGCGCAGCCGACGCCCCCTCCGTGGTGACAGCGTCCACTCCTCCTACGCCCCAGGCGCCCACCGCGGCTGCGCGGTGGCCCCTCCTCTCCCTCCAGGTCCTGATTCACAGGCGCGTCTCCCGATCTCCCCACTCCCACGAATTCCACGATGCGGCAGCCGGTCCGCGGACGCGGGGTGCGCGTCCCTACCACGGCTGAAGGCCCCTCCCCCAGAGATCCCTCGGGGCGCCCCGGGTCCCCGCACGGCCAGCCTGCGCCGCAGACGGGGCTCGCCCCCAGGAACCCGCGCATGCGCACCTGTGCGGCGGGGCTCCCGGCCGGGGCGGCGGCGCTGCTCTTGGCTTTCCTGAAGAAGAGGGGCTTTGGTAAGAGGGGGGTGTCGAACTTCACGAAGTCGTTCTCCGCCCTCAGCTTCTTCTTCAAAGGGCTGAGCGCCCCGGGGCTCCCCTGTGTGAGGGGCAAGAAGGGGGGGTCACACACAGAGCCACCTGTGCCACACCCACACGCGGGAGGCTGCAGCAGGACAGGGGTGCGGGTCCCACACGAGACCCATCCAGCAGCTCGGCCGGTGCACAGCGCCCTTCAGGACCGAGGCTCCAGACACCCTGGCACCCAGCAGAGCCGGCCTCGGAGCAGGTCAGCGCCGCTCCCCCAGGCGCAGCCCTCGCCCGAGGGTTTCAGAACCGTTTCTCTGCCTCCAAACTCCGGTCCTGTGCCCTGTAAAGCCCATATGAGTCGTTCGCTGCTTAACGGGGACACGTTCTGAGAAATGCATGGTGGGGCGTCTCTGTCCCGCGCCCTCCCGCCCCCTGGCAGGTGCTCGAGACACACAGCTCCTTCAGGGAGAAAAGCCCCCTTCACGCTGTGACTTACTGAGCAACTGCTCCAACCTCCGAGAGGCCGTGGGAGACTGGGAACGAAGACACAACAGGGATTCTCTGACACTCTTAGCGAGGAAAGAGCATCGGATGGCTAGTGCGTGAAGGGCAGAGGCTGCGAGCCAAGGGAAGGTGCCACAGCTCGTCAGGAAAACGCCTAGAGTTAGAGCAGCCTCCCTGAATCCCAGGGGAGTGACCGGTTCCCCAGCTAAGACTTTTCGCTGACCAGCAGCTAGCTACCTAGCCGCTCGGACGAGGTGCCAGGGGCCCAGAGCGGCCGTGTAGACATGGCAGTTGTCACCCTGCGAAGCAGCACGTGCGAACACACGCGCTGGACGGTGTCCGCGGGCCTGTCATGAAGGGCCAGGCCGGACGTGCTTCTGGCTTGGAGGCCACAGGTCTCTGTCACACCCCTCGTCTCTGCCCCGAGTGGAAGCGGCCCAGGTGGTGTGCACACGACCGGGGGGGTGCCGGGCGCTGGCGCTACGTCTGCCGACCAGGGGTGACAAGAGGTGCCTACGCACCGCGCCCCCGGGGCGGGGGCTGAAAAGCAGGCGCAGAGCCTGCTTCTCGTTCACACCTGGCTCTAGAGAGCCAAGTGGAAAGAAAAGAGAATTCTGGGCCCAGGACTGGCTGTGACTCAAAAGGAAAACAAGACTAGCATCTGAAGGACACTCGCTTGCCGTTCACGCCGCAGGGCAGCGTGACTGCCCTGGCATGGACAGCTCCCTCAGCCCGACGCGGCCATTCCGGAGCCTCAGCGTGAGCAGCCTGCTCGGGGACGGAAGGTGGCTGACAGTTTTGGCCACCAAGACGGGTCACGTTTCCTTGTTGGTAAAGGGTGTTGTGAACCGTGAGTGCCCCTTAGTCCAGAGGTCTGGCATGTCCCCCTGGCCCCCACCAGACCAACTTACCGGAGCCTGGACCAGCTTGAGTTCGGATTCCAATACTCGGTTCCGTTCTACCAAGTTCAAGTTGAGCATTTCTTTCATTTTCTTCCTCTTCTTGAAGATGGCAGCTTTCTGAGTGGACGGGTTATGCAGCTCAAGGCTGCTGGGCACCCCCTTCTTCTTCTTCAGTCTCCCACTCTGGGGCAGGGGGGTCGGGCAGGCCTCGCCATCTGCTGGGCTCGTTGGAGGGCCCTCCTGTGGGGGCGGGGGCCAGGCCGGTGTGGGCGGGCCGCCGCCGTTGACCAGGGGAGCCCCAAGTTTCCGCTTCCGCTTCAGGGCTGGGGCTCCGCCGGCTGGGGGAGCTTGGGGGGCAGGCGCCTGAGCGTGACCACTGTCGGGGCCGCCTTGGGACGAGTCCTCCAGAAGTGATGCTGCTGACTCCGCACTATCGCCCTGGCCCCTCGGGCTCCTCTTCCGGGGCCGTTTCCTCCTACCGTGCGTGTGGGGGTGCCCCCAGCGGCTCAGCTCCCGGGGGCAGGGCACGGCCGCCCCCAGCACCACCGCACCCGGCTTCTGGGCCCTTCCTGAACCTGCCTCTGGCTCGCTGCCCCCGTTCTGTTCTGGTGGCATGGCTCTGACCCCTGACCCGAAACGCTCAGGCTGGAGGTGGCTCTTCTTCTTTTTCCTTTTCCTCTTCTGAACGCCGCCCTCACCCTCCTCTTCCTCAGCAAGAGAGAACTTGTTTCCTACAAAGACACGTAAACTAGTCAACAGGTGTCCCAACAGCACGCGGACAGCAGGTCCCGCAGGGGATTCTGGGCTCTCTGAACGGCCGACACGACGCCCCCACGTTCACCACCAGAAGGCTCTGGTCTCCCTGGATGCAGCCCAGCTCCACTGGCTCTCCCACTTGCTCCCATTTTTCCCTTTTCCCAACTATAATTAGAAATCTTCCTAAAGGCTCTTTCGACATGAATGCATCTGAAGTATATTCAGAATGCTACTGACTTCCAGGCCCAGAGCAAAACCCCCAGAGCCAGGTGGTCATCTAACAAACGCTCCGCGGGGCTGCGTGTTCCAGCATCTCCACATCCTCGCCCGCCTGTCCAAGGACGCCTTCTGCTTAGGCAACGCGAGTGCCACAGAAAACCCAACACTCGGAACCACCCTTACTTTCAGCCATTAAGAGCCAGGGCTGTTGCTCTGTAGTGACTCATAAAGACCCTGGCTCAGAGGTCTCCAGGACGGCAAAGGGGCAGATGCTCCCTGAGGGCTGTCCGCCCCGTCTGCTCATACTTCACCTTTCTGTTTTTCCACGTTGGTCTTCTCTAGAAGTTTATTTCCTTTCTTCTTATGCCTTCCTTGACTGAGGGTCTGGCTGTCTTCATCGGCAGAAATGTCTTCAGTAAATCTGAGTTGAGGTATACTGCCTGCTGGAGACCAAAGCCACATGCAGTCAGCTCTCTGAGACCCTCACAACTGTGCCCAGGGGCCTCGTATCAATTTCGGCCTCATCACTGTTCCTCATTACTTCTCCAATCCAAACCTCAAAGCTGCTGACACAAAAATATTAGACTTAAGACAACTTTGTGGTTTGCTCACAAGGCAAGGGACTACCTTGGGTGACATCGTCTCTGGCTCAACCTCAGGGGCTTGGCCATGCCATTTCCAACTGCCAACCAACCAGGTCCAAACACCCCGGTTTCAAGCACCCCAGGGGCCCAGGGTCGGAGGCAGTGGGCCTGTCCGTTTGCTCAAATGTAACCAAGTTCGTAGAGAGCAGCTTTTTCTTTGAGACAACTGATCATAACGGCAAATAAAAGGGACCTGAGAGACCAACTGTTCTTCATAAAGGGTCAATCTGGAACCTTCTAGACCAATAGAAATGCTTCTTATTAAAGCAATAGCCCCTCCCCGCCCCCTGGGGCTGCCCTGGCCCTGGCAGGGAGGACAGCTGTGGTCTGGCTCAGTGTGGGTCCCAGGGCAGGGAGGGCTAGGGAAGGCCCCATGCTGGCTCCGCCCAGGGCCTCTCATCAGCTGGGCAGCAAGCGGTGTGGCTGATGGCCCGCAGAGGCGAAGGCTGCTCTTTCTTGCGTTTTCAATCGTCTTCCCACCGTGCTTTTGAATAGGTGCTATCAACGCCCTCGCCCTCGGTGGGGTCCTAGTCAGGGAGAACATCACCGGCTCTAACCCTCTGACTTTCCTCACCTTCAGACAGATCTTGGAATCTGAAAAAGAAAGCAGAAGTCCACATAGAGGCCCCTCCTGTCTCCTAGAACCACCATGTGAAACTTTCAGAATGTAGTATTTAATCCCCTGGCCCTTCCTTCTAGAAGGGAAGGCTAAAGAGGTGGTATGACGTGATGCAAAGGCCAAAGACGGAGGACAGAGTCGCCCTCAGTGTCACTGTGTCCTCCAGGACACGCTGATCTGAGGAGTCTGTCGACAAAGCCGGAGAAGTCCCACTTCCCTCCCGTCTCCATTTCTCGGGGACGCGGTGCTCCGTCTACCTGCCGGGTGGGCGGACGCCAGCGCCGCTCCGCTCTACGCGGTCTGCTGCACCAGGACGCGAGGGAAGTGTGGGAGGTGTGTGGACTCGGGGGCAGAGCCACGGGGGAGCAGACGGGGCTCTGAGCCCAGCTCCGCATCGGGCAGCTGCAACCTGGGGCGAGCCCGAGTTAACCCATGTGTCCGAAGGGGAAATTACAGAAGTATCTTAATTCCTCTGGACTAAGGGGCTTTTCTTAACATGAAATAATTTACGTAAAGTGCCCAGAACAGCGTCCGCTCAAGGTGGTGTGATCAAACTCAGCTACTGTATACCACCAATCACAACGGGCCACAGGGCTCCGCGGTGACTTATGGGTCCAGTCCTAACATCACTGGCGACTATAGTGTCGCCATGCCAGGAGGTGGGGGACAGGCAAATGGCTTACTCCCACCCGTCTCCAGTGTGCCGACAGAACAGCTCGGCAGTACGTTTACACGCAACTCCTTCATCTAATAACGGTCACCAACAGACTGTCTACGTCATTATCAAACAGCTAAGTACGGGTGCGGCTGCATCTGAGGACTGGAACTTGAGGGGCCGGCCGGCACCTGTCACCATTAAACACTTCAGTTTACACGTGCATACTGAGTTGCTATAAATGAGAACATTAAAGGACCAAAAAAAGGTAATAAACACGGTGATAGCTCATCTTACACAGCGAGATGAGTGACAAGCTGGACTTGAACGCGAATGATAATCAAGCGACAGCCTCTCACGCGATCACTTACTTTTTGATTAGTTTGGAGAGACGTTTCTTGTTGAAGGGAGGGATGTTTCTTCTGTTGGTTATTTCCAGGAGTCGGTCAGCAATGGCCTTGTAGTCAAACTACGTGAGAAGAAAAACAAACGTTGACCCGTGGCAGTCACCGCCTGACTTGGAAATGCACGTCTGCCGGTGACAGAAGCCTGCGCAGTCCGGGGCGCTGGGCGCACCCTGCAGAGGACCGTCTGAACGGCACGTGCTAAGACTTAGCAACCAAAGGCTTAAGCAAGATCTTTGAAACACTTGTCCTGTTTTTTTCCTGGAAGAAGTGAGTTGTAATCCCTCTTAAAAAAAAAAAAAAAATGTGGTAAAATATACCACCTAAAATTTACTTGGGGGGGGGGGTCCTTTGTAAATTTAATCCAGCTGTCCAACCTGCACCTGGTAACAGCGAACTCTCCTCACTTAAAAAGTATCGCCGAGCTGGCTTTGCTGTGTGGTAGAGAACAGATCTTACCAATTCAAGCCAAAATGAAGACATCTTTTAAAATTCTATCATATTTAAATGCCTTTGTCTCCAATAAGCTCTTTATGAGGAAGGTGACGTTGGAGACAGAAGGGATGAAAAGGACTTTACACGTTAGGCCTTGGAGTTTAATTAGCTCTGACCCTAATTCCCAATTAGGCCACGCCACAGTAAATCTGTATTCTATAAAAAGCAACGACTGCCACCAACCTGGAGAAGCGGCCCAGTGTCTTCCAAGCTTCCACCGCCGTCTCTCTCGCCCTCGTCACTGATTCCGTCTTTTCTGGAGTGACATTTGCCCAGTGCTATCGAAACACATCCAAAGACAAATTCTTCAATTACACGGCAACTGGTTCCAAAGGAGCTACTGTCTAAGTAGGTGTCTCTCAGTGGAAAAGAAAATTTCTTTAAAGAGAAAAACCCTGCAGACATATTCGTAATTTCCCAAAGATGTTTTGATGGTTTTTCAGCCCCTGGATGTGAAAAAAAATCTGGGAGCAATCGCACATTGTGTCTTTTAATGCCACCAGAAAGCCCCTAGTGCCATGTGGCACACGCGGTCCTTCCAGCAGACGGCGGTGGTAGACGGAGCGCTCCCGGCGGGGCTTGGCAGCGGGACAGGCGCCCTGTACCCTGCGGCTCTGCCCCACCTCGCAGACAGCGTGGGGCCGTGGTGAAAGCAGTGGGTGGCGCACTAACTTCCTGCGCTACCCCAGGAAACGCGCGTTAAAATGAAGGCGACCGCGGATGGCTCAGTAAACTACATAAGCGCCTAACCAAGGCGCTGGACGCTGGAAACTAATGTTAACAAAATAAAACTTAATGTAACTCTTAACATTCCAAACTAATTCAAAGAGCACTAAAGCCATGGAAAAGCAGAGAAAAATTACTAACGAAAACTCACTTCAAACTCATACTTTCTCTGGAGTCCTGCGGGCTCACGAGCGGCGCGGCTTCAGGCCACAGCCAGAGAAGGCAGAGCAGGGCCCGCACCGCAGGACTCCTCTGGCGAAGGAAACCGGGAGGGAACTCTGGAAGTCCCCAGAGGTTTAGACAGAAACGTGGCAAGGAGCGGGGATCCAGAGACAAATGCCACAACCACACAAAATTTGCTCAGGGTTTTTAGTTAACCCAGTACCTACGCGAAATTTTAAATTAAAATGTTTCTTCTTCTCTTTTCACCGAATAAAAAATACATGTGATTAACGTAGAAAATTGAGAAAACCAGACAAGAAAACAAAGAAAATAGAAGCAGAAATCATCCAGAATGATACCTCGCGAGGCTCAAGTCCTTCCAGAGTGTTTAAGGCGACATAGGTGCTAACACCAACCAGGAGCCTTCTGCGCTGAGTTCTGTGTCCTGGTTTAAAAACCACTGCAGTTCCCCTGGTCATTAGTTTTTGAAAACTTTTCACTGGCTACGTAACATTCAAAAGCGTGGGCATCCTGACCATTTTACCTCCCGCTGGGCACCGAGATGCCACTGCCAGCTTCGATGGGCCTGCGACTCTGGTGCATGCTGTCCACGCAAATGTGTGGATGTACGCAGTGGGGACAGCAGACAGCCCACGGTGGGCATTTACACACCCAGAGACGAAGGACCCCGAGGGCTCTCCGAGCTCAGAAAGGCGAGTGTAAACAAGTGTGTTCACAAAAGTGTCCATCAGCCTCGTGTCCAAGACCCGCCACGGATCCAAGTCCACGTCAAGATGTTTGCACACATCCAAAGAGCAAACACACCAAAGATGACAAAACCCAAAGCAATGGCCATGACCAGAAAGGCCTCAGCGAACGTCCCGCCGCCCCGGGAGGCAGACGAACGGGTGAGGAGCACGCCGAGGCCTCGGCGCATCCCCCGGGGCCCCGGACAGGCGGGGCTTTGAACCCACGTCTGCTTCCGTCCTCAGGTGGCATCCACGGCAAAGCCACCTCTGCCGAAGTCTAGGTTAGGGTCAGTGAGACCCCAGCACACGTGCTAGAAAGCGTTTTGGAATGTGGGATGCGGACTTCATCTAAAAAGAGAAAGACTATTCAAGAGAATTCTCTTACCTGTCTTCTTTTTACTGAATGGTGTTTTCCACGTCACTTCCCTTTCAGATGTTCCTTCTTCAAAAAGGTTGCCGTCCGCCACCAGGGCTTCCTGCTCCTCCACTGTCTCTTCAGGTACGAAGGGAGACTGATCGACGATGACTTCGAAAACAGCCCTCGCTATGGTCTGCACCAGTGTGTGGCTGGGGGTTGCAGCCGAGAGGGTGGGATCAGACAGGCGGTCTGGACCTCAGCCCTGACGGCGCAGCAGGGTGAGAAGGGGACAGTCGCCGCACCTGCAGCGTCAGCCGCCTAGCGCCCGTGGGGCCGATCAACGGGGCCGCAGCACCTGCACCCCCAACTACACCTCCATGCCAATCATCGGGAGCTGCCAGGAGCCAGCCAAGGCTCTGTGACGGAAGCAGTGGGACCGACAGCAGACAGGGCTCTGGGTCAAGCTGCAAAGCCGGAAGGGCCCGCGGCGACACAGATCTCCCCGTGTTCTGCCGACGGGAAGAAGCATGCGGCCGCTCCCGGCGCCGGGGGGCCAGCTAGGCCTCGCGCTCTACCACGCTGCCAACACGAAGCCACCCCGGGGCCCCCCGGCCGGTGCCAAATGAAGCAATGCAAACGTCTGAACCACTTACTCCTTAGTCTTGGCAACAATTTTGCAGAATGGATCGATAAACTTGAGATTCTGGTCTGCCAGAAGCTGTAATTCAGAAATAAAACAGGAAAAAAAAAATAAGGGAAAAGAAAGGCTTTTTCCTTTGTGAAGTGTCCTTGAGTAACACCTGCTTTTCTTGCACTGGTCTCATGGCACCCAGGGTGCTCTGCACGGACCACCCAATGTGGCGACAGACCACGCTGTCCTCCAGCTACCTGGGGCACCTAGTGCAGGGACCAGAGACCCCACCCGCCTCCACAGGTGCTTCCGCTCGACCGCCAGACACTGAGAGGAAGGAACTGTTTTGTTAATACAATGTTTATGGTTTTTTTAGTTAAAAAAATACACGTTTACTACAGAACACTTGTGAAAGAGAAAAGTAAAATTGCTCACGATCTCTGAAATTCAGATAAGCACATGCACGCTGAAGCACGGTCCCCTTGCCAGCCCTGCCTGGCCACACAGGAGTGTCCTCACAAGGGCACGCCGCGCACGCTTCGGCCCCTGCCTCTCCTGCCCTCTGCTTTCAAAAACTCAGTGTCCTGAGCGTTTCCTCAGGTGGCCGAGTTCCTTCCTGGACCAGCAGGTGCTGTCAATTCTCCGTGAGACTTCCTGCACCCTCAGTGCATGTCTGTGCCCGGGTTCTATCAGCTGCTTAGGACACATTCTCAGACGGAAAAGGACTGTGTCAAATGACAGGCTGACCCGATTCATGCTCTACTGTGGCTGGGGACACAGTGCCAGCCTCGGCCTCCCGCTCCCAGCGCATAGGGTGTCTGCAGAGCAGCTGAAGCCCTGGCCCCGCACCCCCGCCCCCCGGGTCCCAGCAGCGCTGGCAGACGGCTCATGGCTCACCTCTTTCCCGCCCACTTTGGACAGTTCGTCCAGATAAACGTCGATGCAGTGGAACCGGACCCCATTGGGAGATCGACTCTCAGGATGCAGGACCTCCTTCATCAACACGTCGAGGAAGAGCTTGATGCGGCTGAGGAAACGACACGTGCAGGTGCGTGGGCACAGCGCCAACCCTCTCCCCCGCGGCGGGGACGTGGCACGCGGTGTGCGCTGTGGCCTGCCCCGTGGGTGCAGCTCTCGTGTTCCGCCACCGGTCCTCTGGGCGGAAGGACACTGCTTGTCATAGCACTCAGCAGAGCGGGAGGCAAGTCACACCTGCCGACTGACTGCAAGGCTTGGAGAGCACACTATCACACTGCGGGTTTTAAGGCCACCAACCGCCAACCCAAACAGTACCAACCTTTCTTCCCAGCCGTCCCGCTTCAGGACTTCAAAGCACTGCCTCAGGACCAGACGGATCAGCTAAAGACAGACAACTTGTGTTACAAAGGGCGAGAAGGACCGCTCGGCCTAGCAGAACGAGGAGACCAATGCCACTAGTGTGGCCTGGACCCCAAAGCGAGAAAGCATCCACAGTCATCAGACTTAATTCGAGGCCATAAAATGTTAACCAAAGATCCCCACACGCGTCTGTCTTTAGCTGATTCGTCTGGAGGAGACGAAGCAGAGGTCTCCGTGCACACGCTTGCAGGCTGTCCTCCGTCCCCCCCCCCCCACCCCGGGACCGCACGTGCCCCGCAGGCAAGCCCGCCGCGGCTTTGGGACGACCGCCCGCCCCTCGCCGTGCTGCGCAGGCGAACGGGGCGCGGGCGCGGCCTCACCATGCAGTACTTGTCCAGGCGCAGCCGGTCGATGCCCTTCCACTCGCGGTTCATGGTCTGCCAGAAGGTCTGAACGAACAGGTGCTCTGCGGTGAACAAAAGCCTTCGAGCGCGTGCCTTCCAGGTGCACGGGCGCACACAGCGAGGCAGCAACGAAGACGCGCGAACTAGCAGCATTTACTGTTCACTTTTCTTAAGAAGCCCTGGGCAGCTGGACGATTTGGTCAGTCATTAAATACGCTTGATAATTTCATTCATCTTTAAGTAAGAGCATACTCTACTAACAGGAGGCTGGCAGCATCTTAATGCTCAACTAGAAGGCTCTCGGGAGCATTTTTCTTTCTCTACTGCAAAGCCACGTTGCTACTGAAATCAGAGATTTTCTGAGCCACATCTTGCCGGCCCTTCTCACCCACCTACACCTAACGCTCCGAAGCCACTAATTTTGATGGACCCTGGATGCCCGCATAGAAACCCAGCTTTGTTCCATGTCCAGTGTCAGCTGGGTGAGCTATAACAAAACATTCTACTTTTCTTTTCTGAACCACGAAACTAGCACTTTTTTGGTCCCAAAGTCATTTTGGTCAGATATTTTTTGCTTTGCTTCTTTTGCGTGCGTCTTTCTTGACATATGAAGACCCACACTACATTCCACGTGCGGGACTGTGTGTCGGGCGTCAGCAGGAGCCTGGCCCATTCGGGGACCATGGATGGGGGGTACCTAGGCCACGAGGGCGGCTCTGCTCCCAAGAGAGGCGAGCACACCAAACCCACTCTGCTGTCCCTTCCGTCCTCTGTGAGTGACCAGAGAGAGCCTAACTGCCCCAGAGATAGCGTCTCCCCTGGCTCATTCATTCTAGCCAAGGGGGGGTCACTTCAAGGTTTAACAACTCCAGTCTCGAGGCTGCACCCGGCCCCAGAGACGACCGCCAAGGCCGCATGCACAGCTTCTCCGCGTGTCAGTAACAGACTCTGGAGCCCCTGGAGGGCTAGTGTCTGTTAAGACATTCCGTGGAAACCTCTGAGACGTCAGCTAAGCTACCGCCCAGGACGCCTCCTTCACGAGGCCACAGAGTCAGTATCACCCTCGCTTTCCCCCGGGAGTGGTCTGTCGCCTGGAGCCTCAGGTTCCCGTTAAACTAGCCCACTGGGAGGTGGAACCTTGGGGGAGGGAGAAGGAACAAGGACTGACTGGCTCTCCTGGGCACGTCACCGAGCCTGACGAAAGGGGGTCGCGACAACCGCAGGACTTACGGGCCTCCGGGGTGTTGACGACGTGGATGAGCTGGGAGATGGTGCGCGCGAGCTCCTCCTGCACAGACGCGTGGGGGAGAAGCAGCGGGTTACATGCCACATCGCACCCCTGCCTGCCGCCGCCACCGTCACCTCCACTCAGAAGTGCGCGTGCGAATATCTGAATTTTACTAAAGGTGAAACCCACAATTTCTACGGACTGTCCCACTTCATATGCCTCTAAGGTTTAAGCTGCATATTTAAAAAAGTGTCTCTACTTACCTGTTCAAAAAACCTACA
>CM053507.1:850506-872520 GCA_028627145.1 Eidolon dupreanum
CCGAGCCGCCCCCGCGTCTGCGAGGTTTGAGCCTCGCGGCTCTCCATAGCGAACGCGCGGCGCGGCACGTTCTCGCGCTGGTTCCCGCGCTTTCTGGCGTCAGGGGCCAGAGGGCGCGCCGCCGCGCGAGCGCACGGAGCCGGCACCGCGGCGGCCATGGGCGAGGCGGCCGGCGCTGAGGAGGCCTGCCGGGTCAGTGAGGAGGCCGCGGGCCACCGTCCGCCGTTCCCACCTGCCGCCATCCGCCTCCCCGTGGGGACCGGCCCTGGGCCTCGGCAGCGGACGGTGGCCTGGGTCGGGGGCCCGGGTGGGGCTAGGGTGGCTGTGCCTCAGAAACAGTGCTCGCTGGTCCAGAAGGCCACCCCGTGGGGCGGCGGCTCGAATGGAGGCGATAGTGGCGCTCCCCTGCCACCCCAAGGCCAGCCTCCCCGGACCTGCAACGCCGTGACGCGCGCGTCCGGGCTTGGTGTAGGTTCAGAGTTCCCCGTTTTCACGTCCGCGATACGCGGTGGAGAAGTGGCCAGATCCGTGTTCAGATCTTGGTTGTGTCCCCAATTAACGGCTGTACTTTTGAGAAAGTTACCCAGCCCCCCCCCCCCACCGTGCCTCCGTTTCTGACCTGGACAACCCTGGGGTTGTGAAACCTAAATGAGAGGCCAGCGAAAGCTTGGCTCATCCAGCTTGGTGCTGAAACATTAAGAAAAAGATGCTGGCTTTTTCTTTGGCTTTCAGGTGTGGGGCCTCGTATGCACTTAAAATTGGCTCCCATTTTGAAGGCTGGGCCCTCAGTTCTAAGATCTAACATATACAGCAGAGAGCACATTAGGTAAAGAAATGATTTAAAAACTGCCTAAGAGGCATTAAAGGAAGCAAGCTGACCTAGGCTGCTGATTTTAGTCATCTGAGGAGAAATGTAATAATCTTAAGATCTGCTTGTCCTCTTAGCACATGGAAACTAAAGAAGAATTTGTTAAAGTCAGAAAGAAGGACCTGGAACGGCTGACAACTGAAGTGATGCAAATACGGGACTTCTTACCCAGAATACTAAACGGGGAAGTACTGGAAAGCTTCCAGAAATTAAAGATTATAGAAAACAGTGAGTCTTACTTCATCTCTAGCAGTTATCGCTGGTGACAGCAGCCTGCTCCAGTAGATTTACCTACATAAACAACTGTAAAGTAACTGTCAATAAACTTTAAGGTGCAGTAATAGTCAATTACATTCGAGAAATAAGACATAAGAAAGGGAAGGACTCAAATGAGTAACAGGAACATGTAAGTTTGTGTTAGAGGAAGGGCTGCTAGATTTCTGGAGTGTCTGTTAACCGACTTCTCTTTCTCTCACCTCTTTTCCTTGGGGAAAGAACTTTATACTTTTGCAATTGAAAAGCTCTGTTCTAAAAATTTAGTCTTCCTGGTGTCAGTTAAGGATCTCGCCATGCGGGAAACCTTGCACGGAGTTAAGTGGCTATAGAGGTGGCTGGATGTCTGCTTGTCTCTAGGTTGGTGGACTGGTCAATGTCTAGCACTGACTTAAGTTCAGGCTTGCTAGAATGTGTCCATTCAGGTTTTGAGATTTGAGCTGAGCTGTTATGTATCAGCCTAGGAGCCTATGGAAGTTCTTAGAGATGTTCCAGTATGGATTCAGCAATTGCCTAATTGAGGCAAAATGCTACGGCCATGCCACCCTGAACACACCGGATCCCGTCTGATCTTGGAACTAATCAGGGTCGGGTCTGGTTAGTACTTGGATGGGAGACCACCTACGAAGACCAGGTGCTGTAGGTCTAAAAAAAAGTAAGGGATTGTAAGGTGACAAGGTCCTTGCAATCTGTGGGGTCAACCAAGGGTTGCCTCGCCTAAAAAACAAACAAACAAACAAAAAAACAACTGAGGCCGAATGACAAATCAGTCTTCAGCAGTTAAGGCTAATTCAGCACAGTGCGTTTGTTTGCCATCACCTCTAGAAAAGGTGCACCTGGGGGGCCTGGGTTGTGTTTCTCACACTAGTTCAGACAAGACAGTACCTAACAGTACAAGTGTCTGGTCTGTGCAGATGCGTTTGGTCAAGAGGCACCATATCCAGTTAGCAGAGAGCGTGCTTATGGTTACCATGGCCCCCCAGCCTGTGTAGGCTCTTTGGAATCTCCAGACTGTCTCTCCCCTGCCCCAGTGTGCTCCGCGAGGTGCGCTCCTGCAGCCTGCTTGCCGCTGGCTCCTGTGCTGGCTGCCGGTGGACGGGCTCACCAGTGGAAGGCACCAGTGGATGGAGAGAGAGGTTGGGTGTTCTTCCTGCTCCCTTCACAGCGTGACTCCCGCCGAGGGGCCTGCTCCACAGTCTCAGTGGTGCTCCTTCCTCCTCTCATTCCTTCAGCTGGGGGGCTATTGCTGGGCCCTGGGTACCTCACCAGCCCCATTGGGTCTTCTCATCCCTGCTCTCCCCTCTGAGTAGCCCTTTCCATAAAGCCTCAACACCTGGATTGATTTGTTTCCCGTTGGGATCCTGCTGGATATGTTCCATGTCACTGGTTTCCATAGCTCCAGGTCATTGGCTGCTTAACTTTCCTAGTTCCCGATCCCATGCTCATCTTGCCACCCTCAGAACAGTCATTCCGAATGCACTTGTCTCCAGGGAAGGAAAGTGCTGACCAGTAGCAGAGTGTGGTTATATTTCTCACTGCAAATCAATAAACTAGTGTTCTGAAAACTACGTCAGGGGCTCGCGAGTGGTTAGCATGAGTCAGTATTTGGACATAAGTCCTTTCCTCAGATCACATTGTGCTTATAAAAGTGAGGGCCACCAACAAATCTGTGGTGACTTGATCAAAGTCAGACTCCAGGAGTCCTGCCTTGCAGTCCCTGGCCTTCCCCAGGCCACGTAGTCAGCGTTCTCACTGATCTCTTAGGCCACTTCTTTTCAGTCTCCTTTGCTGATTTATCTTCTACAGCAGCTGGAGGCTGTGGCCTGGGCCGCCTCCTTCCCGCACTCTCTGGCTTCTCCCTGGCCATCTGTGCACACGTAGCTTCTGTTACCATCTTGGCGCCAGCGTCCCCTGGATTTCTCTACAGCTCAAACCTGTCTAGGCTCGGGGCCCAGTATCTTGTCACATATGTCCTGATCACGTCAGATTCTAAGTGTCCTAGCCTCGTCAGTCTGTGACCGTCAGGAAGAACCTATCGTCTCACAAGGTTAGGTTCACTGCCTCATTGTCGTGAGGGAGACCACATGCCAGAGGAACTGTGGGCATCTTGCCAACAAAGGAAGGGACGGAGTTGCCGTAGGATTTGGGGCAGGGAGGGTTTCGGGGAAGTGCAGATGAAGCGTGTTTTGGTGGGCTGCAAGCAAAGTGGGGCTGTGTGTGGAGGGGTCGGGATCAGGTCCCACTGCAGTAGACCCTGGTCCTGTTTCCTGGAAAACTGAAAAATTCAGACAGATGGAGAACATAGAGTCTAGAAATGCTTTTTTTGGAGCTCTGCAGCTGGTTGGAAATCAAGGCTGCTGCCCTTTGTCACGGTGACTTTGGTTCTGCAGGCGAGAGTGGAGGTTGCCTTCTTACCGACAGAAGCAAAACTTCTGATAGCGTGCGACCTTATAGATTGAGCTTTCTCTGAATGAGAAATCAGTAGTCATTGAAAGAAGGGGCATTATGACACTCAACAGTTGTAGTGTGTCCTTGGGAGAAATATTGTTTCCTGTTAACTTGGCAGCTGGTTTTATGTGTGTCTTATCCCAGCCTGACACATTGCAGGACAGAGTTTCACTTTCTCAGAGCAAGCCGGTTTTGACTTTCTCACGTCTGACTCATGAGATCCACCCCACTCATGACGTCCATCCTCTCACCCTGCCCAGAACTGGGCTGCCGAGTGTCCAGGGCACCGCCATCCAGACTAGAGACCAGGGGTCCTCCCCGTGGCCCACCTCTCCTGCGCACTGTCCAGCCCCACCTGCCTGCCAGTGAGCCCTGTGCTGCTCCCTCGTGGCGCACCCTCAGCTCTGCCTGCCCGCGTTGCTGCCGCCGCCGCCCGCGTGCAGGCCCCTGTAAGTTTGCCTGACTCTCCGCCTCGGGCCGGTGTCTGCACGTCACTCTCCAGCCTGTTCCATACACTGTAGCCCAATTAATTTTTAACAATTCGGTCTGATTATGTCGTTCCCCTGCTTAAGTCTTCAATGATTTCTCTTTGCTCTTAGGATAAAGACCAATAGCTGAACAGCAAACTCCCCAAAGCCCACTGCCATCCAAAAATCCAAACAACACCGTACCATGGCTTGAAAGCCTGTGTGTTACTGAACTCAGTTCCGGCCCAGTCTCACTCTGTCATCTGACGCCTAGAGTTGATGTATCACTGTTAGTCGTCGGAGCACCCTGTTCTCTTCCCTCAGACACATGGTTTTATTCCTATCCTAGGGTATAAGTTGGTGGAGGAGGGCGCAGGGCCCACCCTCCTAAATTGTAGCAGAATCTCCTGGAGCCAAACGTGCTATAGGAGACTGGGTGTAGAGAAAGGAAGGATCAGAGTGCTTGTGGTTGCAGGAAGCTTGACTGTGAACTTGGAACTTCAGCTGGCCCTTGAAGACCTCTGCTTCTCTAGCCTGAGGCCTGCCCTAAGTCATCTCTCGCGTAATTTTGGCTCTTGTATTCCTACCTGTTGGGTGACGTGAAAGAAACTCCTCCCCCCTCTTTTAGTAAGGACTAGGTCTATTAGCCCTCTTCAGGCCTTCCCAGGGGATTGTCTTCCTAGACTGTGTGAACCGTGGCTTGGAGAATGGTTCCCACAGAGGAAACCTAGGGGTCACATGACGGCAGCCGGAGCTGTCTGACATGTCTGTTTTTCTGCTCTCCCCGGCCCTGTGGTCCAGGAGGGCTCTTGGTTTTGACCGGTACCAGTGCTTCTTCTGCTTCAAGAGTCGGTGTGTGTCTCCCGTCTTCCGCAGTGACGAAGGGCAGCACGAAGGTAGCTGTGAATGCAGGCCGGGAGGCGTGGGGGCAGCTGCACACCTGAGTGGAGGTGGAGGGAGGTCTCTCTCTGAGGGCAGGCTGAGGTCTTGGCTGGCCGCCCGCTGTGAAAGGCAGCCGAGGACTTAGGGTGGTACGTGAGGATCGAGTAGAGAGGCTGAATTCTGACTGGAGCACATAACTCCTGGCGGCTGGGCAGTACGTGGGGGAATTGGAGTAACACTGAGGGCGGCGCTGCCTGCGATCCTTCAGGGACCAGCTGGCCTAGGAGAGTGGCACGATTAGTTGGAAGGGAAGGGGAAACCGTTGCAGACTAGGCAGATGGCACGTACGAACGTCACGAAAGAGCGAGCAGGGTAGGTAGGTGGCGGGTTAGTAAGCGGGTTTTCCTGCTTGGTGCCTGGAGCAAGGGTTGGGACGTAGTAGAGCTGAGGTCAGTCAAGGTGAGCAGTTTATAGGAGGGAAAGTAATTCTGGATGATTGAGATGAGAGGCAACTGGATGTTCCCATATGGAGATGACATCAGAATAGCACTTAAAGTTGTTTTCGGGGGATGGCTTTGGTATCTGAGTGTAGGACACGTTTGAGGGATTGGACGGAAGGTGGAGAATTAATGATCGCGTGTTCATCAGGGGAGGTCTTGGGACAATGGCTGCGTGATTGGAGTGGAAGGGAGGCGGGAAGAAGCAATTGGTCGGTGAGGATGCACGGGGACATGGGAGTCAGCCGTGCATGGCTATCTGCAGAGGAAGTGGCAGATCTTAAAACGAGACCCTCTTTGGGGAGTGCTGGGCACAGTGCCTGGCTCAGGAGCGCTGTCGATAAAGAGGACCCCCTCCAGTGGGGGTCCTGGCAGTGGTGTGGGTGAGGGAGCACTTCCGTGCTGACGAAGAGGTGGAGCGAGGCTTGGGGTAGACCGACCTGGGTGCGAATTCCAGTTCTGAGGCGCTGCAGTGCTCAGGTCGAAGCTAGCTCACTCCCCTTCTCGGATCCCTCCCTGTGCATATTCGTCCAACAGTGGGGGACGTTACTGTATCTGTGGGTGTCAAATTTGTTTTAAGTTGGAGAATCCTTTTTTTAAAAGATAAAATTTTACATAGTGTATGGTTGTTCCAACATATGTAAAATACATGAAAGTTGTATTTTCAGCTTTTTTTTTTAAAAAAAATTCAGTTTTAGAACATTTATTTATCAAATAAATGGGTGCAACTAAGGTGTTTTGATGGAAAAAAATTAATATTGGAGATTTTAAGAGTTGCAGGACCATCTTCAACATCCAATTTCTGTTTTTAGTTTTGTTGTTCAATATCAAGA
This sequence comes from Eidolon dupreanum, assembly GCA_028627145.1. Classification (NCBI taxonomy): domain Eukaryota; kingdom Metazoa; phylum Chordata; class Mammalia; order Chiroptera; family Pteropodidae; genus Eidolon; species Eidolon dupreanum. The sequence continues at coordinate 856,775 of CM053507.1, forward strand.
GAAAGACATCATGGAGACAAGGAGTTGCAAAGGTAAAGTTTCTAAACAGCTCACCTTGCAACATTAGGATGCTTTTCAGTTAAACTAATGTCAAAGTTTGAAATCCAAAGGGTCAGAAACTTGTTTTGCGGTTGAATCACAAAGTCTAATAATTAGCAAGTGTTCTTTTGGAGAGAGATGAAAAGGCCATTGTCTTGTGGAAAACACTTCAAATGCATTATGTTGCATTTGAGATGATAAATGACACAATTTAAAAACAACTTGACACTTTAGTAGCAGTCTGTCAGATACTATGAGGAGTTAAAGAGTTATTTAATTTCATATGTTGATACAAAACAAAATTGCAGTCTCATTTCCGAAGTTTAAAAATCTGCAACATTGGTTTGAACCTTTAAAATTTATTCAAATATACGTAAACTCTAAAACTGTGAAGCAGCCTTGTTTATTGAGTATCAGCAATGAATAGAAACCACTGCAGACATGATATACAGGAGAGATTTGACCAACAAACTTTCTTTAGCAGTGAAAAAAACGTGTAATTTAAAAGCTGCACACCAGCACCTTGCGTCTTTCAGCATGGTCCAGTAGAACTTTCTGTGACGAAAGTGTATAATCCATGCTGTCCATGTCTATTTAAAAAATAACCACTAGCCATACGTGGCCAACTGACCACCTTAATTAGTATTAATCAGTTTCGTAACAATTTTCCCCTTGGTTGCTCTTTATTCTAGTTCCCTGATGGAATTCTCTGCCTATTTTCTGGAGCCTATTCAGTTATTTCAAAATATGAGTCTGTAAATCCAGTATCTGGATCACCCTTTGGCCTGCTTTTATTATCTGTTTTTCCCTCTTGGTAGTCCTGGTAATCTTTTTATTGATTAATGGACTTTTTAAATGCAAACTTGTAGAGGCTCTAGATGACATTTTTCTTCAGGAAAGAGTTCTTTTCTACCCATCGGAACCATGTCAAGAGTAGACCTTCATCCAGCCAGGGACGGCAGCTTCACACCTGGTTTCAGTCTGAGTTCCAGCTGGCCTGTGATTTCTAGTTCTTTCTCCCTCCTAGAGGTTTAGTCCTGCGCGGGGTCCAACAGAGAGCTTGGGTTGTTTCTCAGAGTATTGCCATCTCGGCAGGCTCCAGCCTTCAGTTTTGATCTCTGCGTTCCGCGAGTTTTGCTTGGCACCCTGGCACCCTGGCCTCTTGGCTCAGCCTGCTCGCCTCCCCTCAGCAGCCCCTCTGTGTGGCTCACTGCCCAGTGCCTGGAGGGGAGCAGTGGCTCTGATGGCAACTCCGTTTCCGCCTCCTCCTCCAGGACCAGACCCTCCCCAAGTCTCGGCTGTCTGAGAGCTCTGCACCCGGCGTTATCTCCCCAGCTGGTGAGGTGGTGACTGCCCTGCTCAGCTTTGCTGCCCCTCTGCCACGCCTCGGGGAAGGCGGAGAGGGGTGGAGCGTGGGCCGGCCTGCGTCAGGGCATTCCCCACTCCCCAGGGTCTTGGTCCTCGAGGCCCATGTGACTTGGTGGCTCTCGGATACCTTTGAACAATTTTTGTTTAAAGCCTGCTTTTTTAGTTATTCTTGGTGGGAAGATTGATCTGCTACATCACTGTCGTAGCTGGAAACGGAAGTCCTTTCATGTGTGTTGTTGTGATTTTTAAATTGCAAAAATATATCGTGATGTCATACAGAAAGGACAGGCCGTGAGATGTTCCAGATTAAAGGAGGCTAAAGGTACAAGACAGTAAATGCCATAAAGGGCAATTTGGGGCCATTTGACAAAATTTGAATGTCAATGGGAGATAAAAGTGTTAAGTATTAATTGTTCTGAAGTTGACAGCTGTGTATAGTGATATCTAAGACATTACCCCTTGGGAAGGAGTCATTGAAGTATTTAGGAGTGAAGGGCCATGATATGTATAACTTACCCTCAAATGATTCAAAAAACATTTTGTGTATGTGTTTGTGTATGCTACACGTGATGAGCAAATAGAGTGAAATGTTAATAGTTGGTGAGTCCAGGTGTAAAATATATGGGTATTCATATTATTTTTATTTATGTAACATTTTATAAGTGAAATTACTTTTAAAAAAGAAGTTTAAAACCATTCTGTAAAATAGAGATACTAATGAAGTGTTTACAGAACCATAAGTGTCCCTGATGGACTCTTGGGTTCTTAGCAGTGGGGATGAAAACCACATTAATATCTGATTTCTGGGGTGTTTGTGGGGTGTTTTGAGATTCAGTTCCCAAGAGTTTGATCTTGAGAAGGAAGAGGGACCTCTGTTTCAGCTCAGTGAAGAATTATGTTTAGTCCATAGAAATAATGAGCAAGAGAGGTAGTCATGAAGAATGAGATAGATGAGTGAGCACCAAGAAGAGATTATTTAATTCGACCAAAAGTTATTGTGGCCCAAATGAGGTGAGATCAGAGTGTATCACCTTCACGTTCAGGCAGGAAACAAAGGGGGTGAACAAACAATATAATAAAGAGGTGACGGACAGAGGCTTACAACGCCCCAGGAACTAGAAGACGCGGCACGATGATCCCCTGGGGCCTGATGGTCTCCCAGGGCCTGAGCAGCAGCAGGAGAGCCACGAGACTCACAGGAGGGCGGGTGCTCAGCAGGGCCATGGCCGCACCCGGAAGGTGCCGCTACTGCTCACTTGATGCAGTGGGTGAGACAGTGTCCCCACTTGTCTCCTGTCCTTGTTTCCTGCAGGGCCTGCCATTCTCCAAACCCGATAGGCAGCAGTAAGCAAGGGAGGACAGTTGCTGAGGACGTTGACTTCAGCCTCTTGGCGTGGAACAGGGTGGAGACTGTCCAGGCTGGGAACGAAGAAAGGCTTAGGGGGCTGATGGACAGGGGAGGTGGAAGGGAGACCAACAGAAGATAGAGACCTACGTTATTTGAGTGAATCTCTCCTGACCCCCAGTCCTAACATTCCCTTTGTATTCACATGCCAGGAAATGAAATGCAAAATTCCCTGACTCTGGTTTGGGAAATACTTTAATAGAATTCATTTGAATCCAGCAAGTGTGAGCTTAGGGTTTTTTTGTTTTTGTTTTTGTTTTTTGTAATGATACGTTTTTTTTAATTGAATTTTGTTGATAAGTCAATAAGGTAGGTATTATATGCTTATTATTTGTGAGGCACAGCTAGGTCATGTGAGCATGTACAAAGGATGGGATCCTGTCCTTTCCCTTGATAATTTACAGGTAGATGAGGGGCTCTAACATGAAGGTGTGAAAAGTTAGCGATACAAGGTAATGCCAGGTACGTGGGCAGCGCCAGTATAGGACAGATTCCTATTAGTCACATGTTTTCTTCATCTTGTAAAAGATTACTCCAGTGGCCTTTATGTGAGAAGAAGAAGAGCGGGTTTGGAAGCAGACTTTTGGCAGCATGGGAAACAAAGTGCTAGTTCCATGTTGTGGTTCCAAGCCCCAATTCCCACCCCCTTTGGTTTGTTTTAAAAATGTGACAGCTAATTAGTGTTTGGCTGCCTTAGAATGGGCCTTAGGACTTCAAATGCATTTAAGTTCTTTAACTCAGGGTTTTGTTTTGTTTTTTAAATGAAATCTGGAATATTCTCATTTTTTCACTTTTTCAACTCATATTTTCAACTGTGGCTGCCTGTGGCACTGAGGTGGGAGGCGATTAGGTTGAAATGAGGGCTTTAAGTGGCCCTAATCCAGTATGATCGATGTCCTTATAAAAGGAGGATTTGGCCACCGAAACAGACCCACACAGGGAAGGTGATGTGAAGAGACAGGGATAAGGCCAGGTGGAAGCGAAGGCAACTTTGAATTGTGCTGCCACAAACCTAGGAGTCTCCGTGGCCACCAGAGTGGGGAGAGGTGGAGAGCATACACCTCCACAGGTTTCAGAGGGAGCCTGGCCCCCCAACACCTTGATTTTGGACTTGTAGCTTCCAGAACTGTGAGAGAATGCATTTCTGTTCTAAGCCACCCACTTTTTAAAAGTTCACGTTACGACACTTTACTTTTATGAAAGACTTACTTTATTAGTACCTGTTTTTGCTACCTGAAAGAAATTCAAAAGCCATTTTCGCTTTTTCGAAAAAAGGCCAAGAGTGACAAGAGCACTCTGTTTGCTCTGCAGAGAGCCCTGGCAGGGGTCCTGGGAGCAGGCAGGGACGCCTCGCTGCGCCCGAGACGCGCGGCAGCTGGTCTGTGAGCACCTGCCGTTCCCTCATTTCCCGTTTTGCAACCCTTAGCAAGATCGCCCTAAGGGAGCTTTTTCCTTTACGCCCTTACGAAGGCTCACAGGGACTGTCAGCTTTCAGATAGCAGGGGAAGCCTGTACTGCATGTGGCGGCAGCCCGAGGAGACGGATACTTAGCTCAGAGTAAAGATGGAATCTGTCAGCGGCCAATTCTAAATTCTTTTCTAACCTATTAGCGATAAGAAGGTAAAAGTTAATGGCTACTAAAAAGATTTTATTTTGAATTTGAGACTCAGCTATTTTGATTAAAAACATTTTCATATTGATATGAAGCAACTGATAATTAATTATAAACATGCCAGGTGACAAAGAAAGAGTAGGAGAAATTGATCCCTTTGGCATAATTTGAATTTCTTTGGTTAGTGTTTTCATGTATAGCTCTCTTTATCCTGCTTGTGTATAGTTCTCCATATCCTTATAAGTAAGCTGAGCATGAAGAAATAGTCATTCTCATGTTATTAAAACTATCAAAAAGAATTGTAAATTTCAGATATAGAGATGTTGACACGGCCTGTGATTTAGACTGTTTCTGTATGTTGGTAGTCTATCTAGGTCACCCTTTATTCAGTTAATACTTAAGTGGAGATTTCTCCTTCATTTTGAATGCTCAAGATTAGCCAATGAAGTATAGTCTGGGCTAGGAAGCATCGCCTTACTTGTTCTACTGAGGCTGGGGAAGGTAATGTCTAGATTATATATAATGTATCATTCACTGTTCATGTTCTTTATGGCTCTGATTTTAAAAAGGTTGCAAAAGTGACATATTCTCATTATAGAAGAATGAGATATATACTCAAAGTAGCCATGTTTTTATTCAGGGATTAGTGGAAGAATGTAGAAAGAAGTGAATTTCATTTATGTGACCAATATTTATAAAGTGCCTATTACATACCATATACTGTTCTAGGCATATGGGATGTATTAGAAAACAAAACATGAAAATCTATGCCCTTGTGATTCGTGGCAGGCGTGCTGAGGGCCAAGTTGAAAATGCAAGGGGAGATTTTTGTCAGGAGGCAGTGGTGGCGGCAGTGCTCCCAGCTGGCCACCAGGCGGTGGCCTCAGACTGCAGAAAAGGCACCTGGCTCCTGGAGAACCTGGGCGGGTGGGCGTGGCATCCCGATGCTGACTGAATCCTGTGGGGAGCCTGCGCCTTTGTTCTGTGAACTCGCAGTCAGGTGCTGTGCAGCTGTGTAGAGAGGGAGATTATGGAATTACCATAAGAAAGAGTCTTTTGGGCGGTCAGATTAATTCCTACAGATTTTTACACATACTAAGGTTTGCATTTTCTTTACTGCGTTTGAGCAAGATGCAGTTTAATAATAAAAGAAAAATTTAACTGCAAAAAATTGACACCACAATAACTTTTTGTCTTAGTTCCTTTTCTCATTTTGTTTCTTTTTCCCTGTGACCATATGCAGTTCGTATTTCATATATAATTACAAAAAACATGTATGAAGGATGTGTTTTCATTTAACATTTAATTTTCAAAGCATAGCACTTGATTGATGTTGATGTCTTGTGTGACCAGGATTCGTGGGACAAATTAAAGAATTCCAGTGAAAGTCACTGTGGCATAATACATCATAAAAGGGCGGCAGAGAAACTGATTTAAGGGAGAAGAAATAGTCCCATGTTACTTCACCCCAGTTTCTAAGAAACATCTTTTACGAGAAGCTTTGCCAGTTTCATAATCTCTAACTGAATATTTAGCTTTAGGTTCTAATCTTTCTCCCAGGGCAGAGGGTTTCTAGGAAACGCCGAGACTGCCTTCATTCTCCAGAGCTTTTGGAATGCCCGTGCATGGCAGTCCGCCTGAACTTCCTGTTCGGCTTCCTCTCCCGGAGACCTGGGTTACACAGCGCACCCCCTCTCTTTCGTCTGCACGTCACTGGGGGCCACATTCTCGAGGGTGGAGTAAGCCCCCGTTTCCGGGGGCTGCCCTGTGCAGCTGGCTCACTGCCCTCCGTGTTTCTTCCTTAGTATTCCCATGCTGATTCCCGCGTCGTTGCTGTGTTGAATTCATTTAGTTGGTGGTGAGAGACCACACTGTTGTCCCAAAGCGGCCGCATCCTCAGCGTCTCTTCCCAGGCCAGCAGCATCAGCCCCGCCTGGCAGCTCGTGAGAAATGCAGAGCCTCAGGCCCCTCTCAGTCCTGCTGAACCAGAAACTGAGGACGGGGCCCAGCAGCCTGCTGGTGCAGGGCCTCCCGGGGACTCTGATGCACCCCAAAATCTGAGGGCCACTGTCCTCGACTACTAGCACTTTAATCAGCGAGGTTCCGCTCTTAGCTCTGAGCGTGCGCGCCCGTGCAGCTTGGTGCACGCCGGCATGAGGAGAGCTGATTTCTCAGCCCTGGAGATCAAGGCTCTCATGATTTCAGATTTTGTATTTCTTTGCCTTTTGAAGGTCGGTATTTCTGCAGCACAATACTTTTTATTTAAAATGATAGTACTTTTGAGTTTAAATTATTTTACTTTTTTGATTTCAAATGTATTAACGTGGATATTTTTTGGTAATGTCATTGGTCATTTGAATCATTATCTAAACTCATGTGGTGGAGAGGAAGGAGTTCATAGTTCCCACGTTGCACTGTGGCCTTTTCTTGTCACGGTGCTGTCACCCTGCAATGACTACTACTGCAGCTGTTCCCACTGTGTCAGTGTGTCAGCCGCAGAGTCACTGCCCCCTCCCGGAGCTGCCTCTGCTTCTACGGAGCAGGTACAAGTCTGCCCGAGGGGCCAGAGGCTCCTTAGTCCCGCCCTGCCCTTTTACACACCTCCGAAAGCCTCGGGTGCAAGTCTGACTGTAAAGCGAGGCCTTCGAAACAAACAGTGCGTTGTACTATGACCTAAACACCAACAAAAACTTAAGAAGCAGGACTTCTCAAACCCTGCTCACTCAAGGACTGGTCATGCAAACACTGTGATGTGAGAAATCAGCGCGGGTGTCTCTAGGAGGAGGTGAGGCAGAACCGCGAGCTTAGGAAAGATTTGTGTGTGTGTGTGTGTTTTTAAATTTTTCTTTTTTTTAGGCGAGGCAACCTTTGGTTGACCTCACAGTCTGCAAGGACCTTGTCAGCTTATAATCCCTTATTTTTAAATTTTTTTTTACACCTATAATATGTGGTCTTCCTAGGTGGTCTCTCATCCAAGTACTAACCAGGCCTGACCCTGCTTGGTTTCTGAGATCAGACGGGATTGGGCTTGTTCAGGGTGGCATGGCCGTAGATGAGATTTGTGGTTTGAAATATTGAGATGTCTGTCTCTTTCTTCTAGACTTGGAAAGGAAAGAGCACGAATTAGAGCAACTGAGAATGGATTGTGAGCACTTTAAAGCCCGCCTGGAGGCTGTGCAAGCCGACAGCCTGAGAGAGAAGAAGGTAGGGGGCCCGGAGGCCAGTGCTTAAGGCGGCGGTGCCGTGGTCCTGCCCGCTAGTGTGCCTGCTAGTGTGCCCGAGACGGTCTGTCCAGCCTTTGTGCCTCAGGGGAGTGTGTTTTTAAGTGTAAATATTCTGACTGGTTTGGAAAGTAGTTGAATGCTTGGATTTTATAACCCTTTAATGTGGACATTATTTACTTGGTGCCTTTTATTGGTCACTTACTGTTCATCTTTATGTTTAAAAGACCATTCCAAAACATAAAAATTTATAATATAAGAATCGTGAAAAAAACATAAACATAATTTATAATCAGAGATATATTTAATCAGAATTATATGTAATTAATTTAGGAGATCATTTACTGATATTTTAGAAATAACCAATTTTATTTTAATGTTAAGGGAGACTAATAATATTTCTTAGAAATTACACATTAATTTTTACTTTTTGTATGGAATAAATTATTCTGTTAAACTAGAACTATTCTGCCACTTCGCATAAAATTTGGATCTTGGATGTATTTTTAGTTTTGAATGATAAAACAATAATTGCCTTAGTAACAACCGCCAGTATGCATTGCTTACTGTGTGCTGGCGGCTGGGCAGCGGCTGCCCAGGCCTTTCACGTGCTTCTCCCAGCACAGCTGGAGCAGCAGGTGCTGCGACCTGCAGGATTGTTAGGGAGCTGGTCAGGGTCCCATCGCCTGTGTTCTGGGTTTCGTTTCATACTGTCTTCTCATTCTGAATGTTTGTGGCTGCAAAGACGTTTTCCAAAACCGATGGATTTTCGAAATGGACTTTATTTAATATTGAGCCAGTGGAAAGGTTAGGGAAAGAGTTTTAGCCTCAAAACTAAGTTCGGTAGCGTGTTACATATTGAAAGGTGAAATTTTAGCTTAGTCACTTTTTACATCATGGCAGTCACTTTTTACATCATGTACACTAACATGGCAGTGTGGTGAATCTGGGCCTAAAAGTGTCATGATCTGAAAGAAGTTGACCGGTAGGCGAGCAGGAATCTGGTAAGTATTAACATCCTCTGATTCAGATCTTCCTCAGGTTGCGGAGATGTCCTTGTTAAGGTCAAAGCTTAAATTGAGCAGAATCTAAGATTTGTTTTTGTTTCATTGATAAGCATAGAAAAATGCATGTTTTGCTGGCATGTTAGTTAGATCTAGTGCCTAAAAATAAGCCATTCTGGTAAAGTGCCAGTATAGAGGGTGAAATGGCCGTGGTAAAGCGGCATCACGCCACCAGCGTGTTACTGCCTTCACACTTGACCTTGGTTAAAGTGGGACTATTTTAGGTTAAACTGTTTGCAGTTTAGTCTGGCCAATTTAATACAGACGGGAGCCCCTGCAAGTATGTGTGACAAGGCCATGTCCCTCCTTGCTGTGGACTACTGGCAGCTGCCTTTTCTGTGGTCTCTGTCCAGGTCTGCACAGGTCACGTGCCAGACTCCGGAAGCAGAATTTAGAGGTGAGGAACCAGGAAAGAATCCCGGGACTAGATCCCATGTTAGAGTATTGCTAGTAAGTGCTTCGGCTTGGGTACAAGCCGTTAGGGAAAGGCGGAAGTTGCTGAATCCAGTGTGTAAGGAAAGATCAGGTAACAAGTATGGAGTTGAGCATGAAGAAGTGTGGTGGATGAGCAGAAGTGCCCCCCTCCCAAGGATGGAGACTGGAATGAGGAAGGTGTGGTGCGTGACCTTAGCTGATGCTTCCTCAGCCATGATCCAATCAGATTGGTGCAGGAGGCAGGCTAGGATCACAGCCTTGATGCCGACTAAGGGGCTGGCCCCGAGAGTCCTGGCGAAGTGCCTCTGAACTTGAGAGAGGAGCCCAGCTTTTGTGGCGGGGTAGGTGCAGTTGCCGAAGGGCGCCTGGGTCACTTTCGCAGGACCATGCGGTCACCGCAGGGTTGGCTGAGGCAGCATTTCCCTGCGTCCTTCCTCAGCAGCAGGGCCTGCATTGCTGGCCCCGGCCCTCCTCCACCTGCACGTCGTCTTACGTCACGCACCCTTCACAGTCAGCAAACTAAGTATAGATGGCCAGCTTTTTATCTGTATTTTTAATTTGTTAGGAAAGTTACTACTTTCATGGTAATAAAAGGGAAGTTGTTGCACGTTTGGTACATTCGGGAAACTTTTAAAAGAAAAATTAATTGATAGTATAGCTTAGCTAAAATCAGTAATGGACAGCAGAAGTTTTGAAGGAATCTTGAAAGTTTTGTGCTTGATACTGTTATATATGAATATTCACTTTAGGTAAATATATCAGGATTTGATTGCTTTTTTAAAAACAGCTTTATCGAGGTATATTTTGTATACCACAAAATTCGTTTGTTATAAAAGTATGGTTTGATAATTTTTCGTAAATGCATATGGCTGTATAACTATCACCCCAGTCCCATTTGATTTTTGATAAACAGTTTTTATGAAATAGTTATGGATTCACAGGAAGTTTCAAAAAGTCCAGAGATGTCCCCTCCACTTTCAGCCTATTCCCCAGTGGTAACATCTTGCACGACCACGGGACAGAGAGCCGGCACACAGACAGTGGTACAATCCAGAGCTTATTCAGGTTCCGTCGGCGTTGCCTGGACGAGTTTGCATTTCACCAGTTCTGTGTGCACTCGTGTGTGTGTGCTCGTTCCGTGTGGTTTTATCACATGTGTAGGTTCATGTAACCGCCACACTCAAGATTCAGAACCGTTCCATCAGTGCAAAGGGCCCCTCACGCCACCCTCTTCTCGGCACCCCCACCTGGTTCCCTGTGCCCACCTCCTGGCAACCTCTACTGTAGTTGCTACACATTAATCTCTGTAGCTCTGTTATTTCAAGGATGTGATAAAAAAGGAATGATTCAGTACATGACCTTTTGAGGTTGACTTTTTTCCCTTAGAGCCACCCAATTTTTGCATGTATCGACGGTTCCTTTTTATTGCTCCATAGTGTTCCATGTTCAGGAGTGTGCGAAGCTGTGCACCTGAGGCCCTGCCTCCGGGCGGGGCAGGCGGCCGCCAGTGGCCGGTTAGGGCAGCAAGCTGGACTCGCGGCCCTGCCGCCCCGTTTCTCCCTTGATGAAGGGCCCGTCTCCTTTAAGTGTCCTGCACTCCCTCTCACCTCTCTGACAGAAGAACCTAGAGCATCGACTATTCGTTAACTTCGAGGGCTGTTGAGCTCACTGCACTGAACAATTTGGCATACGTTGATTCAACTGTTTCGTATGTTTATCTCTTATTTAATAAGGAAATGCCATCACCTTCTAAGGGAATTTCAGGTAACAGGGAGTAGTGAACTTGGTGGTGGCGGCTGGGGAGGGCAGGAGGCCTGCGTCACCCAACACCCACCTGGAGGTGGACCTTGAGGAGTGCCTGGTGGTCAGAGGGGACACTGGGAGGACAGTTCACTGTCTCTCTTCTTGGTGAGAGCCCCGGCTGAGGCCGGCCAGCTTTGTTCCCTCAGAGGCCGCGGTGGGAGGGTGGGACCCCCCTGAGCGCCGTCGTCTCGTCGCACTGGCTCTTGCCTTCCATGCCAGCGCCCGCCCGGAGGCCCCGCCTTCTCCCGCTCTCCTGCGCGGGCGCAGCTGTGCCCTGCGGCTTTGTACGACGGAGCGCGCCACTTGGAGGTAGCAGGCTCCTTTATTGAAACGTCGCTCTGTGTGGACTGCTGTGCTTGTCACTTGCATCCTGGTTGGGGCTGGTCCTGGGTGTGGCCGCTCGGTCCCGAGGTGCCTAATGTTTTCATTTTACTTGGAGATGAAGTCGGGTCTTTGGCAGTATTTACAACCCTAATGTAGTAGTGGGTTCCTTTCTGAGTGTTAATTTTGTCTGTGAAGTTTATTTTTAAAATATGGATTATGGACGTGGTTCTATAGTGTAGCGGTTAGCACGTCTGCTTTACACGCAGAAGGTCCTGGGTTCATGCCCCAGTGGAGCTACAGTCCATGGTCTGTGGCCATGCCACCCTGGACAAGCCCCATGTCTGATCTCAGAAGCTAAGCAGGGTCGGGCCTGGTTAGTACTTGGATGGGAGACCACATAGGAAGGCCAGTGCTGTAGGCATAGATAATAATAAAAAAATAAAAACAAAAAAATAAAATACGGATTATGGCTCTGTGAGGACTAGTTTTCATTTAACAACCATTTTCTATAATTCTGTGTGCATTTTCTTTCTTTAAAACTTATCTTTGAAAGAGAAAACAAGAGGTAGTTTGAAGTCGAATGCTATTCATCCTTCTCATTCTGTTCTGGTCGCAGGAGAAACTGGCTCTGCGACAGCAGCTGCAGGAGGCGAGGCAGCAGCTGCAGCAGCAGGCGGAGTACTGCACGGAGATGGGGGCGGCGGCCTGCACCCTGCTCTGGGGCGTCTCCAGCAGCGAGGAGGTCGTCACGGCCATCCTGGGCGGAGTAAGCGTGACCGCGGGCTGGGTTGCCGGGCAGGGTGCGCGTGTCTGTCCGGGCCAGCGCAGGCTGCATCCCTTCTTCCATTCATTCGTCAGATCCTTTTGGACCCCAGTGTGGGGTCCGCCGTGACCTGGAGCTCTGGGTGTGTAACGTGGATGCGCTCAGCGCGCGTCTCTCCCCGAATCTGTGTGGCGTTAGGCACTAGTACCACTTCAGTGTTATTAGCTGGTGTTTGTGTTTCACGACGTTTGACGTGCTTTGACACACGTTATCCGTTGGGTAATGTAATATTTCATTTACTGAATGTTGTGTGTTATCTAACACATGCATGTCTGTAGCACACACACACGAAGGAGCTTCCTAGAGGGAGGGAGATCGGAGAAGGGCCTCCATGAACTCGAGTAGGCCGCCACAGCAGGGAATGTGGCCAGCAGCACAGGAGGAGGAGCGGGCCGAGCGGCCTCAAGCCTGGGACTGGGCCGGTTGTGAGGTGAAGTCGTGGGGAGGCAGGCGTGGAGCACTGTGAATCCAGTGGGGGCAGGGCTGCTTCCTCGCCGGTTTCCGAGTCACAGTGAGGAAGGAGGAGAGTGTGGGGAGGGTCACCGTGACAGTGCAGGGCTTGGGGTCTGGAGACTGGACAGGGAGACTGAGTAGAATTCCAGTGGCCCAGGCTGGAGACGGCAGGAGAGCAGAGCCTGCTGGCTAAGGCCAGTGTGCTGACCGGCCGCACTCCATGGCTGACAGTGAAAGGCACCGAGGAGGGTGGCTCTGGACGGGTGGCGTCTCGTGAAGGGAAAGTCAAGGGGGGGGGGTGTTAGACGGGAGGCCAGCGGTAAACTACTGATCACTTAGAAAAATTAAAACTGTGTTTGACTTCAGGTGGAGAGACTAAATGTATTTTTAGAAGTTCGAGCTTTATTGACATATAAAATCCACCCATTTTTAAGTGTACAATTCAGTATGTTTAGCTAGTTTGCAGAATAGTGCAGCCATCACTACGATCCAGTCTCAGCCTGTGTCACCCATGAGGTTCCCTTGTGTCCTTGGTAAATGCGTTGGCTTTAAACGATACCGCAGAACCCCAGCCCCCCGAAGACAGAGTGGCAGATGTGGGGGAAGTGCCAACTGGAAATGCTTTATGCCACGTGATGAAGATTTAAACTGCCAGAGCAGCCTGTTCACCGTCTTTCTCTCTTTTACATGTTGCGATTTCAGTTAAGATTTAAAAAATCAACTAAAAAGAAGTTCTGCCAAACGTTTGAAAACCTCTGGTTTCATGCCTAGAACAAATAGAGAATGTATTTTTTTAGTATCTTTCTGGGTGAATTTGTTCCAGCACTTCCATCATTGTGTAAATTTTGAGCTGTTTCCCACATAAGTATTTTTATTTTATTCTTTGCCTCAGTCTTCAGGGTAATTTTTCTGCTAATCATTCTCACTGTCTAGTTAAGTCTTTTCCCTTATCTTTTCGATGGAAACTTTTAATGAAGGAATAGGTTTTCAAATATCGTTTCTATAATTAACAACACAGTCTGCCTTCTGTATCCTGGACTTTAAAAATGTTTTCATGCCAGAATTTGTGAAAGGATGTGATACTTTCATTTCCAAACTTGCAGGATAAAGCTTTGAAGTTTTTCAACATCACTGGCCAAACGATGGAGAGCTTCGTGAAGTCGCTGGATGGGGATGTCAGGGAGCCCGATTCTGATGAAAACCAGTTTGTGTTTGCCTTGGCTGGAATCGTAACAAGTAAGTAATTCTTTCAGGCGCAGTACCCAGTTCTAAATATGTTCTAGAGTGGTGATAGTCAGGGGCACGTGTGCATAGGCATCTCGCAGGAACTTGCCCAGGTTCCACGTGGCTCTTACCCTGGCAATCCGCCAGGGTACCCTGGGCCAGGTGCCGGTGTGTGCTGCGGCGCATCGTGCTGGAGGTTCTGGGCAGCACAGTGTTGGTGCGTACACACGACTGGGTTTGGGAGGCACAGGATGAGTCTACATGTTCTGTTTAGTCTGTGTGCCGACCAAAGTCAGAACGAAGCTGTTCGTTGAGCTTGTTATTTGGAGTCGTCATCCCTTCGTTAATGTCTGGAGAGTAGAAGCCAAACTGAGCTCGGCAGGACTTCTGCTGCTGTTCCGTGCAGTGAGTAAGGAAGTCCACAGCCTGGGTTGTGTCTTTGGTGAACTCCTCCCCAACGATCATGGTTATAGTTACGAGAGAAGTCTGTGGCAAACTGCTGTACAGGACAAAACCCGACAAAGAACTGATTTCTTAGTGTAGCGGGAGGTGCTGGGTACCAGCGAGGATGCAGGCTCTGTTCTGGAGTGCGCGCACTGGTTAAACATGTCGCTGGACTGATGCTTTCGCGTTGCTCGCTCATCTCTGCTGTGTGTCAGGTGACTGCCACGAAGGAGAGCGGAGGCTTTGTTTCCTCGTGGCGTTACCCTTCCTCTACTGGGCCCGGGACTCTGCCCCTGGGGGTTACTCTGCCCTTGACCAGGAGCAGCCCCTGGGTGCAACAACCAGCGCTCCAGACCCCGTGGAATGTCTCCTGTGGCGAAGCCATGCTCCCTGCCGCTGAGAGCCACTGTCCCGGGGTGTGGCCTCGTGCGTCATGCACATAGAATCGTGATGGTCGGGGACGCTAACGGTTGTTGCCGAGATACATTTTGAGACCCCTGAAGGCTTTTGGGTTTTGTGTTCCGTAGGCATTGTCTGCCATGTCTGATTTAGTCTGGTCATGCAGAGGGCTTCCTAATTCAGAAGAAATTTGGTATCTTGTTATCTACAATATTTAGCTAATCACAGAAATTCTTTTAATTGTCTTTCAGTGATTGGTTTCGGGTGATTCTGGGCAATTTGTAATCTCTCCTTAGATTACGCCCTTCTTCAGCTGACAGTGCATCCCAGAGAGTCACCTGCTGCGCTGTGGCACTGGGGTGTCTTCTGAGATGCTCATGTCCCCTTTTAGCTGGCTCAGTGAGCAGTTAGCATTGTCAGCCTTAGAGCTTTCCAGATCAGTGGAATGTAAGGGGGGAATGTGTGAATTGGGTCAGAGAGACCTCACAGGGTTCCGTATGTCCTTAAGATCTGGGACTAAAACTTGAGAGGAGTAGGATAGAACTTCAGCGACACCCTGGGGATATAACTTTCTGGGTGAATTGTTGCTTTTTCCAGGTGAAGGCAAGTAAATTGGCCAGCTCTGTAGAATGGGCTCTAAAGAAACCCGAGTGTTAATCTGTTGCTGTAAAGCACTTGGCTTCGGGTAGGATGAAGTGAGGACGGGATTCGGGTAAGGCATGGCAGCAGAATGGAGTGCGATTGTTACCTGTTCACAGACCTAGAACAAACCCATGACAGTGACCATTAGGCGTTTTAAAAACAGGTAACCTCAGGGGATTACAGGCACTGGTACAGGAATTATTGGTCCTTTTTTTTTACTAAGTTGGTCACAGTTGGCCTACAGCTTTCTGTGTTTCAGCTGTAGAGAGTGTTGAAGTTTAGGTCGAGATTTAGAAAAACTATCTGGACTCATGGCTTTTGCTTGTTATTTGACTCGGTCCATAGAAGCTTTTCCCTTAGGGATTCTGGGACCATGTTTAATTTTTGGTCATTTCTTTGATCATACGTAGTGTGGGCAAATTAATATCACCTTGGTTATAATTTGTATAAAGGAGAATTTTCTGAGACTTATAAAAATCATCCTTCTGTA
>CM053507.1:873020-944733 GCA_028627145.1 Eidolon dupreanum
GTCAAATTGGCCCGAGCAGCCAGGTGTGAAAACGGGAATCGTAGGGATGAAGAATGCGCTCCCCGAGGCGAAGTCTCAGATGCGATGGGACCGAGCACACGCCGAAGACGGTCAGCGATGTCGAGGCGCAGCTCTGCCCAGCGTGCGGGACAGGCAGGGGAGCTCATGGTCGAAGAGCGTGCACACGTGCACACGCGTGCACGTGCATGCGCACACACATGCACTCTCACCCACGTGTGCGCACATGCACAGTGAACTCACACCCACACTGCACATGCACACACGTGCAGTGAACTCACCTACATGCACACACACATACACACATGCATACTTGCATGTGTACGCACGCACACACACGCACACATACACACATGCATGCTTGTGTGTGTACGCACGCACACGCGTGCACACACAGGAGCCGCTGAGAGAGGGGGATGGAACGGCAGCAGAGGTGCAGGGCTGGGAAGCAGCACAGGACGGATGAGGGTGAAGAGGCGTCCGGAATTTAAGCACAGGACACTTAGAAGCAAGTGCACCCTCGCAGCGCACAGGGGAGCAAGGCGCGCCCCGAATCTGTCAGGGTCCTGGATGCAGCTAGGGGAGCCCGTTCCCCCTGGTTTTGACACCAAGGACCTCGTTAAGGGCTGAAGACGGCTCGCGGACTCTCCCAGGGGACTGGGAGACAGGACGCATGAGTCCCGGCCTGCCGCCCCGTGGACCGATGCTCGTGGCCCGGTACCACGCACCGAGAGAGGCCACCAGAGAGGCGAATGTTTTGACACCCTGTCCGCACTCGGGAGGCTGCAGTGGAGCTGTGGGGAGATTCAAGGACTGGGCCTGAGGCTCGTCCACGCGGGGTCTCGGTCTGCTGTGAGGAGTGGCCTGGAGGCTGGAGCCCTGGCTGACGCTCAGGGAGGTGTGAGCTGGGTAGGGCCAGGAGGATTCTGGGAGCACCTGTGTGTGATGCTGGCGCCACTTGTCAGCCAGCCTTGGGCCCCGGTGTGCAGGCGGGGTCGAGTCACTAGGCAGAGGGCAGGCCTGTGGCCGTGTGCCCCCAGGGACAGGGCAGGGCGAGGAGGCTGGGACAGAGTGACTGACACGTAGTGCGGCAACGTGGGTGGGAACCCTCCCAAAGGCTCACCTCTGCTCCCTCAGCCTCAGGCAGCCGCCCAAGGCTGGGCTCTGGGAAACTGGGGCCATGGCCCCAGGGACAGAAGGTGCTCCCTGCCCCCCATCCCCCAGTGCCATGGCCCCCAGGCCTGGGGCAGAAGATGCACCCCCGCCTCCCATCCCCCACAGTGTGGGGCTCACCTCGTGGGCGGGGCTTGTCCTGCGTGAGGAGCCAGCACAGAGCAGCCTGGCGTGGGCAGGTCCAGCCCGTGGCTGGGCTTCTCTCCTTGGACGCTGCGTCACTCCCTTAATCCAGGCTGGGATGGCAGCAAGCCTGACCCTGGGGGTCACACCGCTGGCCCTGCACATCCACACACGGGCTGTTTGATGACCACCTGTCTGCGTCTGGCCCTCCAACCCCAGCCCAGGGCCTCAGGCCCTGCAGACCACAGCCGGCCAGAGACCCAGGGCGGCTGGTGGGGACCTGGGCTGGGAGTGGGCTCCCCTGTCCCAGCTGGTGGCCGAGGGTGGGGAAGAGACCTCAGGGCCTGCAGGAGGTTGAGAGTGGCTCAAGCCTGGGCAGGGCCTTGGGCTGGACCAGAGCTCAGGGGCCCAGAGACTCAGTGTGTCACCAGTGTCGTCAGAGGTCCCCTTGGGCTTGCACTCAGGTTGGAGGGGAGGCCTGGCTAGGAGGCCCAGGTCAGTGCCCCTCCTCACCTGAGAAATGGGGGTGACAGCAGGGCCTGCCTGGGCCATGTGGAAGCGCTCGGGGACTCCTGGCCCACAGGGGTGTCACCAGGGACGAGTGGTGACGGTGTGGCCGTGAGCAGCAGACGGGGTCACGGGCCGGCCCCGTGCAGCACAGCCCCACCCCCACCAGGTCCAGGAGCCTCTCTGACCTCTGACCCCTGTGTCCTCCACCCGCCTTGCCCCCTGCCCCACTTTCGTTTGCCCACTTGCTCGGACTGTTCGGTTCCATCGGCCCTTCTGGAGACGAGGTGGCCAGGCGGGGGACAGCGTCCCTGTGCTGGACGTAGCACGTGGGGACGGGGCGTCGGCCAGAAGGCCCTGCGCCCACACGCGTTGCCTGAGTGGCATGTGACTCCCTTGCACTGTGGCCCCAGCGCCCCGGCTCGTGTCCACGGCTGCCGTCCCGAGGCCGAGTGACGTCCTCAGATGCTGAGAGGGGAGGCCCTTGGTATGGCCGAAGCCTTGGGCCCCTGGGTCCCTAGGACTTGGGGGCTCCAGGTCTGAGGGCAGGACGGAAGGAGGTGGGGGCTGCAGGAATGATGACAATGACGACACAACTGGGACCCCCATCAGGCCCTGCAGGACCCCTGGGGCCACGGTGCGGAGGGGACCGCTGGTCCAGGACGCCGCGGCGTTGTCCTGGGCGGCCGCGGCCGGGGCGCTGCACGCTCATGGGCGGAACCTCGCTCAGCCCGCGGGCCCTCGGGCCAGCCGTCAGGTTCACCTGTCTACACGCAGAAGCCCGTCCTTTGAGAACGGTCTCCTGTCGTGGGAGCCGTGGGTGGAACTGTAATTCCGTTTCCGCGGTACCTCTCGGGGGAGGGGCCTCTGGCCTCGTGGGTCTGAGGCGCGGTGGGGAAGGAGCCCCACGAGGCCAGAGAGTTGAGGCGGGGCGGGGGGTCGGAGGGAGGCACGGGGCGCGTCCTCCCCGCTGGTGCCCGGCGCGAGGCCCGTGGACGGCCTCCTTGGCGGCTCACCGGCTCACGGGTCCGTGTAGATAACGGCGCTTCCTGCCGGCTGACCTCAGAGAAACGGAGCCAGCTGCCACGCAGGCCGGAGGGCTGCAGCAGACTTCCTCCCTGGGGGATAAAAAGGAACGCGGCCTCGGGATCGGCCCAGACATGGAAATCCCGGGCTTCCGGGCAGCGGGGAGAGGACAAAAGGGTACACCGCGGCCCCGAATACAGCTGAGTGCGCACGCAAGAGGGTGGCCCCGGGGGGAGCAGACGTCCAGGGCCCGTCCCCGCAGCCGGGGCCTCCCACCCCCGGTGCTGACGTCTCGGCCCCAAAGAACATGCTAGACAATGGGGCGACCTTGGGCCAGGGCTGTCCCAGGGGGCTGGCTGGGAAGCCTGGCCCTGGCAGAGGGCCTTGCACCACTGCCCGGCGAGTCCGGGGACTCCCAGCTCTGCACGTCTGCTGGACGCCCTGCTGCGGCCTCGGCCCTGGCCTCCTGACACCCCGCTCTCGGCCTGCGAGCCCCAGGCCCCCTCACTGAGCTCAGCTCTTGGGCGGGCCTGACCCCAGGGACGGTGGGTCCCAGGCCCCACTGCCTTGCAGCGTTGAGCCCTAGTGGGGCCGAGAGGGGAGCCAGGGAGAAGCGGGGTGCCTCTGCTCACGGCGTCCCGCTGCATCCTGCTGCAGCTCCCATCACTGCCGCTTCTCTCTGCAGCGTGACCCTGTGCCTCGGGCCCAGGAACACCCTCTCCTCCTCTGTCCCTCCAGCCTGGGGGGTGGCGGCCTGGGGCCAGCACTGCGGCACGGGCCCGGGCGCTCAGTGTCCTGTACACACTGATGGCTTCTACTGCAAGCCCCAGGGTGACACTTGCAGGCTCCCCGTGGCCACAGGAGCCAGGCGTGCCTGAGGTTGACTCCAGGAGCCCCCTGACAATGAAGACACACCTGGAGGGTGAGAGGCCAGCTTCGCCTCCCGGCAGGCAGCCCCGAGCTGTGTCCGCGGTCTCCCCACGCCCCACTGCTGAGTTGGCTCCTGCCCTCCCCACACACCCCTGGTGTCAGGGGTCACCTCCACGTAAACTGTCCTGGAGTCCTGTCTCGGCATCTGCTTCTGGGGAACCCCCCAAGCAAGCCTCCTGTCCTTGCCTCACATCCCCAGTTGTCCCCTCAGCGGTCCCCTCACTCCGTTTCTCTTCCGGCCCCAAAGCACCACTGTCTGGGGGAAGAGAGGGGCCTGCCTTTGGTCAAGCCTCCAGTGGCTCTGGGGTTGCCGGCGGTGGGGTGGCAGGTAGGAAGGCAGAGCCGGGAAGGAGGCACCTCAGGGGGCACGAGCGGACGGTCGCTGCATCACTGGGGACTTTGGCCAGCTCCCACAGAGCTGGTGCGGCCCCAGGCCCTGACCTCGGAGCCTGCTGGTTACACAACGCGCTCCTTATGTAACCGGCATGAAGGCACGTGAGAAGCCGGCAGGTCCAAACGACCGTCGGTGGGCGGGGGACGTGGACAAACACCGGAGGGTGCTGAGCAACTGGTCGGAAAGCCCCGGCCTCTGGCAGGAAAGGGACTGTGGGTGGGGTGGCCCTGGAAGAGAAAGTGGTTGGACAGACACACACAGGCCAGCGCTGGCCCAGGGCCTCCGGAACGCCCTGTCCCCACCGTCCTGCCGCTCTGGTCTCCCGGCCCCAGCCCCCGCTGTACCCACCCGTCCCTGCCCCCCGGGCCTCCACCCACCCTCCGGGCAACCCTGGCCCCCCGCCCGCCCACTCGACCATCCTCACACTGCGCATGCGCCCGCACGCCCAGGCGTCTTTTCCCCTTGGCTGGAAATGTGCTTTTAAAATGCCCGTGTCCTGCCACTTCGTCCCGGCCTCCGAGGATGGGAGCCGTTGCATCTTACCCGGCGTGAGCGTGCGCGGTTACTGTCTTTATCAACCTTTGCTGCTAAAAACGATTGCTTCGTGCGCTGTAGCAGACCTGACATGTGCATTCACACACACACAGGCCCGGCCGAGCGGTCTCCGGTGGGTCGTGTCGCCCGGCGAAGCGGAACCCGCGCTGAGTTCGCTGCGCGACCCGCAGCAAGCGGCGGGAAACCATCCAGATGCTCCGTCTTCTCAACCGACCTCTCGCCCTGTGAACTCAGGAGCTGGGACCGGCCTGGCGGTTTCTGAATGAACCCTCAGCATCCCCACGCGGCCGGGCGCCGTCCCAGGCCGAAGCCCTGAGCAGCGTGGAACCCTCTGCTCTCGGCGTTCGCTGTCACAGCCCTCCGTCCCCGGATCCAGGCGGGTTTAGGCGGCGCGGGAAGCCCGCCTTCCGGGCCCACATCGGGGTCAGCGAAGGGGTCAGCGCCTGACACCTGGGTGTGTGGTGTGTGTGTGTGAGCTACAGCTCCTCTGTCGCAACCACAGCCCACAGGTGTGATAACCACGCTGCTGTCGCTATCACAAGGGCTGTGGCCAGGCGAGAATATGCATAGATTTTGACTTGAATTCTGATTCTGGCACTTAGTTCTCTATGCTTTACTTTTTGAATATTGTTTTTTAAGATACTTGTACAGAATAAAAATAAAGTATGCAGAGCGGCTGGCGTGTATGGTAGGCACTCGATGCATGGCAAGTATTGTCATTGTCATCAGTATTATTCATCGTCTCGCTCGCGCATGCGTGTCTTGCTGCAGGCGGGTGCCTGCCTCCCCTCTGCGCCCGCCCCCCTTCACCCCGGATTTAGGGCCCCCTTGGTCATCCAGGATTATGATCTCAACGAAATCCTACCTCAGTCACATCTGCAAACTCCCTACTTCCCGATGAGGTCACACACACGGGGAGTGGGGTCAGGACGTAGTCACATATGGGGGACCATCATTCAACCCACACCGAGTGCCACGGGACGGCCCCGCTAATCTCCTGGCTCTGTCGCGAGTACCGGGAGGCTCCCCGAGGTGCCCGGGCTTGCTGAGACACGGGCGCTGGGGGCAGAGCTGGCGGGCGCGGGGCGGGCCTCGGCAGACGCGCCCCCACACTGCCACCCTGAGCTCCCTCGCCAGCTAGCTCCTGCCCCCTCTGCCGCCTTACCTCCCTGGGGTGCAGACCTCACGCACACCCCCGCGTTGCCCCTCAGTTTCTCTGGACAGAGCTGAGCTTGCCTCCTCGGGCCCCGGGGCCCAGGGCGGGAGAGCAGGGGGCACCTAAGCCCACTCTGAGTCTCAGACAGTGAGGACAGAGGCACAGAAAGGGGAGCAGGAAGAAGGAGGAGGAGGGGCCCTAGGATTCCCTCAGGCACACTAGGGCAGACTAGGGTCAGTACCTGTCCCCACCCCGGCCTTGGCCCCCCAGCACTCTAGGCTCCTTCAGCCGGTCTGTCCCCACTGCGGGTCACAGGACCCAGAGTGCGCATGCGCAGCCCCACGCCCCACTGCGGGTCACAGGACCCAGAGTGCGCATGCGCAGCCCCACCCCCCACAGGGAAACCGAGGGCGGAGGTGGCTGCCTTGTTTCGCCCTTCGCCCCTCTCACGGGGCTCCTGGGGTGGCCGGTTGCTCCCCCGCGTCCCTCCCGCCCCCCTGGCCTCGCCTCCGTGGCCGTCCCAGGAAGGCAGGTGCCTGAAAGCAGCTCCATCTAGCTGGGCCGCAGGCTCCTGGGAAGCCGGGCGCCCTCCCGCTCCCTGGGCCATGTGGAGGCGGCTGGCTTGTCCCCCCCAGCTCAGCTGTCCTTGCCGGCTGTGCCCCGTTCTCAGCCGCCTCCCGGGGACCTGGCGGGGTGCAGTGCCCGTGCTGCGCCCGCTCTGCCATCCATTTGCAGAGCGGTATTTTGGCCCAGGGAAGTGACGGTCACGCAGCCGGCTCACGGCGGCCTCGGCAGCAGCCTGCGGGCGGGGCTCCAGGCCTGGCCTCCGGCGAGCACTGTCCAGCCGGAGGGAACCGCCCCCCAACTCCGCACACAGGGGCCTCTGAGCCCCATCCTCCTTCTATGGCCAGACAGGAAATCTTCTCAGGGAACCTGAAAAACTACTCAGAGTGGAAAAAGGGGGTGCTCACAGGAGCTCTGGGGCCAGCTGGGCAGGCTGATTTCTAGCTCTGCAGGTGGGAACCCACTCCTGTCCCCTGCCCCCAGCAGCGGGGTGCGAACCCCAGGAAGCTGCTCCCCGCCAGGAGAATGGGAGGGAATTGGCCTGGAGCGATGGGCGCCCCCGGGCAGCACGCCCAGTACATCCGCCACCTCCTGGGGTCCCGCAAGCCCACGGGTCCTAGTTCCCAGATGGAAGCCCGAAGGCCGTGTGGTCCCCAGATGGAACGTTCAGGGGTACAACTGCTCGCGGTTCATCCCCGGTGCCCTGGCGCCTGTTCCGGACTTCCTGCCGTCAACCTGTCCTCGCGTCCCCTACCTCACGCTCCTCCCGAAAGCCCACGTGACTGCCGGTTCGCCCAGGACAGGTTTTCTCATAAATCCATGTTATGTACAATTTTAGGACTGACTTAGTGTGTTTAGACCGTTTATCTTTAATGCATCATCAATACGACTGGGCTTAGTCCTCCGTTTTACTATTCACTTTGTCCCCTCTGGTCCCTGGTCCTCTGCTCCCTTTTCCTGCTTTCTTATTTCAATATTTTGTCGTGTTTCATTTTATCTTATCTACTGGCTCTTTGGCTATATCTCTTTGGGGTTTTTGGTGGTTGCTTCACGATTATAATATACTAAGCCTAACCTCTCACCCTCTCCTTGGAGTTCACACTTTGCACCTCAGCTAAAAGAGGGCGAACCCATATAACCAACCAGAGATCCCTTCCGCCGCCTTCCTTTTGGACACATATTGCCCCACTGTCTGTCAGCTGTCATGTTCGTCTTTAAAAATATTTGTTTTTGAATTTTTTGGACTTTTTAATTTTGCACCTGATTTCTTTTTAATTAATAGACTCGTTTAAAGACTAGATTTAGGTTTTAGAAACATGGAGCAGAAAGTCCAGGGGGGTCCCCTACTCTCCTGCTGGGTTTCCTGTTACAACTGATGACCGATATTGCTACACTGTTATTATTAACTAAAGTCCATAGTTTATACTATGGTTCACTCTCGGGCTGTACACGCTGTCGTTTCTGATAAAGGTATAATGACATATCCCTCATTATAGCGTCATACAGAGTTTCACTGCCCTAAAAATCTCTGTGCTCCACCTGTTCCTCCCTCTCCCCTCCAGCCCCTCCCTCTCCCCACCAGCCCCTAGCAACCTTTTTCTAGTTTCACTTTTTCCGGAATGTCTCAGAGATAGAATCAGACGGTGTGCAGCCTTCCACACTGACCTCTTTAACTTGGCGGTATGCATTCGAGTCTCCCCCATGCCTTTTTGTGGCCTCTGCGGTTTCTGATGAGACATCAGTGGTCGTTTGGACTGCTGTCCCCATATATGTCATGCATCCTTTTTCTCTGGCTGCTTTCAAGATTTTTTCATTATCCTTGACTTTTTTTTTTTTTTTAGCAGATTGTTTGTGATAGGTTCGGGCATGGTTTTTTTGAGGTTAGCCTGTTTGGAATTTGCCGTTTGTTGAAACTATTTGTTTATATCTATCCCCCAAATGTAGGACTTTTCTGCTATTATTGCTTTGCATATTTTTCTGCCCCAATGTTTTTCCTTTTCTCCTGTGGGAAAACATGACTGTTAGGCATTTGATATTGTCCCACCGGTCCCTTCAAGCTCTGTTCATATTTCTGTTATTTGTCATTGTCTTTCTGCTATGAAGCCTGTCCAATGATTTTTTAAAATTTTCAGATAGTACATCTTTCAGTTCTAAAATTTATTTGGTTCTTTTTTGTAGTTATTACTTCTCTACTGGTATTTTCTTTATTCCCATTCATTTCAAGTGTATTTTCCTTCACCACGTGGAGCATGGTTACAGCAGATGCTTTGAGGTCCTTATCAGATGACCCAGCACCTGATCATCTCGGGGCTTCACTGATTGTCTTTCTCTTGAGAATTTTTTGTGGTTCCTCGTATGTCAAGTAATTTCGGATTTTATCCCGGACGCCGCGAATATTATGTCGTGTAGACCGGGTCTTGTTAAAAATCCTCTGGAAAATTGTTGTTTGAGGCAAGTGATCCGTCGGGTTAGTCCAGACCGCAGCCCTGCCTCGCCGTCCGTGGGCTGTGGCCTCCACTTCGGTTCCACGCTCAGGCCTTCGCGAAGCTGCCGCGCGTCAGCCAAGCGGTGAGCCGGGCATCGGAGCAGAGTCGTCCCAGAGCCAGGAATCCGCCCCCTTCCCGCCGTCTTCAGCCCACAGGGACCCGCTTTTCTGCTCCCTCTGCTCAGAGAGACCGCGTTCCTTCCATAGCCCTGCTGCCTGTGCCCCCGCTGCTGTGACACCCTGGGGTGGGAGGACCAGACGCCCACACGCGGGTGCGCAAAGCCGTTTTCACTCGTGTGTCTGGTACGATACTTTCAGGCCACTAACTTCACGTGGGTGAGAATCGTAACTGTATTCTCCAGAAAATCAGCTGAATCTGTATTTGAAACCTTCCATTCCTACTGATGGCAGGAAATATAGTCTTAATCAGATCTGGGGAAACTGCCATTTGTATACTCGATCATTACATTAGGATTTTCCCCTCCCCATCTCATTGGTAAAGGGTGATAAATAGGATGGAAAGTGGGCGTCCTCGGTGGGAGGGGGCTGCCCGGTTCAGCGTCCCTGCAACCAGCTCTAGAGGTGACTCCGTGGCTCAGGCTCCAGCTTCGGGGAGTTTGGCCCCACTGGCTAAGCCATCGTTCCTCTGTGGGGTCTCTCCATCCCTCCTAAAGTGCCCTAGTTAGTTCTTCCTAGAGAAAGGAGTGCAGCGGCCGGCTGGGCCTTTGTCCTGGAGGACGAGCAGATGTGTCCCCCCACCCCGGCTCTGGGCCTGGACGCCCCTCGGGGGCTGGGGGCTCGGCGCCTGCAGGCCTCCCCCCTCCCTGTGGGTTCCATCTTGCACTGTGGGAGGGTTATGGGGTTTGGGCGATCCCAGCATTTGTCCTGAATTTGGGGGACGGGGCCACGTCAGCGACTGGTGGCTGACTCTATGACCTGCCTATGTCCTAGGTTTGCGTGTTTCAGTGTAAATCACTCGGCGGGTAAGTGGCCACCCTCCACCCCTGCCCCAGTCCTCCCACAGGGCCTTCAGGAAGGTGGGTCACGTCAGGGTTCACGAGAGGTGGGCCCGCGCCCCGGGACCGTGAGTGCAGCGCCGCGCCCAGCTGGTCTGTGGGAGCATCGGGCGTTTTCCCTCAGGGACACTGAACAGGCGCGGGGGGCGGGCATGGGGCCGCAGAGGCTGGGCTCCAGGCGCAGGAGGACGTGGGCCCTGGGGTTTCACCCGAACCCGCAGACCGTGTCAATGTCACCCTTCGGTGGGAGGAGGAAATAGACAGCAAAACGCTGAAAGGGTGACAGGAAGGACGGGGCCGCAGCCCTGACACGCGCTGGTTTGCGGGGCGGGGCGGCCTGGTGGGCGACGGGGGCCTGGGCGGGGGCCGGCGAGTCTGCAGGGCACAGAGGCGCGGGCGTGGCCGTGGCCCAGTGGGGTGGCACCAGGGGACGGCTGTGCTGCCCCAGAAGGGTGCGGCTGAGCCACGCGGGGCGCGTTCTGGAGACCGACGGCGAGAACGTGGCGTCCGGGCGAAACCTGGGAGGCTGGCGCGCCGACCCCAGCACAATGGCAGGAAAACCTGTTTCCTTTACTTTCTTAGGGGAAAAAAATCAAGCCCCGAGCACACGCAGGCAGGCGAGCTCTCGGTCTGGTCCCCTGGAATCCGCGGGCTCCTGGCGTCGCGGGTGCACACGGGACCGGACGGGCGCAGCGGGGTGGCGGCCGCGCCGCGTGACCGGAGCAGGCCGCCGCCTCCCCGCCCGTTTCCGCACCGTGAGCTGGAGGAGATGGAGGAGACCAGGTGCGGGGCCCACGGGGGCGCCGCACTCGGCCGCCGCCTGCAGCGTTCTGACCACGTCCAGAAGCCAACCGCCCGCTAGAGAGGGCAGATGTCTCCCCAAACCCAGCTTTCCTGAAAGGCTGTCTGTGCTGGGCCCACCTTCCCACGTGGCTCCGGTGTAGACGGGACGGCTGTCCTCCGGTCACCAGCGTCCCCACCACGGCACCATCGATGGTCATGTTCGTTCCGGCCTGGCCCACGCGGGCGCTGGCTGTGCACACCTTGTCCAGTGTCCCCCCTGCTCTGTGTGAGCGGTGACCCGTGATCACGTGTGCTGTGTGCGGCGTGTACATGTGCTGTGTGGCGTGTACGTGTGCTGTGTGTGGCGTGTGTGTGCTGTGTGGTGTGTGTGCTGTGTGTGGCGTGTGCGTGTGCTGTGTGTGGCGTGCGTGTGCTATGTGTGGCGTGTGTGTGCTGT
Source organism: Eidolon dupreanum (assembly GCA_028627145.1). NCBI lineage: Eukaryota > Metazoa > Chordata > Mammalia > Chiroptera > Pteropodidae > Eidolon > Eidolon dupreanum. The sequence continues at coordinate 884,208 of CM053507.1, forward strand.
GTGGTGTGTGCTGTGTGTGGCGTGTGCGTGTGCTGTGTGTGGCGTGTGTGTGCTGTGTGCTGTGTGTGTGCTGTGTGTGGCGTGTACGTGTGCTGTGTGTGGCGTGTGTGTGTGCTGTGTGTGGCGTGTGTGTGCTGTGTGTGGCGTGTGCGTGTGCTGTGTGTGGCGTGTGTGTGCTGTGTGGTGTGTGTGTGCTGTGTGTGGCGTGTACATGTGCTGTGTGTGGCGTGTGTGTGCTGTGTGTGGCGTGTGTGTGCTGTGTGTGGCGTGTGTGTGCTGTGTGGCGTGTGTGCTGTGTGTGGCGTGTACATGTGCTGTGTGGCGTGTACGTGTGCTGTGTGTGGTGTGTGTGTACTGTGTGGCGTGTGCGTGTGCTGCGTGTGGCGTGTGTGTGCTGTGTGGCGTGTGCGTGTGCTGTGTGGCGTGTGCGTGTGCTGCGTGTGGCACGGGCAGGGGTGTGGCAGTGCGCCCTGGGGCAGCTGCCTGGGGCTCAGACCCTCTCCCCACCTCTGTGCAGCGCAGAGGGCAGCCACCTGCTCTCCTAGTCCCAGTGGCAGGTCAGGCACAGGGGATTCCCCAGCGGCTGGACGCCTGGAGTTTGGCCGTGAAATGCTCACTGTTTTGAGAATTTAGAGGGAGGACACAGAACTCTCAAAAATGCGTTTAATGCGAGGGATTTAGCTAAGAACAAAATGCCAGCACTGAGGTCAGGCTGGGTCAGCGTGTGTTTCTGCCTCGAGCTATCAGCCCAGAGCTCTGGAATGTTCCAGAGGCAGCGAGGCCTTCTGTTTTCTGCCTGAGCCAGGGAGCAGGACGGGCAGATCAAAGGAATTTCGAAACAGGAGGCGAAGGCAGGGGTGTGCTTCTCGCTCTGAGCTTTGGAGGCTCCCCGGGCACTGGAGGTGTCCTGGAAAGGCGGGAATGGGGGGACCCCCATGTGTGCTGTGGTCCAGCATCGGCGGGGCCAGGGTCACCCTGGACGCGAAGCCTGTGTCCCCACACTGGAAAACAGGCTTCGCCTCTCAGCCTGCTGCTTCCTGAGCCCCAAGCCAAAGGCGTCACAGGGTCCAACACTTCGGTCTGCACGCTTGAGAGTGTTGGGACAATTCCAAAGACCAGCCATGCACGGACTTCGTGTTTAATGACCGCAAGAAAGCGCGCCCTTTGGGTGAGACCGTGGTGTCTGGCATTCCTGAGCCTTGGGCATTTTCCGTTCCGGAAGACTGACCGCCGGGCGCCTCCCTCGGCCTGTGCCGCGGTCGAGCCTGGGCAGTGGACCAGGGCCACCGCCGTCACCGTCCCGCGGTCGCCTCCTGCCGACCTCAGCTGCCTGTAGGGATCACTGCGTCACGTCACTGTTCTATTGGTCGTCTTCAATCATTAATTGACGGACAGCGGATAGTAGTGTCGGGGGTACGACGCCGTGCTCTGACGCTCGGCTGTGCTGTGGAACTGTCACAGTGGGCCGGTTAAGAGCTGCCACCACACGCGTGCACATGCCAGTCTGTGTAATGGGCTCAGGTGAGTCAACTCCATCTGTCACCAGGAAGTGGCAGAAGCCCGGTCCTGAGGAGCTGGCCCCTCAAGGGCAGCAGGGTGACCTATGGCCTCCGCTTGGCCTGGCTGGGCCATTGCCCACAGGACCGCGGGGAAGTCCTTCCCAGCCTGGGCCTCAGGCAGGCCGGTCAGTGTGCCCACAGGATGCCGGCCCTGCCGCAAAGGGCTGGGCCCTGCGTCCCTCCCGGGTCCAGGAGGGGGCGGAGCCGGTGCCTGAGACACCCCCGAATGGCTTCCCTCCCCCGTTGAGAAGGCTCGGCCCTCCTCACTGCCTCCTGCGTGGGAAGGGGTGGCTCCCCGTCACCCGCCACTCCACCGGGCAGGCTTGCTCCCCCTCCCCGCGGGGACTGGAGCAGGCGCTCCGATGGCTGTTTGGAAGGCGTCCTCCTCCCGGGCTCCTGCCTGATGGAGGGAAAGCTGGCTGGCGGGTGGTGCAGAGGGAGTAGAACCAGGAGTGTGGGGTGCACGTGGAGCATGGGGTGCGCGCTTGGACCAGTGAACATACCGGGAGCCACGGGCCGTGGAAACGGAGGCAGTTTCCCATGCCACCCTGGCCGTCACCCCCTTCCCCCGAGGCACCGGGACTGCGGCGGGCGAGGTGGTGCGGGGCGTGGGGAGGTGGTGCGGGGCGGGGGGAGGTGGTGCGGGGCGTGGGGAGGTGGTGCGGGGCGTGGGGAGGTGGTGCGGGGCGTGGGGAGGTGGTGCGGGGCGGGGGGAGGTGGTGCGGGGCGTGGGGAGGCCCCGCACGACACCCACCTGGCCCCGGGCTTGCCGCAGGCACAGAGCTCCAGCGGGCAGGCCAGAGGGGTTCCCCCAGAACGCCCCAAGCATGGCCTCAGGGCAAGGCGCTCCAGGAGTGTGGGTCACCTGTGCCCCGTAAATCGCGACACCGGCACCCCCAAGCTAAGGTGATTTGTCAAAGCGAACTCAAGCGATCAGGCCCCAGCCTGGGGTGCCCGGGACGCCCGTGCGCGTGGGCAGAGGCCAGACTCTGGTCAGACTGCGGGCTGCTCACGGGCCACGCCCTCCGCGGTGGCCTGGCGTGGCCGGGTGGCGCCTGTCCGCAGCGGCCGGAGGGACATGGCCGGAGCTGGCAACCCACGACAGGTACAGGTGTTCGGAACGGCCTGCCGCTGCCCGACCCTCCTCCTCCGCCGCCTTTTTACATTAATAAACTTGGTTCTTTTACAGCGAGTCGCTGGGAAGGCGCAGAATCCTGCACGCCCCCCACGACCGATACTTGCAGCTCACACAGCTGCACCACACCTGTTGCCCTCGATGGCCAGTGTCCAGCCGCTGTTGTTAGCTAAAGCCCAGAGTTTACATCGGGGTCCACTCTGGGGTGCAGGGTCCATGGGTAATGAATGACCGTGTGAACACTTCTACCGCCCTAAAACTCTCGGCCTCCTGTGCGCCCCTCCCCCACCCGGCAACCACCGAGATTTTGCTGCTCCACCTTCTTGCCTTTTCCAGAATGTCATGGAGCTGGAATCAATGGATGTAGCGGGCCTGATTCTTTGTAAGTGACACGTGTGTGAATTCTAGGGCCCGGCAGGATGCGGGATCGTCCGGGCTCCTCAGCTGTTTCTCGTGCACTTGAATCTGCACCAACCGGTCCTGTTTTTCCCCTGGCAGTGGGGTTAGCGTGTGGAGTGGTTTTCTCCTGGGGCTTTAAGGAGGGTGGGGCTGGAGAGGCCTCACTCTCCTTCTAGGACAGATGAAGAGAGGGCAAGAGGCGGCAGCTTCTCCAGGGCCTGTGGCTTCTGCAGGTCGGTGCCCCTAGGTCCTCCGCGGCCGCGGTCCGGCGCCCCAGCTCTGGCGGGTCCTGGGCTGCAGGCTGGGAGACACGCCGTGCTGGTTCCATCCGTGTGCCCCTCCGCTTCCCTGGCCGCCGTCCCCTGGCTGCGTGCTTTCACGGAGGGCCGATCCTCGGCAAGCCCTGGGGAGCGGCTAAAGCAGAGTGCCCGGTGCAGGGCCCCCTGGTGGGTGCCGTGCCTTCTGAAGTGGAGACGCCTCCCCACACTGACGGGGGGGCTGCTCCACCCAGCGCCCCACAATCAGAGCGTCCCACATGCACTGGGTGGAAACCGGAGTCTTGGCGCCTGATGTTTTGACCTTGTGCAGTTGTGTGACCTTGGACAAGGGGTTTAAGGCCTGGGTGGGGTGAGGGAGGCCTTGTTCACAGTAGGGGAGTGTGGGTGGGCTGGCTTGGTGCACGACAGGTCACAGTGATGTGCCCCGGAGCCCGTGCCCACCACCCACACGAGCCCTAGACTGGCCACTCCACCTGCGTGAGGGGAGGCGGAGGGTGGAGCCAGGCAGAGTGGCGTGTCCTTGTGCCCACACCCTGGACAGCGTCCACCCAAGGCCGTGGGCTGGATGCCTCTCCCGCTGGCTGACGTTCCTCAAGGCTTGGTGGATTGTGCAGAAGGGGCCAGGACAACTCAGAGGCAGGTGTCAGGAGCCTAGGGCTTCGGGAACTGTGCACTGCTTTTGAGGGTGCAGGGGGGTGCGGGGGAGGCGCGGTAGGAGCTTGGAGGGGTGCCGACTCACACACTGGGCTTGCCCCGGGGCTCTGATCCAAGGGACAAAGAGGCGGTGGGAATAAAGACCACGTGGGCTCCGTCACTCGAGGGGCCAAGAATGTCCGGCTGCAACGCGTCAGGTGTGCCAGGATGCTGGGTGCTGGGCGCTGGGCTCTGGACGCTGGGCGCTGGGCGCTGGGCTCTGGGCGCTGGGCGCTGGGCGCTGTGGGCAAGGCCTGGACGTGACGAGATCTGAGGCGCGAGGTTGCCTCCTGGCCAGGTCTTTGAGGTGACTGTGACATGCGGTGACCGGCAGGTCAAGGGTGCTCTGCGCGTGGTCTTGGCAGACCTCCCGCTGGCGGCTGGGCCTCGTGTCCTTGCCCCTGTCCCTCGCTCTGGCACAGTGAGACCAGAGGCGTGTGTGGCATAGGTGTGGCTCTGTGGCTCCTCACAGCCCGTGCGTGCTGGGACGCTGGTGGCAGTCCAGGGCGGCAGGCCCGTCCTGCGGTGCTGTCCCCAGGCAGTCTTCTGAGCGAGGGAGGAGGCACTGGCACAGCCGCCCGGGCAGGGTGTGGGGACAGGGTCCCCTCTGGGGTGCCTTAGGAGTCTGTTTAAGCCAAACGTCCCTCAGGAAGACAGTTCTTTATTCTGTGCAGAAAGCACGAGTTCCCTCGGGAGCGACAGCTGGGGCTCACGTGGAACAACCGGGCCACCTGCCCCTCTCGTGCCCGGGGCCTGGTGCAGTGGGTCCCCAGCTGCTCCAGCTCCAGTTAGGGCTGGGCAGTGCTCGGTCACTGTCCTGCACAGTGGCGTGACACAGGTTCCTGGGGACCAAGGAGGCATGGCCGTGACACGTCCTCGTCCAGTTCCATCCCTGCACTCTCAGGACCCCAGGCCCTCGTGGACAAGCCAGCGGGGTGCAGCTCGGGCCTGGCTTGTGCCCACTCCCCACCGCCCGCACCCTGGCCCCGTGTGCCTGGGACAGGCGGGTGGGGCGCGGTGCAGCCTGAACCCACACGCCAGTGAGTCTGGGTCTTCAAAACGTTTCTTTTTCTCTTTGGATTCAGGGTCGTAATGAAAGCCAAGGACCACTTAGTATTCGAACAGTTGCCTTCACTTTGGAGGTCGGTTCAGGGTGTGGGGATGAGGGGGTGGGCCACGGAAAGCGAAGCAGGGACAGGGCCACCAGCAGGGGACAAGGGCGGGGTCAAGGGCGGGGTCCCCGTTCTGCCCCTAACTGGTCACATGACCTGACTGAGCGAGCCCCTCGTCTGCACCTCAAGGTCCCCATCTGAGAAGCGGGTCTCTGGATGCAGCGGGTCTCTGGATGCAGCGGGAGGGGTGGGGCCGGCGAGCTGGCCGCAACCCCGCAAGCCTGCGAGCCCGCAAGCCACCAGCGGCCAGCGCTTCGCCTTTTGCCCCAGGGAGCGCTGGTGGCATTGCAGAGGGGAGGGCGCGGCCTCCTGGCCTGGCACCTGCCGTCCGCCGTCCACCTGCGGAAGCTGTGGGCCGTCCCCCGCCCCCCTCCCTTCACGCCATTCTCGCCTGTGACTCTACAGCCTTCAGGCCCCTCTGCCCCGAGTGTCCTGGGTCAACCCACCGAGGTGGGGGCTATGCTGAGCTGGGTGCAGGGGCCCGAAGGGACCCGCTCCGGACAGATGGACGAATGGGCAGGCTCTGAGCCCCCTGGACCGCTCAGCAGTCCGCAGCACTCACAGTGATAAACGGGGGGCAGCTCCTCCAGCTCGATGAATCCAGGTGACTGACACCCTCCGAGGGGAACGAGGGGAGTGAGTGGCCCCTCCGTGGGGGTTGGAGTCACAAAGGAGATGGAGGGGGACAGAGCATGGGCAGCAGAGGCCAGACACGAGCTGGGGGCGGGCCCCGCTGACCGCAGGCCTCAGGGCAGCGGAAGCACCCCACCGAGCCGGCGGCGTGGTGCGGCGGGGTCATGCGGTCGCCGTCACGGGGGCCCTTTGCTGGCACGCACAGCACAGGGGCCTGGAGTTAGCCGCGGGGCCCCAAGCCCGGCAAGCAGCCCCCACAGCCCCCTCTGACGGCGGGAGGCCCACGGAGCTTGGGGAGGCCCCACGCAGCAGACCTCGCACCAAGGGGGGCCGCGTCCACCCGAGAGGCTGGGGTGGCAGAGCCAGAGCTCGGGGACAGCCCCCAAATGGCTGCCTGGAAGCCAGCATGGGGCTCCTGGCCCGGGGACCCTGGCTCAGTGGCATCTGACCCCCGCCCTGTCTGCAGCCGTGGCTGGGGGAGGGGGTGCCGGGGGAGGGGAAGGGGTGCGGGGAGGGGGAAGGGTGCCGGGGGAGGGCAGGGGGTGCGCTCAGGCCGGCGCCCTGGACGGGCAGCCCCTGCATCCTTGCGTCTGGAGCCCTTTCCCGATCACATGCTCCTGATTCCAGAAGTATTTCTTCTCCAGGGGATGGGCTGGTTTTTCAGTGGCGAGGGGGGCTGGCTTGCTTGGTGACCTGCTGGTGCGGGGGGTGCGTTTCGGGGCCCAGGGCAGCCCCCCGCCCCTCGAGCTCTACGGTCGAAGTGACCCTCCCCACCTGCCCGCGGCTCCTGGGGGACGCAGCACGTGGCGGGCGATTGAACCCAGAGCTGATGACGGGCCTGGCTGGCGCAGTCAGGCCGCCTCTGACCATTTACGGAGCCCCAGGCTGCTTGCAAAGCCCAGAATGAGAAAGGCATCCGGGCCCTGTGGGAAAGATGAGGAGCCGCAGTCCCAGCTCCCAGGAGTGTGTCAGTGCAGACAGCGGAGGCTGGTGGCTCCGCGGGGGCCGTCACCACGGAGGAGACCCCACGGCTCTGCCGAAGGCCGGGCTTTGCTCGCCCGGTGGCTGATGGGCGAGCCAGTCTCCTGCCATTCGGGGGACACGTTCCTATTTGTCAGAGCGGGCACTGCTGACCTCCTGGCACTGTGTAGATGCCCAGCGTGGCCTCAGAATTCCATCGTCACCGTAGCTCAGAGGCGGGCACCACTCTCCCCCAGCAGGGGGAACTGAGTCCCGGGGCGAGGCCCCACGCCAGGTCCTCAGCGGGTGGGTGCACAGCAGAGCCTCTGGCTGAGGGGGGCCCAGGCAGGGAGGGGGCGTGTCCCCGGGGGCGGGGCCCTGTCTCCCCCGCCTCTCCCACCCTCCATGACCCCTCCAGCATCCCAGGGCTTCCTTCTGAGTCATCTGTTCCCACCTCCCTCGACTTCTCTGCCCCTGAACTCCTGGTGGTCCCCATCGCCTGGCCTTCCTTGTTCTGCCCCCTCCCTGGGCAGAAGGGTCACTGGGGCTCAGGGAGCGTGCTCTGCAGCCTCCCTCTGCCCTGAGTCTGCCTCCTGGACCCCTGGCCAGTGGTCACTGTCCTCTAGTGAATGCTCAAAAGGCACGCCTGTGCTTCCTGTCCCCGGACACTGAGCCATCGGTGCTGCCTGTCCCCGGGGGCAGACCAGCTCAGCCCCCTCCTCTGCGGGGGGCTTGTGAGCAAGGCTGGCAGGGCTGTGTCACCCCCGCCCAGTGGCTTGCTCGTTTGAGCCTCCGGAGAGGACCCTCGGGTAAGAGCAGCGACTGCCTGGCAGGTCCTGGGGAGCCTGCTTGCAGGCACGTCAGCATCTTCCAGATTGGCTTTGCTTCTGGAAAAAGCACACACGCGTTTATAGCCTGGAGAACCCCACAGGTACCAGGGCACACGGACGAGAGTCTACTCATCACCAGTGATTCCGTGTGTGGATTGTGCAACAGTCACACGTGGAATAGTATCTGGCAGTGAAGAAGAACGAGCTGTAGCGACACGTGACAGTGTGGGTCGTCTTAGAAACTCGATATTGAGTGCAAAATAGCCGGTCGCAGGGGACTTCGTGCCCCATGCTCTGACTTGAATAAAACTCGAAATCGAGCTACACAAAACACTGTACTGTTTATAGATTCACATACACATGGTAGAAATACCCTAAAGTAAAGATGTGATGGGCGTCACAGGGTAGGGGCTGCCTCTGGGGACGCCGGACGGAGGGCTGGGGGAGGAGCTGGGGCTGGACATGGCTGATGCGAAGCGGGTCTCTGGCTGCATGGCCTCCCGGGCGGGCCCCCCGAGGATCCTGAGTCAGCATCCGAACCCGGAGCCCGCCTGCCCATGTGACCAGGCTTTCTCTGCCCAGAGTCCCCCACGGCTGCGGGGCCAGGGTCCCAGCGAAGGGACATCTCTGCTGGGAAGTGTCGGCCCCTGGCCTCTCGGCGGGCCGGGCGGCGGGGCGGGCGGCGGGGCGTGCGTCTGGCAGCAGGTCACAGAGGCTCTGAGAGGCTGGCGTGTGGCCTTCACGGGGGTCATCTGCTTCCTGACCCTGCCAGGCTCGGGGGCCTGGTTCCGGTGACTCAGTCCAGAGAAGGAGCTGTCTCCCGCTGGGGGACTCAAGCCACCCCACACGCTCCCCACGGAGCTGGCGAGGTGCGTCCGGGGGACCGAGCGGGGTGGGGCTGGGTGCCAGCCCGATTCCGGCACTGGCCTTCCGCTGTCCTCCGGCCGGGTGTGACAGCCTCTCCTCGGCTGGGGTCGTGACCCACTCTGACCCCGGCTTAGAACGTGACCCCACCCCCCAGAGCACCCACTGCACGGCAGGGACCATCTTTGCTCTCGAGGGTTTTGGAACGTTCTTAGCAAGGGGCACCCCAGGTCCGCTGCTCCCCGGGGGAAGACTCCCCATCCTCGTCCTGCACCTGATGGGGTTCGCGCCGCCCCCCTCAGGCACAGCCTCACTCAGTCTCCCGTCGCCGGCCTCCCCTGCTCTGGCACACTGTGTCACCTGGGCCGCGTGGCGGGCAGCCAGAAACAGAGCAGGCGGCTGTCACACAGCGAGTGCTGGGCACAGGAGCCGGGGTGGCCGGAGGGCGGGCCCAGGCCTGGAGGCGCTGGGCTTGTGCAGCCTGGCTACATTTTGTGGGAACCCTGGGTCTGGCGTTGCCTCGGTCACTCTTTGGGTCTCCTGGGAAGCAGCTCAGAGGTGGGGTGGCCTTGCGGACATCAGCCCCCGACTGCTGGGCGATCGATGAGGACGCTGATTCGAGTCAGAGCTAGTCCCCGGAGTCACACACCACTCTGCACTCGGAAAGAACTTTCCAGAAATGCAGCGCATCCTCCCACGCTCGCCCACATCCCCGCAATGGGGGACTTGGTGCTCTTCCTAGCCCCGTGTAGAAGGAGCCGGTCTGGGGCAGGGATCCGCAGGAAGCTGGGAGTCCTCCCAGGCACCCCCTCGGGGCTGGCAGGAGCAAGGGCCCCTTCCCCTCCGGCCCCTGCCCAGCCACCGCCTGGTCACCACTGGCCCCCTCTGGCCCCCACGCTGCAACGAGGCCAGTCCTAGGTCTGTCTTCTGCTGACTCGCTGGCTCATCCACATCGATTTTTGTAAAAAGCCATTACAGAAAGAAGAGCTTTCAGAATGGAGACACAGAGGCCCTGTGGCGTTTGCCTGGGCCTGGATCCCCGGGGGCGCCTTCTGCGGGCGGGGCCGCGGGGCTCTGTGGACGTGCAGGTGGGCGAAGCCGGAGAGGCCTGGGAGAGCCACTCAGCGCCCACGGGCCCCCATGTGGCCCGGCCACACGCTGGGGCTTCGAAGACCCGTGCGTCCGAGGGGGTGACCTTCCTCAGAGGGAAGGTCTGGGGGCGAGAGGGGCCGCACCGTGTTTGTTTTTAAGTTCGGCGTGGAGACACGCGCAGCCGGGTCCGCCCTGGTGCACGGGGGCCCGGCGGGACCCCTCGTCAGTTAGTGCCGTTTGCGCCGAGGGACACGGCTCTGCGGTGGCGACAGCGCCGTTCAAAGAGAAGACGGAGCACGCCCCCGCGGAGGCTGGGGGCCGGGGCGCGGGCTCCGCGCCCTCCTGGGGTTCAGGCCCCAGCCCCGGGGTCAGGAGTACTTCCTCTCCCCACCGGGAGCCCAGTGACCGGGAGCCCAGGTGACACTGGCCCGCTCACGGGGGTGCCTGCCACCTGACAAAACTCACAAGCAGACAGTGAGGACGGCCACCCACGTGCGGTCAGACCCCGAGGGGTGCCTGGGGCGGAGGAGCTGAGAAGCGTGGCGTCTGTCCTTCGCTTGTCCCCTCCCTGTGCTCGCCAGGGACCCAGTGACCAGTCGGTGGACAAAGGACTCACTGTGCCTCTGTGCCATCCTCCCGCCCCCGCCCTGAGCTCTGAGTGAGTCCTTCTTGGTGGCGTCTGAGCCAGACGAAGAGAAGGGGCTTCCCCCTTCACAGCCCGCTCTCCCACCCACCCCTCGAATGTGCTAGGAAAGGACAAGAAAACGCCTGTCCTCCGAGCTGTCGCCTTGGCCCCAACCAAGCTCGGGTCCCCTAAAGGGAAGGGAGTGCGTTTGCAGGCGGTCTCAGGTCTCAGGACGGAGCCCGGGAGGGAGGTGCTTTGAGCGAGGCCGCTGGGAGGAGGCAGGCGCCGTCTGCAGATGCCTGTGGGACAAGGGGGCCCGTGGTCGGACTTTGCTCCTGGGGCTCCCCCCAACCCGGCCCTGAGAACGCCCCAGGCAGGGGCGGAGGTGTGGGGCCACAAGAATGACCTCACCACACCCCATTAGCCTGGGGGGAGCCCGCTGTCTGCATGCAGCGCTGTGGCCTGCCCACCGCCCGCAGCCAGGGTCCGGACGCCCCCTCCTCTGGCCACGCGCTCTCCGTGACTGAGGTTCAAGGCTGGCCGTCCGAGGGCGTGGCGAGTGCCTCCCGAACAGGGACAAGGTCAGAGACGGGCTGTCCCTGGGTGAAATGAGCATGGACCGAGTGACCCCAGCAGAAGCGGCCGGTCCATGGCTCGTACGGGAACCTGGGTGTCAGGTCACCAGACACGGGGGAGGGGGGATGAGAACATGACCAGGGTGGTCTGGGGAGGCCTGGCCGCCTGCCAGGAGCCTGACGAAGGGACCACGGCCCTCAGACTCCGGCTGGCCCCAGCTAGCTAGCCAGCTATCTATCTACCTACCTACCTATCTATCATCTATCATCTATCTATGTCTATATATCTACCTATCATCTATCTATCTATCTATCTATCTATCTATCTATCTATCTATCTATCTATCTATCTATCTATCATCTGTCTATCATCTATCTACTATCTATCTATCTATCAATCATCTATCTACCTATCATCTCTCTACCTACCTACCTACCTGTCTATTGGTTCTGTTTCCCTAGGATCCTGAGTCGTGGTAGGATTTACAGTAGAAGTCAAAGGCTGTGTCACAGCCCCGAGCCCGAGCTGGCCGCCCCGCCGTGGGGGTCCCAGCAGCTGGTCGGGGTGCCTGTTTGGAGGCTCCAGCTGGCAGGCAGGGTGAGAGGTGGCCAGCGTCCCCCAGCAGAGTCCCCGGGCCGGCCTGCCTCGGTCCCAGAGGTGGCCTCTGGTGTCTAAGGGTGGCAGTAGGGGGCTGCTTAGGGTGGTCCTGGAGTGATTTTGGCTCTTGCTGGACCCCTGGGAAAAAAATTATGGTCAAATATAACTAATGTATAGTTGACCATTTTAACCATTTTAAGTGCACAGTTCTGTGGCATTAAGTTCACACCCTTTGTCCACCCTTTGGCACCATCCATCTCAGAGCGTCTCATCGTTCCCAGCGGAAGCTGTCCCATGAGGCACTGACCCTCCTCCCCCGCCCCCTGCGACCACTCTTGCATCGTCTCCGAGTCTGACCACCTCGAGTCTCGTGCGGCCGCAGAATGAGGAGAGCACTCGTGCTTCTCGACGGGCTGCTGCAGCAGGTCAGAGGGTCCTCCCTCTCTGAGGCTGAGTCAGAGGCCGTGTGTGGACAGACCGGGCTGTGCTCGCCACCCCGACGCGGGGGGACGCCCGGCGTGCGTCTGCCTCCTGGCTGTTGCGCTAGTGCCGTGGACGTGGGCGTGCAAGGACCTGCCTGAGTCCGACAGAGGGACTGCTGGGTCGTGTGGGAATTCTACGCTTAACTTTTTGAGGAAACTTCATGCTGTTTTCTGTACTGGCTGCGCCATTTTACGTTCCAACCAACAGTGCGCAAGGGTTCCAATTTCTCCACATGGTCGCCAACACTTGTTATTTTGTTATTTTCTTTTCCTCATTAACAGCTATCTTAATGGGGTATGAGGTGGGATCGCCTCATCGTGGTTTTGTGGACCTGGATTTTTAAAGGTGATCGAGATGAGACCGTGGGTGGGGCTCCCAGGAGCAGAGGGCTAAGAGCAGGGACGGTGGGAGCTGGCTGCGAGCCAGCCTCGGAGTGGACAAAGCCGGCTTCTCCCACTGCCTGTCTGGCCGTCCCGGTCCTGGGAGCCAGCTCTGGGCCACTGGCCGTGGGTAATGAGGGAAGATGGATCTTTCGACCTGTGTCCTGCAGTTGGCCGGTATTTGCGGGGCGGGACAGAGGGCAGAGTTTCCGAAAGAGCCTGGGCTCCCCTCTGTCCAGATGGAAACGGGGATGTGGGGGGCTGGACACCCCCGACCTTGGGGCTTCCTCTGTTTGTCTGTTTGTTTAGGTGCTTAAGCTCCTTCTGGTTTCTGTATAGACCACATTACATCACATCACTGTGCAATGTCGCACGTCTACTGTGGGAACTCACCCTGCCCATCCTCTGTGCACTGCTCACCGGCTCTGAGGGAAGTTTTGGGGTTCTGAGAGTTCTGTGGTTCCAGTCCTGGTGGCCCAGGTCCTGAGCCTGACTGGCTGATTTTGTGTCTGTGGTTTATCGGTGAGAAGAAGGTTCTAGAATTTTCCTTCCAGGTCTTGGGGCATGTGAAGCAGGGCTGTTTGGACCTTCTTGCTGGTCCAGCTGGTCCCAATGGGTTCTGCCCAACATCAAACTCACCCCTGGTTCTGAGCAGTTTTTAACTGAGCTGTTCTGTACAAGAAAAATGTACCCCCCACCCCGCTCTAGCCACGGTTTTGTTCCTTCTGGCTCAGGAGGGTCCACTGAGGAGATGCCAGCACGATGGAGGGGTGCCAGCGCCCCTGGACTTTGTGCCGCTTTGTCCTCGTCCTCTGTCTTCACATGACTCACTGGTTGTCACGATGTCCCTGAGAGGCAGGTGTCATTACGGCACTTGGTCTGGGGACTCGTTTATGGTCATTTTTATTAGTTGATGACGATGACATCTTCGCGTCCTTGTGACGTAAATCCATGCGCTTTCTTTTTAAACAAACAGCACCACAACAATACCCAGGACCATGGAAACCGGGTCGGAAAGAATGAGACCCTCCGCTGGCTGTACTGAAAAGCTAGACGCGGAGCGGGTAGGCACACGGGGACGCTTGGGCCTTCAGAGGCCTCGGCGTCACCTCACCTCGGCATCACCTCGGCGTCACCTTGGCAACTGCGGGAGGAGGCGCTCGGCTGCTGTGGCCTGAGCCTGCAGTCAGTCCCCAGGGGCCCGGGAGCCCCTCCGTCTCTGAGAGTCTGCTCTTGGCCCCAGAGGCCACCTCTCCCGGGGGCCGTGCTGTCCTGGGTGCGCTGGACCCGGCGTCCAGTGACCTGGGTGCTCTCGGACTCGAAGCCGTCCAGAGCAGTGGGAGGAAAGGTACTAGAGGGATCGAGGTGTCAGTGCAGAGGGGGAGGGTGAGGAGGGCTAAACGGCGACGGGACAGCGACTTCCGGAGTGGAATTCCAGGCAGACGACGAAAGCGCGTGGCTCCGAAGACCCTTTGACGGCGGCATGGCAAGACGCCCCTCCGCAGGCCGGGGAGAAGGCGGCGTAAACCGCGCCGCGGGAGACAGGACGGAAGACACCAAACCGCCTTTCGTCTTCCTCTTTATGTATCCCTATATTTCCTAAATTTCCTACTGAATATTTATTAAACATTCCACCTGATTTATTCTCTTCCTCTAGGTTGCTGCCCTCTGAGTCCATCTTACTTGTCAACTATGTCGTTATTATCTGTCCCCTTAACCAGGCGATGGCCCTCAAGAGGCATCTTGTCTGTCCCCTTCCCACTGTGCTCACACCCCCAAACAGTGCGTGGCACACAGTAGGGGCTTCAGGAGCCTGGGTGGGCAGCTGGTGATGACTCCCGCACCAGACCATGCCATGTCACCTTCTCACCCCACTTTGAACCTGCTAGCATGTCTGTCTGTCACAATCCGAGGCGGCCCCATGCTCGTTTTTACTGCCCGGTGACGTTCTTGCAAAGAGTAGAAACTCGCGTTGTTTGAATGACTGAACAACAATAAAAAATACAGCATGCGGCACCGGACGCCACGCATGCCCCGGAGACGATGAGAGGAGATAACCGCCCCTCAGGAACCTGGCATCTCTTGGAAGGAATCGGGGTGCTCTGCGCAGCCCCTGCAGAAAGCCCAGAATAAAGGATGTGGCCAGCACCACAGCCCGCACTGGGGCTTCTGGCCCTGGTCCCGGGTCAGCACAAGGCCAGAGCAATCCAGGATTCCGCTCTGCTCGCAGAAGGAGCTGGAACGTTGCTCGCCGATCGCTTGGGTCCGCCAGGAAGACGGTGGAAGACGCTGCCATTTAAGCACGCCGTTCCTTCCACCTGAGGTTTCCAGCTGGCTTGCTCATGGGGTGCAGGCAGGTTTCTTAGACGAGCCCCCGCCGGGTACCGATGCATCTATTTGGGGCCCTTGCCGACTCGCTGTTGCTCTTCTCGCCCCGTCTTGTGGCCGCACCGCCAGCTTCAAGACTGTGTTCGGAGCACGGGTCAGGCAGACAGGCACCCTAACGCCTCTTGGGTCCTCGGGTGTGGTATCGACAACCAACCATCAGCTCATTGTGACAGAAACAGCCGTGGGAACTAGAAACCCTGGAGCTTCGCAGGTGGCAGGGCCAGCGGTCCGGTCCATGCACAGGAAGTTGCTGCTGGTGGGTGTGTCGGGATGCGGCCCTGCCCATCCTGCGCTGTCTCACCGCAGCCCCGCCGTCCCCAGGACCCGGCTCCTTCCCTCCCGGCCTGCGGAGGGCCTGGACTGCGGACGCGGCGTGACCGAGGCAGTCCTGGGGACGACACACCCGGAAGCAGCAGGGCATAGGAGGCGATGCCGTCCGAGGCCAAAACGCTGGCCGGTGCCCGGCTGGCCGGCTCTCAGGGGCTCCTGAGTCAGCCTGCGAATGTCCGGGCCGTGCCGGGGCCCAGCCTTCCCTCCCGCCTCTGCACCCCAGGCTGCGAGCTGCGAGCCTCGTTTCCTTGACACAGTGCACACGTATCTGCTGGGCGTGTCCGTCAAGCTCTGCAAACACAGCAGGTGGCAGAGGGGACCATGGCCGCTCCTGAGGCCCGGGGACGGGGACGCTGCGGGCGACTCACCTTGACCTGAAATCACTGGGCTGACATCATAAATAAGCCAGACAAAACCAGACGAGACAGAGCCAGGAGGACGGAGAGTGGCCTTCGGGTTCTAGGAGAGTGTCAGGAAAGAAAAGTGCCATGTCTTACTCTTGGTGACGAAGAGAAAGCCACCTTGAAAGGAGCCTGCCATCCCTACCATGTTTCATTGCGGCGGGAAGCAAGTTTACGACACCCACTGGGATAGGCCGGTCCCCTCGTCCCACCGGGACGGGCCGGTCTCCTCGTCCGCTGTGTAGCTGCCGCCTTCAAGCCCTACTCTCCACGTTTACCGACTGATTTGTTTCGGGGTTTTATGGCACGCCCACGCTCAGCATCTCCAGATGCCTGGCCAGAATCCGTGAGTATGAAAGACCCACTTCCTGTCGATGGGCTCTCTAGGCTCCAGACCCGAAAACAGGGAGATGAAATCCAGAAACACCACTGTTGAAAGACAGGCTAAAAAAAAATTCAAATGATAAAGAAAACTTAACTGTTTCTCCAAAATCTGCAATGATGAAAAAAAAAAAATACCATTCTTGCAGACTTTGAGAGTATATCTTCCATTACGTTAAGTGGAGACTGTCTTGAATCATTCGATCGCATCTATGTGGTTTTTTCCCCCTCGTAACGTGTGCAAAGCATGGAGACTAGAAATCTAAAAAGAAATCGCAGATTCCAGAAGGAAGCACAGCCTCCAGGGGCCAAGGATGCAGACGGCATCCGGAGACACTCCAGCAGAGGCGGCGGGGGGCAGATCCACAGGCGTGCCCGGAAGGGCCCCTCTGGGAGAGACCGCAGCCATCCTGAGGTCAGCCTCATCTTCTGCCCTGTGGGAGAACTTGAAGACCAGGCTCCCACCCAGGGCTGAGGGCCGCCACAGTCCACACAGGGCCGTCGGGGACCCTCTCTGGGAAGGCAGCTTCAGCTCTTTGGGCTGCAGGTTTTACTCAGCGCTGACAAACTGTTTCCAAACAGCCAGCCAGGTGTTCGCAAACACCTAATGTCTTTGGCAAGGCTTGGGCTGGCCCTGAGGCTGGGGGATGGGAGAGGGTGGAGGAGCCGGTTTGCTGGATGTCACCTGGATGAGTCTGAGGAAAGCTTAAGTCACAGCAGAAGGGGTGGCATTTGAATGCACTCAGGTCTCTGGTTTCTCCACTCAGCGTCTTATTCTCCTAGGGACAGATGGATTGGCAGGGTCCCCAGATGGGGAGAAAACAGGTGATAAACTATTCAGCTGGAAGGAAGTAAAAATTCTTGCTGGCAAACCTGGGACAGATAATAAGGACACTTTTGAAAGACTAAGGAAAACTTTGGGATCATCAGTTCCCCTGAAAGTTTTTTCTAAACAGACCAGCTCACAAACCACCTCGCAGGAAGGAGGCGGTGGGCAGTCGCTGGAGCCACCCATCCTGCATCCGGAGACGCGCCGGCGCGGGGCTACCCCAGCCAGGCGCGCCGCGTCTCCGGCCGCTGCCCACGCACGCACCGCAGCCTCCCCTTCGCTTAACTCTTGCTCCCTATCCCCTTCTGTGAAGTGGCATTTTAATTTAACAGAAAGAAACATGATCTAGGTTAGACACAGAATTGAAATCCCAAACTGCTGCCTTCCTAATGTTTAAAAAATACCAGTCATCGTACTCTGTCTTCCCTTAGAAAAATGTTCATTTTTTGATGAGGCATAGAGAACATAAAATGAACAGCGACACCAATGGAAATTGTCCCCCGCTGCCATTTTCACCCTCTCTTCCTCTCCCCTCCAGTGCAGACACAGCCAGCAGGCACCTGAGGGGCACAGGTCCCACCCAACCGCTCCCCTGCAGCTCGGGGAAAACCACGGGGTGGGCTGGTTGGACAAAAGTGACCAATACTATGGAACCTGCAAAGTGTCCACTGTCTCTAAGGGGTGAGGTACATTGCTGACCTCACCTCGCTGGCCCTGTGTGTGGGGGGCTCCCCCAAGGGCAGGGGCCTCCTACTGTCTGCATACAGAGCACCCGACCGTTGTTCACCGGGCACTTGGATGAATGCACAGGCAAATGAGCCATCCGCGCTCTGGTGAGGGTGTTGCTGGCTGGTTTCCGGTTCTCTGGTACTAAGAACCGAGGATCTGGAGACCTTGGTGAGCGGAGTCCACTTCCGCCTGGACCTCCGGCCCTCTTAGGGTTGCCTTAGCCTCACTTGGCACTTTCCCTAATATATCCAAGGTCGAGCACTTTCGACGGAAATTGCGGGACACGTGTGACCTGTACCCTGATGACTGGACCATGAAGTAGAAATCAAAAAAGGACCCAGCTGTGCTGCACTTCGGGGGTTTCAGAGCCGCCTTAGACTCAAGCCTCTAGGGTGGGTGTGACAAGAGGGGTACACGCGAAGGCGGCGGTGCGGGCGCGTGCAGGCGGAAAGGCTGCACCTGGGGACCCAAGCGTTAAGCCGCCTGCAGCGTCCACGGCGCCCGGCAGGGGGCGCGCGCCGGTGGGAACGCGGGCGCGGGCGGACCTCCGGCCTTCGGCGCCCGGCGCCCCTGACGTCACCGCCCCGCGGTCGCCAGGGCGACGGCCTCATCAGCGCGCGCGTCAGAGCCGCCAGTCTCTTGGCAACGGCCCGATCTCCCGCTCTCCCTCCGCCTGGCGCTGGGCCGCGCGTCGCTCTGGCGTCAAAGCGACGTCAATGGGGATGTATCAATCCGGCGCCGCGGCGGGGCGGGGCCGGCGGAGGCGGGCGGGGCGGGGCCGAGCCGGCCTGGGCGGGGCCTGGGCGGGCCGGGGGCGGGGCCTGGGCGGGGCGGGGCGGTGGCGCGTGCGGCGGGGAGCGCGGCGCGGCCTCAGAGCTGACATGCGGCGCGGCCCGGCCGGCGGCGACAGAGACGGCGACTGTGGCGACCCGAGCGGCAGGCGCCCCAGCAGCGCGAGCGGCCGAGCGGTCGGCAGGGCCCGCGGGGCGAGCGGCGTCCGGCCTCGGCGCCCCGGGGGTGGCGGAGGTGAGGCAGACGCGGCGCGGCGCGGCGCGGGCTCCGGGCTCCGGCGGCCCCGCGGGTGCGCGCGTGAGGGTCGCGGCCGGTTCGCCGCCGCCCGCCGCTGGCTCCCCTTTGTTGTGGGCGGCGGGGTGGCCCACGCGCCGCGGCCCGGGGGTCCCGGGTTCCGCACGGAGCCGGCGGCGGGAGCGGGGCCGCGCGCCCCGCGGCGAGGAGCCCCGCGGCCCGGGATGGAGCCGACCGCGGGCGGCGGGCCGCACGCCTCGCGGGGTTCCGATGGAGACCGGCGCGGGGGCGGGGCCGCGGGCCTCGCGGAGGGGTCGGGGCGGGGCGGGTGGACCGCGGGCGGCGGGCCGGCGTGGGTCCGGCCGGCGCTGAGCGCTCGCGGCGTCCGTAGGTGCCCGGAGCCATGGTGATCATGTCGGAGTTCAGCGCGGCCCCGGCGGGCGCGGGCCAGGGCCAGCAGAAGCCCCTCCGGGTGGGCTTCTACGACATCGAGCGGACCTTGGGCAAGGGCAATTTCGCGGTGGTCAAGCTGGCTCGACATCGAGTCACCAAAACCCAGGTGCGTGGAGTGGGGTGGCGGCCCCGACCTGGGGGGGGCCTGCCGGGGGGCAGCCAGCCCGGCGCGATCCCTGCCTGTAGGGTCCATCGTCTGACGGTTTTTAGTTTGGTAAAGGGGAAATAAAAGGCTTTATATTATGATTTTGCATAATTTGTACAGATATTAGGGAACAGCAAAAGGATAATGACCATATAACCCAGGGGTGCAGCGCCCTCAGATCCAAAGCTAACGCCGGTATACCGACCTGCAGGGACTTTGACATTTATTTAACTGGCCATTTTAAATGTTATTTTCCCACCAACTTCTTATGATATCTTGGGGGAGATAGTGTTTTAGTATTAACCTGTAAAAAATGTGTAAATTAGGTTAAGTGAGAAAATTTTTTTTGAAAAAACAAAGCATCCTTTTTCTTTTAAAAATCTGTAGGTTGCAATAAAAATAATCGATAAAACACGCCTAGATTCAAGCAATTTGGAGAAAATATATCGTGAGGTTCAGATCATGAAGCTTCTGAATCATCCTCATATCATAAAGCTTTATCAGGTAAGAGGTCAAGTTCGCCTTTCGCTGTTCTGGCCAGTGTATTATTTTTCATTTCCAACAACGTAAGAGAAGGTTGCCCTTCTATCTGTGTGTACACGGGAGTGAGAGAGTAGTTGGTTGTATAAGGTAAATGGATTAATTTCTGTAAGTGGCACAGATGTATTTACAGTATATCCTTGCCTTTGGGTTGTAATGGAGATTTGCTTCATGAAAACTTTATTCAGTATTGTAATTTGTTCTGGTTTGAAATGTGTAGAGGATGATGTTACCAGATCTATGTATTGCTGCAAGTCGGGCGTTTAGTGTAGCACAAATTTGAGTGAAACTAAACACTTCCACCTTTGCAGATAATTATTAAACTTTCAAACCAGCTGCTCTTACCAGTTTTCATAAACCTATCTTTGCAGAGGCAGCAGTGAGCATTTGTCTTCCCTATTTAAACTCTTCCATCAGAAACGGGAAGATGAGAATACTTTTGCCCTGAGGAGAGCAAGGAGCTTGTCATTTAATCCACATTAGGACCCTGTCTGTTGGTTTGTTTTGTGACTTTATTTGTGTCCTGTTGAAACTAATAAATTATATCTTTGGAAAATAAGTGCTGGTTTAATTAGGACAGCAAAGTAATCTCTTCCTAACTTGGCTGAACACTTCTGCGAGGACAAAGCAAGTCTAGTGCAGGAGAGTAAGTTCTTTGCAAATGCTCAGGTCTTTGTCCAATTGTGTTGGCTGTAAGTTCCTTTTGATGACTCTCAGGAAACCCGGAGAGTCTGAAACGAATATGAAACTGTGTGTGTATTTGTGCAGTTGGCAGGGCAAGGTGCCCGGTGAGGTGGGAGTAGGCTGTAATTGTACCCCACGCAAGGCTCTTCTGCGCAGTTAAAACAGGTAGACGTGGACCCATCGGGGCTTATGTTTCCACAATGACAATTTACTCAGTGTCGCTAAGTGCAGTACTCACGTCACGTGCTTGCCAGCTTGTGTTTTGTTTCTGTTGTCATTTGTAAGTTGCCGTCTCGATCAGAAGTTTCCTCCCCGGTCACTGATGTCAGTGCCTGAGAAATGCGCCCGGCCCGTTTCCGCAGGAGTGGGCTGACCCCGGTCTGTTTGTGACTGTGCTGGAGGGATGAGCCAGAGTGTGGCTGCCTTGTCCTCCTGTCCCCCGCTGGCCCTGTTAGCGATGCCTTGCCCGCGTGGCCCCAAGTCCAGTCTTTCCCGGGTGAATTGTTCCTTGCTCCGTGTGCTGCTTTCACTGCGGGAGACGCAGGATGCCGGGGACAGCGACGCGTGTTAATACCTCGGCTTGGACACTGCGTCTGGTGTTCACCCAGCTGGCCCAGGCCCAGAACCTGGGGGAGGCACTGAGCTCTTTCCTTGAGGTTTTTTTAAACTTAAAACACATTCATTCTTCAGTCTTTCTCTGTCACTTTTTTTCACTGAGAAAGGCGTGAACTGTAGTCATTGGGTTTGTCACTGTTGTGCGTACACATCGAGGGCGAGGGCGGCGAAATTCTAGCTCAACTGCTCGGTGCCCGCGTTTCTTTTCAGATTAGGGCTCAAAGCGGTTGTCTTTAAGGTATCTTTTTTTTTTTTTTTTTTAAGGAATAACTATATTTTGAACCCCAACGACAGCTTTTTCTATAAGAATATATCATTTCCTTGTCTCCCTCTGAACCAAGTTAGCTTTACTCCTTTCAGTACCAAAGACCTGAATTTCACCTTGTTTCTTAGTTATGTCTTTAACTCCTTTAAAATTTGTTTTCGATAGTGAAATAAAATTCTCGATCGATAAGGGAAACTTTAAGGTGTGCCTGACATTAACTGTTGCTATTGACACATGCCGAGTCGTTGGCAGTACCAAGAACAGACTGCTGCAGCTTACCTGGCAAGGCTGGCTTCTCGTGGCCTAATTAGTCATGCCACTAAGGCACGTGGGGCAGGAGTATCTGCTTTCTGTTATTCATCTGTGCGGCCTTTGGGTTGAGTAATCTGTTGGCCTGCTAGCCTTCTAGAAGAAAGCCCTAGCAGCACCCTCAAAATCGCTATTACTTCTGCAGCCTCCAGCTCGTCGAGCCAGGTGAGGCAAAGTGAGTTATTTTCTTTAACGTTTGTTCTATATTCCTCTCCTATGATACAGGAGAATTCTGATACACTTAGGCCTTTTTTGAGAGTAAGGACATATTGGGATAGGCAGTCCAGTGAGTAATTCACTTCCGGTTTTTAAAAACTCTTTCCGAATAGGAATCCCCTTATTTCCTTCCGTATTGCAGAGTTTTTCTTCTCTTTCCTTTCCTCGAACAAAGAGTACACTCATCCTGGAGAAGTTAACAACGCCCTGGGATCCCGGTGGAATACTTACAGAGTTGGTGCGCTACCTTTTCATGCGGTTAAATGTTACGTCTTTGTTTTTTTAGGTTATGGAAACAAAGGATATGCTTTACATTGTCACCGAATTTGCAAAAAACGGAGAAATGTTTGGTAAGCCACACTTTATTATCTGTTGAAAACGAATGGTCCTCACGTGTCCGGAGCTGCCCTGCGGTGTTGGGTCTACCCACTCTCACATTCCATAGCGTTCTTCAGCCACACCCTTGACAGTGGCAGCCTCGTGGGGCGAGGGGGGGCGGCATCAGCTAGTTTGTCAGTCCTCAGGCTGTTTGGGGCTCCAACTAGTTTTGTCACCCCTCAGACTACTTGACCTCCAACGGGCACCTGCGTGAGAGCGAGGCCCGGAGGAAGTTCTGGCAGATCCTGTCGGCCGTGGAGTACTGCCACAGCCACCACATTGTGCACAGGGACCTCAAGACCGAGAACCTGCTGCTGGACGGCAACATGGACATCAAGCTGGCAGGTGGGGGTCGTGCTGCCCGGGGGGCGTGGGGGGCGTGCCCGTGACGGTCCTTGCTCTTGGTGCACACGGCTTTGACACCGCGGCCCCTGCCGTGTCCGCCATGACTACATTGTCTGCTTCTTCGTCTCTCAGACTTTGGATTTGGGAATTTCTACAAGTCGGGAGAGCCTCTGTCCACGTGGTGCGGGAGCCCCCCGTACGCGGCCCCGGAGGTGTTCGAGGGCAAGGAGTACGAAGGCCCCCAGCTGGACATCTGGGTAGGCGCCGCGTGCGTCACGCGTGGTCGGTGCTGCGGGTGGCGCCCGCTCGGGCCACGCTGGCGCTGACCGTGCTGTCTGGTTGTCACAGAGCCTTGGCGTCGTGCTGTACGTCCTCGTCTGCGGCTCCCTGCCCTTCGACGGGCCCAGCCTGCCCGCTCTGCGGCAGCGGGTGCTCGATGGCCGGTTCCGCGTCCCCTTCTTCATGTCTCGAGGTAGGTGTGCGCCCAGCCCCTGCCGGGCGGGGAACGCGGGACTTTGGGGTGGCGGGGGAGGGGAGACGTTTCCTGAAATGCCGGGTGACTGTCTTCTGCGTCTCCCGTCGGGCCCGTGAGTCAGGCCCGTGCTACCGTGCGGTGATTGCCAGGGGCCTGCAGGAGACAAGCGGCCCACAGGGCGTGTTCCCAGGGCCCCGCTCGTGGGCGGCAGGTGCCTTCCTGCGAGGGCGTCTCGGGGGTGGCTGAGGGCCTGGTGTCTGGAGTCCCCGCCCGGCGCCCCGTCACCTACTCCGCGTGCGCGTTCTGCTCCTCTGTGTGACTCGCGGGCATGGGCGGGCGTGGTGCAGAACGGGCGTCTGAGCGGTCTCTGCACGTCCGCCAGGCAGACCTGTCTCCCCGGAGGCCCCCCTCTGTGGGAGGCTCCCTGTGGCGGCAGCTCTGAGCCCACGGCGCAGGCCAGCCCCCAGGCCTTGGTGCTCTTCAGGACGGTCGCTCGTCCGTTTGCCCGCCCAGGGGGAGCCTCGGCCCCTGCAGGGCGGCCGTGGGGGCCGGTGCACAGTGCGGGGCGCGCCCACAGGCTGCCCGCACGGGGCTCAGTGCGCCTCCCTCTCCCTCAGACTGCGAGGCGCTGATCCGGCGCATGCTGGCGGTGGACCCCGCCCGGCGCATCAGCATCGCCCAGATCCGGCAGCACCGGTGGATGCAGGCCGGCCCCGCCCCGCCGGGCGTTGGCCCCGCCGGGCCCACGCTCAGCTGCAGCTCCAGCCTGGGCGGCTACGACGAGCAGGTGCTGGGCTTCATGCAGACCCTCGGCGTGGACCGGCAGAGGACCGTGGAGGTGGGCGCTGCGCTTGGCTTCGATGGGGAGGCATGGGGGGGGGCGGCCTTGGGACGAGAGGCTCTTGCCAGTCCAGTCCCGGTGGGAGCATGGGCTAATTTAAGGGCCAGCTTCTCTAAAAGATATTCTCGGCTGCCCAAGAATAACCCTGGGGACGGCCTGGTCAGGGGACCTCAGGGACTCGAGACGTCCGAGGCCCGGCCGCTCCGCTGTCCTCTCGCGGGGGCTGGCGCTGACCTGCTTCCCCGTGCCTCCCAGTCCCTGCAGAACAGCAGCTACAATCACTTCGCGGCCATCTACTACCTCCTCCTGGAGCGCCTGCGGGGCCCCCGCGGCTCCCCGCCCTCGGCCCGGGCCGGCCCGGCGCTGCAGCAGCGGCCCAGAGGCGCCGGCCACAGCGCCATGGAGGTGAGCAGGTCTCCTTCTAAAGCCTGCCCCGTCCCTGCCTTGGATCGTGTCCCCGGGGTGGGAGTCCCTCGCTTGGACGTGCACAGCGAGATGCGGGCTGAGGCCACGGGCCCCAGGTCGCGTCCCCCTGCCCATTAAGCCCTGGCGCTGTTCCCATGTAATCCTTAGGTCAGAGGCTACCTGGAGAATAGGGGGTGCTGGCCACTCTGTTGGGGGTCAGGTCTTGCCTGTGTCCACTTGTCACTAACTGACCTTGGTGGCGCTCTCTCTGCCTCTTTCGGTCGCTCGTACGCAGCACGGCCTCGGGAGCACCGTGTCCTCAGCTTGGTCGGCTGGGGGCTGACGGCAGCGCCAGAGCGAGGCCAGCTCGGTCGTTCTCGCGGTGCTCACAGCTGCCTCCGGAGCCGCCTCCCTGATGGCGTCTGTCCCCTCTGCCATCCACAGGTGTCTCAGGAAGCCCTCCCTGGCGATGCTCTCCGGTCCCCGCTGCTGTGCCCGCAGCCGCAGACCCTGGGCCAGTCCATCCTGCAGGCTGAAATGGACTGCGAGCTGCACAGCTCGCTGCAGGTATGTGGCCCTCTGCCCTGGGCGGCATCTCCCCGCGGCGGGGACGGCCCAGGGCCCCAGGTCACTGGCTTACGTTTACCGCACGCAGCCCTTGCTCTTCCCCGTGGACACCGGCTGCGGCGGAGTGCTCCGGCATCGCTCGGTGTCCCCCAGCGGCCTGCTGGACACGACCATCAGCGAGGAGGTCCGGCAGGGCCCGGGCCCGGAGGAGGAGCGGGAGGCGCAGAGGCCGCCGCCCAGTGGCACGGGCCGGAGGCACACGCTGGCCGAGGTCTCCACCTTCTCCCCGTGCACGCCTCCGTGTAAGTGTCCCCGCGGGCAGGGGGGTGGCCCGGTGAGCGGGTCATGGTCAGGGCTACGAGGGGCTGACGTGAAGAGCGCCTTTTCCGCTGGGCGGTCTCTCGTCAGTTTTCAGGCCTGACATCGGTTCAAGCCCTGAAGCCGTAGGGTTATCCCACTTAGACGCCCATGTGGTTGTTGGGTGGGGATGCTGGGGTTTAGTTGCCCCCAGGTGCTGGGGGGGGCCAGGTCCTCGCCCCAGGCCCTGATCAGCTCCACCGATCACCTGTAGCTGGGACCCCTGCTGTCGCAGCTTCCGGCCTCCGGCGGCCTCTGGCTGTCACAGACCCCCACTTCCCCCGGGTTGAGGGTAGAGACGGGCCGCGGGGCTGTCTGAGGGCCTGGGCGCCGCCACAGCGGACATGAGGAAGGCGGCAGAGCCAGTTCCTCTCCCCGAAGACTGCCGGGTGCCGGGGGGTTGCGTCAGCCTTGGGGAGCATGAGGGCCCCTCCAAGCACACCCTGCTCCTTCTGCAGGTGTGGTCATCTCCTCCTCAGCCAGTCCTTCGGAAGGCACCAGCTCTGACAGCTGTCTGACCTCAGCAGGCGACGGCCCAGCGGGGCTCAGCGGACGCCTGTGCGCCCAGGGGCTGGTGGGCACCTGCTCCCCTCTCAGACTGGCCTCGCCGCTGCTGGGTGCCCAGTCCGCCACCCCGGTGCTGCAGGCTCAGGGGGCCCTGGGAGGAGCCGTCCTGCTCCCCGTCAGCTTCCAGGAAGGCCGGAGGGCCTCGGACACCTCACTCACTCAAGGTGACTTCCTCTTCCACCTCCCCCAGGAGATGCTTGCTGTGTGTGTCCCTGGAGGGCGTCCCTTTGTCCATAATGGCAGAGGTCCCTGTTCTCTAGCTGGGTCTGGGTCGAGTAGCAGTGCTCTCCGGTCTGGATGACCTGGTCATCTGAAACAAAGTCACGCGGCCCTCGGTAGTTGGTCTTAAAAGCCCAAAGACACTCAATGCCAGGCAGCAGCTGCTGACCTGGAAGAAGGTCGGGGTCACAGGGGACCCGCCCCCCTGGCTGCCCGGGCCTCCCATGCTGCCCAGGTCGCCGGGGGTGTGAGTGGGGGGACTCAGATACTCCTAGTCCCATGGAACTGGCTGTGCCCTTCCTCCTTGAGGGGTCTGTGGCCTGCCTGACACATGCCTATTCTGTGTTGGAACTGCTGCTCCCAACCAAACCCCAAAAGAGGATGACCTCCTAGCCCCAGGGCGGGGTGGGGGGTGTGGCAAGCACGTGGATGGCCAGAGAACGCCCGGGCGCTGTGGGGAAGCCCACCTGTCCTGTCGTCCATCTCCGCGCGTTGCCCGACCCGCTTCCTCCTCTCGCTGGAGCCCCAGCCAGCCCCAGGCCTGGCCCTGGGCCGGGGGCCGGAGGTTCACAGCCCACCTTCGCTTGCCCCCCAGGCCTGAAAGCCTTTCGGCAGCAGCTGCGGAAGAGCGCGCGGACCAAAGGGTTTCTGGGCCTGCACAAGCTCAAGGGGCTGGCTCGCCAGGTGTGCCAGTCGCCCCCCGGCCGGGCGACGCGGGGCGGCCTGAGCGCCCTCCAGCCGCCCGCGCAGAGCCTGGGCCCGCACAGCAGCGGGGCCGGCGGCCGGGAGGGCAGGGGGCTGCTGGAGGACGTGCTGCACCAGCAGAGGTAGGTCCGCCCGCGCCCGGCCCCGCGGCCTCGGCAGCACGCAGGGCATCGGGGTCCCCCCGCAGCCTCGTCTCTTCAGCTCCCCTTTCCTCATGTGATTGGGCGGGTGTATCTCCCTCCCCCGAGCGGGGAGACCTGTGGGGCCTCGTTCCCCACAGATGGTGGCAGAGGTGGGGCGCAGTCAGGTTTTGTCACTCGGAAGCCTGTAGGTGGGGACGGAGGGGGGCAGTGAGTAAAAATGTCAAGTCTGGTTGGCGTCTGAGCTGCTGAAAGGCACGGTGGGGATGGAAATGCCGGGGATTGCTCAGGGGGTTAGTCACTCGCGGCACTGCG
This sequence comes from Eidolon dupreanum, assembly GCA_028627145.1. Classification (NCBI taxonomy): domain Eukaryota; kingdom Metazoa; phylum Chordata; class Mammalia; order Chiroptera; family Pteropodidae; genus Eidolon; species Eidolon dupreanum. The sequence continues at coordinate 911,109 of CM053507.1, forward strand.
TGTTCCGAGCGGCTCCAGCCAGCAGTGCCGGGGCGTGGACGCCAGGTAGTGTCTGAGCTGGCCGGGCGGGACTGTCAGGAGAGGCAGCGAGCAGAGCTGGAGGTGACCTGTTGCATCCTGTCCCCCAGGTTGCTCCAGCTGCAGCACCACCCAGCGGCCCCACCCAGCCGCCCGCAGGCTGCCCAGCCACCCCCGGCCCCGCTGCTGCTGGCCCCCTGCGACGGCGCCCTCCTCGTGTCCGGACTCCAGAAGGAGCTGGGGCTGGGGCCCTGCCCGCTGCTGCCGCCCCGCCTCCTCCAGGCGGGGGTCTCCCCGGTGGCCTCGGCGGCCCAGCTCCTGGGCACCCACCTGCGCATCAGCACCGCCTCGGCCCCGCTCCCCGCCGCCACGGCCCTGCAGCCCCACTTCGCCATGCTGCCCCTGGGGTTTGACCCCATGGGGCTGCCGCAGGGGGACTGCGAGAGGGAGGACCTGACCTCCGGCCAGCTGGGCACATTCGTCCTGGTGCAGTGAGGGACACGGCCTGCTGCCCTCCGCCCACGTGGGCCGCCGACTCCTCGAAGCAATAATCTCAGAGTATGTGAAGACGCTTCCGGACTCAAAGCCAATAACTTCCTAGGAGCAAAACAAGCAATACGTTTGGTGTTTCGGCTTTTTAGTTCATTTTTATTTTCTCCTTGCACTGAGCAACTGCTACCAAGAGCAAAGACAGAAAAGTTTCTGAAGAAAAATAATAATCGAGGGTGAGGCGTGGGGTGGGCGGACGGGGAGGGAGAAGAAGGCAGCAGCTGAGACGTGGCCCACGGGGCTGGCTCGGTTCGCAGGGCCAGTGCTGCTGTGTCGCTGGCGTCGGGTCATGGAGAGCGTCGCCTGGGACAAAGCCGCGGAGAGCCACGCGCCTGGCAGCGCGTGCGTGCGTTGAGTGGTAGCCTCTTTTCGGTTAAGTTCTTCTCTTCCGGAAACATTCATGCTTCAGACGAAAGCTGTGAACTTTCTGCTTCACGTATCAGTTTTGAAAAAGCTCTAACAGCCAGCCCCGGAGAAGAGAATCTACAAATTCTTGGAATTCTCTCCCCCGAAGTCAGAGCCCAGAAGGTCGTTCCTCCTCCTCGGAGGTGAGACGCTTGGCAGACTGCCGCGGCCCGGTTCCGGCTGCTCGGGGAGAGCCGCACGGGGGCGGCTGCCGCGGGCCCGGCTCGGCCCAACCGGCGCAGGGCCGGAGGCGGCGCCTGCCGCATGTCTTATTTCCGCTGCTAAGTTTTTATGCATTTCATTATCAGGGTCCAAAACGAACAGCTGGCTCTGGGGGAACGTGCAATACGCGGAGGCTGGACCGGGGCAGGCAGGCGGTCGGGGTCACGGCTGGGGTCCCAGGCGGCGGCTCGCCCGCCCTCGCTGGGTGCAGCCTGGACGGCCCCACCTCAGCCCAGGCCCCTGTTAGGCTTTCGTCCAAGAAAATAGGTCAGGTCAGTGCTGTTCAGGCTCTGCTCCTTTTTTAAAGCAAATACTGTACATGTATATAAATAGGAGACAAATAGACACTACTTATTTTTTATATTTTTTACTACACCTTTGTGTTCCCGGTTTAAATTCCCCTCTGGTAATGTTACGAAGCACCGACACCAGGTCCGTGTGGAGGGAGGCAAGGTGTGTCCTTACCTGGCAGGTGGACTCAGGGGGGTCGGAGGCCCCGGAGTGACGGGACAGCTGCCCGGCACAGCCCTGCACCCAGGCGCCGCCACTCACGGGCGCTCACCTGCAGTGCTCAGCAGGAGACGGCCAAGGGGAAGGGGTCGTTCGGAAATGCCAAAGACCGCCGTCTCGGGTTGGGCACCCGGCAGCGCGTTGCCACCCTGCCACCTGGCGGGGCGCGTGCCACGCTTGCTGTACTGGTCCCCCCGCCACCACCACCGCTGCTGTTGCTCCAAGATGAGGGCAAAGGACTGTCCTTGCACTGGGCCTGGCCACAGAGACAATACCAAAGCCTCCCGCCGACTCCTGAGGAAGGTTCGGGGCGAGAGCCCAGCGTCCAGGCTGCCCGACTGGCCTCACGGAGATGGGTGTCGATGCCCACAGAACCGGCTCCTCTTTGAAGCTCGTTCCTGCTGACGCCAGAGATCCAAGGCCTCAGAACCATGACAAGCACTTTACTTTCACGGTGGTATTCTTTCTCTTGCTGTAAGTCGCGCTGTGTGTCGTGAGGTGTGTGTGACGCGTGTTTGACAGGTTTCTCGAGTGAGTGCAATGGCCCGGTCAAAGGCACTAGTGATTGGAGATGTGTCTGGTTTTTTTTTTTTTTTTTACCATAACTGAATTATTTTATTTCTTATGTTCACATGAGATATGTATGCCAACTGATTAGTGGATGTATGTTTTTTAATTTAATATTTAAATAAAATATTTGGGGGAAAACCCTTGACTTGTTCCCTCGGTCCGTCTGTGTGGGCGCGCCTTCCTTCCGAGCTGCTCGCAAGAGGCCTCGTCCGCCAGCCTCATCCCTGCTTCGGGCCGTAGGGCCTGGCGCCAACGCCTGCGTTCAGCCTCGCGCAGGGAGCGGGCGGCCTGAGGCTGCACCCGGGCACGTGTGCCGGGCCCTGTGGGTCCTCTGGCTCCTCTGGGGGCAGGCGGGCTCTGCCACCCCACGCGGCTGGATCTCCCCCTCCCGGGCACCGTCCACGCTCACGCCTTCCCTCACACAGGCCTCCCAATCCTCTTGGGAGACTCAAAGCCAAACTCCTTCCTGGTCTCAGAGTTGGCTTGGCCACCTCCTAGCACCTTCTAGGCCTCTTGTAGGGCAGATGTGGCTGCCAAAAGAACAAAGCCTCCTCTTCATTTTGTACCTGACAAATATTTTTTGCTTTAAAAAAAAATAAAAAGGTCCTCAAGCTCTTCGCGTCCAGTAGGATGCCCACTACTCCAAAAGCATGAGCGCAGTGTCGGGGAGGGTGGGGGGATTGGACCCTCGCTCACCACCCATGGGTGGCAGAAGGCCGCTCCCTCGTTAAACAGGGTCCGCTCACCCAGCAGTCCCACGCGTGGGCACGGGCCCGGAGGGGTCGATGGCAGGGACTCCAGTGAGCATGCGTGCCCTCGCCTCCGTGCGGCGTTAGTCACAGCAGCCAGGGGGTGGCTGCCACCCCCCACCCGGGCCCTCGCGCTCCATCCTCACGGCGGAATGCCGTCCAGGCTTAGGGAGGAAGGCTGACACCTGCCACGTGAGCCAACCGGCAGGACGTCACGCCCAGGGGACGCGTAGGGCGCAGAAGGACAAACACCGTGTGAGTCCCCACATGCGGTCCCAATCGGATTCATAGAGACGAAGCGGAGGGGGGCGGAGGTCCAGCTGGGACGGCGGGAAGTCCTGGCGAGGGGGGTGGTGACGGCAGCTCCACAGTGAGGGAGCTCAGTGCCCCTGAGCCACGCACTTTAACCTGGTTCAGCTGGGAGGTCTTACGTGGCTCTCACACAACGGAAAGAGATGGCCGGAGCGGGGACGGTGGTCCCTCGTGGAGAGCCAGGCCCAGGGCAGAGGGCCGGGCATGGCGGGGGACGGAGCAGAGACCAGGAGTCACGTCCACGGGGCATCCTGTGAGGATTCAGGGGTGTTCCCACGGCCTGGGAATGATTGCACTGAGCGTTGCCCCAACGCAGCCGATGGGTCTGAGAGGCCCACGGGACCCCGCGGTCGTGGAAGGAGACCCCAGCAGACACCTCGTTTTTTCCCCAGGAGTCTCGGTGGTTAGGGCTGCTTGCTTGAGCACAGAGTTACAACACCTTACGTAGTGAGCGGTGTGGCTCCCGGTGGCTGAGGAGCTGCAAGGCGGCTCTGACGCACCCCAGAGGAGCTCGGCGACCCCCAGGGGCACCCCTGCCGGGCCCTGCTCGCTCGCACCGGCCCGCAGAGCTGGCTGTGAGCACAGCCCTGCGTCACCACGGCCTGGAGAGCAGGCCCCAGGCTCTGGCTTTGGCCGTGAAGACGAAGGGAAATCTTCGTCGTCTGGGACGCAGAGCCTTGTGGACCAGGAGGAGCTGACGGCTCGCACCTCGGCTCCCAGCTGGGCAGGCCGCCCTGTGGGGCCCATCGGGCGACACCCTACCCCAAGGGCACCAGCAAACAGTTGTTAGCCAAGGGGTTCCCCTGTTCACCTGCTTGGTTGGTTGTTCTGGAACTTGTGATGTGTCATTGTCATTGTTATCTTCATCATCACTGTTATTAACGTTTCTTAGAATCCTCAGTTGGGAGGTGGAGCCTGCTCAGGGAGCCTCAGGGGGCCGTCGGGCACGAGGACGAGGTCGCAGGCCTGTCGATCTGCTCATGGCCTGTTTCCCATCCAGCAGACAAAGCGGGGGCGGGCGCAGCCGCATGCCAGGGGTCCTTCCGGGCCCGCCACCTGCGTCTCTCTCTGCCGACATCTCCGTGCCGCGGGTGACACACCTACTGGGCGTTTCACAAGACGCTGACACCGGACGTGTCTGCTCCTGTTGGGGCGCGGCAGGCCAAGCGTGCTTTGGGCCAGCTCTCGTCACGTGACCGCACGCCGAGTGATGGGCGCCGGGGGTCTGAGAGTTTCCTCCCGGTCCCCCTGGTGAGACTCCAGGTCCAGCCCGAGCGGCTGCTCGCGTCCTGGCTAATGCCAGGTGCGGCGAAGCCCCGGGGGCCCGGCACGCAAAGCACGGGGCCTGAGAAGGTGGCCTCTGGTGTCAGACACACCTGGGTGTGATCCCTGCTCTGCAGCTTCCTGGTCCTGTGACAGTGGCCAATGACCATGTGGTGTGTTGGCTCTCTCGTTTTCAAGATGACAATGCAATCTGCCTCTGGGTTGTGCAAACAGTGACTCCCCCAGGAACCACCTAGCATGCGCCTGGCACACAGTGGGCGCTCTGTGCCCACAGCGGTGCCTGCCGCGTCATCACGGCCAGGGGGCAGGTGTCCGCGGGGAAGGAGCGTCAGCGGCCTGGGTCCCCCGTCGCAGTGCTGGTGTTGAAAATGCTCTCACCAGCTGCCCCGGGTGCCATCTCTGTGTTCTTGTCACCCAGGGCTGGTGGCACTTTCACTCTGGGCCATGGGGACATGTGTGCTAGTGTGTATATGCCCTGCCTTCAGGAGGAAGTCCTCGGGCACCCAGAAATGTAGTGGGGGGACAGCAGGGACGGGCGTCCGTGGGCGGGGGGCACGGGGACAGCAGGGACCAAGCGTGAGGGAAGTTCCGCCGGAGATGAGGCTCATGGCACTTGCTCAGAGGGAGGAACCGAGTCTGACTTAAGAGGAACCTGCTTGTTTGGGTGGAAGAACATGTGTCAGCCTCCTGGGTTTTCCTTCAGAGTGACAGCAGGGTGTTTCCGCAGTCGGAGCAGGGTGCATGGCCGTCCTGCGCATGACCTTGACCTTGGGGGGTCCCCAAAGGAGCACATCCGGGGTGGAGAGTGCTTCATGAGCCCCCTGGGGCTTTTAAGGTCTGCTTCTGGGGGGACTGCCAGGGCTGAGAGAAGCGGAGGGAAACCGGGGGGCCCTGGGCTCTGGCTCTGGACCGTGCAGCTGGGAGGAGGGGCCTCTCACATGTGCAGCCCCCAGGGGAACTCTGGGGGCCCCATATGACTCACTCCTCTTTAATTACCATGATCTCACTTATTTGAATGTGATTCTACAAGAAACAGAAAGGACTTAAGCTCTGCTCGGGAAGCCCAGGAGGCCAGCGCCTGGACCCATCCGCCTTCGGCGGGCCGTGTGCTGGGACGGAGCCCGTGGCCCAGCCGGCCCCGCCACACCCCGCCAGGGTTTTGTTATTACATTCGAGGGGGAAGGTATTTTTCTTCCATCACGCAGTGCGCCCGCTTCCGGCAGGCGAGGGGTTAACTGAAAGGCCTGGGAGGGTCCCATGGGATTGAGGGCAGAAGACTGAGGGACGCAGGGCTGAGCCCCCGCAGAAACAGCGTACCCCCACCCCCGCACCCCGAGCGGATCGGCCTGCCGAGGTGTGACTGACGCGCAGTGAAAGGCAGCGACCGTAAGGAGTTCCTTGAGCTTCGACCTGCGTGACCATCACCAGCACACAGCACATGGTCACCCGAAGCCCCGCAGCCCTTTGCGGATGGCCCTTCCTGCCCTCTGGGCCCTGATGGCCTGCTTCCTGTCACCGTGGACCAGTCTGCATTTTCTAGTTTCCTGCGAATGGCCACACAGTGTGTCTCTCATGAGCTCGGCGACAGGAAGCTTGTCCAGGGGCTGCGCACGTCACTGGTTCAGCCCTTCCTCGTGGGGTTCCACATGTCCGCTCACCTCTCACCCGTCGATGGACGTCTGTGTCGTTTCCAGCTTGGGGCTGTCACAAACGCTACCGCCGCGAACGTGTGTGTGTGTGTGTGCGTGTGTGTGTGTGTCTGTGGTCGCATGTTGTTTCTCTCGGATGATAGAGCGGTCAACTTTATAGAAAGCTCCACACTGTCCCCCAAAGGGGCCGCACCGGCTTCCGTGCCTCCTCGCAGCACACGGGCGCTCCAGCTGCCCCACGTCCTCGCCAGCCCTCGGTGGCGTCAGCCGTGCTCATAGGTCAGCAGGGCTCCCCCACTGTCATTTTGTTTTGCATTTTCCTGATGACTCATGATGTCTAACATCTTTTTATGTGCTTATCGGTCATTCTGTTTTTCAAATTTATTTAAGTCTTTGACAATTTTTAATTGGGTTGTTTGAATTCTTACTGAGTCATAGAAGTTCTTTATTCTGCATATAAGTTGATTCGTTGTGTGCTTATGTGTGCATGTAGTGTCTATACACATATATTTACGTATATATACGTGTGTATAGATACATATACCTATACCTATACATACATGTACACCACACACAGAATATTTCTCCCACGTGGCTTGCCTTTCACTTGAAGAGTGTAATTGAAGGTTTTCATTTTTATAAAGTCCAACTTGTTATTTATCCTTTAAGATCGGAGCTTTCGTGTCCTGTCTAAGAAATCCGTCTACGCCATGTCTGTGGCTCCTTCTGGAGGTTTACACATTCAGCTTCTGTGTACATCTACCATCCACGCTGAGATTATTTTTGTGCGTGGTTTGGGACGGCAGTGGACTGTGCCCTGACTACTCCATCATGCCTCCGCGGGGACAGGGCTGCGGCGCACGCCCCTCGGCCCTCTTCCCGGCGGTCAGGCCGTGGACCCGTGGCCACCCCGCATGTCAGGAGGCCGTGGACCTCAACGAAGCTGCCCGCTTTCCTCGCGTTATGTGGAGCGGCGATCGTATAAGGTTTATTTTTACGACAACAACAAAAATGACAGAAGTCTGCGAGCCATGAGCTGAGCCCAGCTCTAACTGAGGGGTGCAGACCCCGAGACTCACTGAGGACCAGCGAGTCCTCCTTCCTGTGAGCTCGCACCCGCAGGACTCGCCCACCCGCGCGGCCGCGGGGCCGGTGGGCTGTGGAGGCAGAGGCGCCGGGCACGCTCTGCGGCTGGCCGGCCTGTCGCCGCTCCAGCCTCTTCTCCTTCCTGCCTCGCGGACGACGGCAGAGTGCGCCCCAGGCCGTCTGGGGACGGGCACGGGCAGGCACAGGGACACCAGGCAACACGAGCTGCTGCTACTTGTCATTACGGAGCTTGTCCCTGTGGTTTGCAACCTGGATGCCAAGGTGTGTTTCAGCTCCTGCCGGGCGGGGCGGGCAGAGCCCAGGGGCTCCGGGCTGGGGTTTCAGCCGGGCCGGCTGCGCCTGGCTCCCGGCCCTGGTCCCTGGACGTGCTCGCTGTCCATCTCCTCTTGCTGGGCAACCAGAAGCCCCTGAAGAGCAAATAAGGGAAAGAGGAGAATCTGGGGTGGGGACAGCCATCCACCTGGGCACAGGGCCAGGCTTTCCCATGCATGGGCCACTGGGCCTCCAAAGGCATGCCAGGGCTAGCCCAGTGCTCCAGCAGCGCCAGCCCGGGCCCCTCCCGCCGGGAACCGGCCAGCCTGCTACAGTGGGACTCCCTGGGTGGAGGTTGATGGATGGATAGTGGGATAGGGGCCCGCTGGCAGGGCCTAGAGCCCCCCGACTCCTGGGGCCTCCGGAGGGCCTGCCCGCCGGCTCCCCACCCCGAGCTGCAGGCGGGCTGTGCTGTGGCACTCCAGGCCAGCACACTGAAGACATTTAATGGGCGAGTTCCCGCTCCGTACGGGGTATAATTAATTTTCCTGAAATAGGCATGACAGCCCGACAGTCTGCCTGTCTGAGTCAGGCAGTGAGTGAGCATCGCCTCTCACGGGCCCGGGCAGAGCAGGCACGGGGAGGGGCCACGGCACAGCTGACCTTCGCGGCCCCTGTGCCGAGGTGTTGTAAGGTCACCTGTCCCCTGGCCTGGGCCCTTGGTGGCCGCTGGCATGGGGTGGCAGCTGCAGAGGTGCTGTTAGGGAGGGAGCAGCCGCCCCAGCACAGGGAAGCAGGGGCTGGCATGGAGGGGGGCGTGGGGGCTGTGGGCCTTCCACAGGCAGGGGTGGGGAGGCCGCATCCTTGCCCCTTCTATTCCCGGGGGTCCCCCTCTGAGCTCCGAAGGCCCGGAGCCCCGTCCACTGGGGATGCTGGAAGCAGAGGCTTTATCTCCACAGTGTCTCGGAGGGGGTGCTGAGGCCTCGGGGGTTCACTGTGGAGAGGGGCCGTAGGAGGCTGTGACAAAACACAGGTCCGGCCCCCTCTTTCTTCCCTTTTAGGGGGGCCAGAGTTTCTGTGGCGGCAGACCCGAAGGCTGCCTCGGCCCCGAGCCTCCAGCCAGCCCATTCTGCAGGCGGGCACACAGGACGTGAGGCCCCGGGCCCAGAGCTCAGCGGTGGCGACCGGCAAGCGGCAACCCGCCCAGCAGCCAGCCCCGTGGGACGCGGTGGGCTCCCTGGGGTGGACCCCGTTCTCTGGAGCCCCTCCCCACGTCCGAGACACCTGCCCAGAGCAGACTGGGAGATGAGCCCCGTTTCTGATGGGGTTTTCATTCACCCCTTCTTTGTAAGAAGGAGGGTATCATGGGCTAGACTGTGTCCCCCGAAATGATGTGTCGCAGTCCTAACCCTCGCACCTGCAGGGGTGGCCTGACTCGGACACCAAGCGTCTGCGGGTGTCAGCGAGTTAACTTGCAGTCACTCGGAGGAGCCCTGCATCCGGCAGGACCGGCGTCCTCACGGGAGGGGGACGGTGGGATGTGTGTGGAGGGATGATGCCAAGTGAGCACGGGTGGATTGTCCCGAGGGACACCTGGGGCCACAGAGAGCTGGGAGAGGCGGCGGGGACCGGCCCGGGAGCCTCTGTGGGAGTGTGGCACCGCGGGCAAGCGGAGGGATCCGGGCCTTCCCGCCCCCAGAACTGGGAGAGGACACATCTTTGTTGCTCTAAGCCCCCCAGTCTGTGGTATTGGACGTGGCAGCCACAGGACACTGATAAGGAGGCCAGGACAGGCAAGGCCCCATCCCCGAAGGAGAAAGGAACCAAACCACAGCCTGGGTCACACGGCCTCCCGGTGGGGAGCCCGTGAGCTGCCAGGCCTGGAGCCCCGTCCCCTTCGTGTGTGGCTGCTCCACGGGGGTGACCGACGCTGCCCAGCGCCTGTGAGACGGAAGCCCCCGCCTCGGGGGGAGACCCTGGTGCCTTTCACGAGGAGGGGGAGGCAGAGGGGGAGGGGAAACACAGAAAACAGTTGGTCACCCTCCCCCACTCCCCTCCCCCCACGGAAAGCCTGGCCTCTCTTACCCGAACTCGGAGGGAAGTGAGATTCCGCCCACCCAGCACATCCAGCTCGCCTGTGGGAGGGGCCCGAGATGTGTCCGGCCGTGTCCGAAGGCTGGACCCAAGCAGAGATGCAGGCGCCCACCCTGCCGTGCTGCTGGAGAGACACAGCCGGCTTCACCCCAGAAATGGCTCCAGGGGCGCCCCTGGGCTGATTGCCCGGGGAGATCTCAGCTACCTGGCTGTAGGGGCAGCCTTGCTCCCGGGGGCCCAGGGCTAAGGGACAGAGGGAGCAGCCGGGGGCAGGCAGGGGTCAGGGGAGGGCCACCCACAGGACGCCGGGACCGTGGAGGGTCTAGTGGGGGGTGGGGTGGGGAACCTCGCACAGGGTCTGGAGAGGAGGTCGGGGAGCGTGGCCTGTGCTGGGGTCCACGTCGTCCCCAGGGGCTGCCACAGGGCTGTGGGGCTGGGCCGCGGGGCTCACCCTAGCATGCCGGCTGCAGACCTTGGCTGGGGCCAGGCTATGGAGGGGCATTCGCCCTGGCCTGCTGGGGCACAGCTGCCAGCCCACGGGGCCCCCAGGGGAGCTATGGCAGGGGACGTGGAGGGACCTGCACCCAGCCTCGCTCCAGGGCAGTGGGGCCGTGTGCCTGCCCCTCTCCTGCCCCTGGGTCCGGTCCCCTCTCGGGCCGCGGGCCCTCTCTCACTTGTCTCTAGGGAGGACGGTGAGCCCCAACGCCCCCGCCCTGGCGAGAGCCCGTCCTGCGAGGGCAGGGGTCTTCCCTCGCTGGGAAAGGAAGTGAAAGCTCCAGAGGGGGCGGCTCGCCCCGAGCAGGCGAGGCGGGTGCAGTGCAGGAAGTCACAAGGGGCCAGCACACGCGGCCGCTCCCGCTTCTGGAGCCCGAGGGCCCTGCGGATGACCTCCAGCCCCTGCGCACTCGCCGCCAGGTCCCCGGACACGCGTGGAAACGCTCAGCCCCCGGGAGAGCCCGGCTGTCAGGGCAGCACCCCTCACCAGGCCCCTGTGGGGTGGGCTCCCCACTCCTGCCCCCACGAAGGCTGCACGTCTGCGGCTTGCGTGGGTGGGACGAGGGGTGGGGAGAGGCGGGTGGGAAGGAGCGTGGCGAGCGGGTCGGTCCCCGAGGGCCTTGGTGGGCCCTGTGGGCAGTAGAGGCAGCCGAGCATGGTCACTGTCACCCCCAAGGAAGGCCCTGTCTTCGTCACCCCATCTCGGCTGGCAGGGCGTGTAGCCCCGTGCCACAGGCTAGGGATAGCAGATCCCCCGGAAAGGACTGTGGGAAGCCAGCGGGGAAACTGAGGCTGGACGGAGGGTCCGCTGTCCAGCCGTCAGTAGCCAGACCCCGCGGGACACGCCTTGCGGGTGACAGACCCAGCGCTGTATCCAGTCAGCAGGCTCCGCCTCCCGGTGACAGGCCGGGCTCAGGACGCTGTGCAGGCGAAGCCAGCACCTGCTGTCACATGTCCCTCGCCCTCACGCCCACCCTGCGGTCAGGCGTCACATCTCCAGTGCCCAGAGGAGGAAGCCGGGCCCCAGGGCTCGACCTGCAGAGAGCAGAAGGGAGGGCACTGGGCTGTGCCTGCACCCCGAGGCTCACCACGAACCCCGGCACCCCAACTCCTCCCGCTTCACCCCGAGTGTGTGCACATTCCCAAGCGCTCCTTCTGAGAAGCGAGGGGGTGGGAAGGTGGCCGGGAGGCCAGACGGAGTCTAGCCTGGAGGGGCTGCTCCGTGGTGCGTTTGCACACATTTTCACACGCACGTGTGCACAGACGAGGCCGCGTACGGGCCCAGGAACCCATCACCCCACTCGCCCCGACTCGGTTGCCACGGCAGGCTTGCAGAGCAAACATTTGTCCCCACGCTGCAGAGGAGGAGGAAGCTGAGGTTTGAGAGGTTCGGTGACTCAGATGAAGTACTGCTCAGCGGCTGGCGTGGGCCTGGTGACCTCAGGGCAGGTGCCGAGAGCGGGGACCGATGGGGCCAGGGGGCAGGAGAAGGGCATCTCTGTGGGTCGGTGTGACTGCAGGGGGAGAGGTGGCCACGGGGCAGAGGTGACCGCGGGAAGAGAAGTCACCGTGGTGGGGAGGTGACCGTCCCCGTCCCCCGTACGCGGGGACAGCGGCCTTTGTTTCCTCCAGCCTGCGGCCCGGCCCGGGGCTGACCGGCTACTGCAGCTCGGAATGCCCAGTGCACGGGGTCCCTGCGCCCAGGGGCAGGGGTCTCAGCTCAGCAAGGGGCTTCTGCCCCCTCCGCCTCCACCCACGCACAGTCGTGGAGCCACCTGTGGTCCTGGGGGTCGGGACACTCACGCGAGCCAGGCTGACGTCTCCCCTGCCAGCCGTGCGGAGCCGGGCTTGCCCTGAGGTGACGCGTGCAGAATGCTGCCTGCGTGTGTGTGTGTGCGTGCACGTGTGTGTGTCTGTGCGTGTGTGCATGTGTGTGTCCATGTGCGCGTGCATGTGTGAGTACGTGTATACGTGTGCGTGCATGTGCGCTCCTGAGTCTGAGCCTCTGTTTTAGCAGGACACATGCCACGCAGTCACCACAGTGCAAAATGTCTTAGAGGAGCTGAGGGTGTGTGTCACACGTGACCTGAGGAAGCCGAGGGGAGGTGACCGCTAAGGCCAGCACCAGCTTTGCTCTGGAAACGATCAATGCAGATGTTCTCTTTTCCGGCCCAATGGGCCCTGTGCATCCAGGAGGAAGGAATGGAAGTTTACTGCAAACTGGGTCTTGGTGGCCTTAGTTTGTCATCAAATATTATGACAAAGACCTGCCCCAAAGAGGGCCCCTGTGGAACAGCGCTGGCCGGCCACCATGTGGAGGGCCGGCGCAGCCCAGCCTGCCCTTCCGAGGCATCTCGGCGTTTGGCCACGGGCTGGCACTCTGGCCACCTGTCCTGCCTCCCTGTGCAGTGGGGCCACCTCAAGCTTCGGGCCACCCTGAGCTTCAGGCCACGGGCTCTCCGGCCTCTGGGTGGGGCTGGGTCCCAGCCTTGCTGGGTGTGAGCTCAGCTGACCTTCTGCACACGTGTGACTGTTACTGTGTGTAGACACGGGTCCTCTTCAGGTGGCATTTCACCCTTGACTTTGAAACTTAGGTGACTTTTTCTTTGCTTGTTTGGGGAGTAGATGCAGCCTGCATGCAGAAATCCTGGACACCCCAGGACAGCCCACGGGTAAGACCCTTCTGGGAGCTAGAGGCGGCAGCCCCTCTTCTCCGAGGAGGCAGGCTCCACCTCCTGTGGCTGCTGTGGGTGGAGGAGCCCGCCCTCGCCCTCGGCCCTGCTCAGCGCAGGCCCAGCTCCAGGGCGGGGGATCCCCCAGAAGGGCTCCCGCCAGGGCTCCCAGGCCCGCCCTCACATCTAGCTCAGATGACAACTCTGGAGTCCCATCTCCAGCCCGCTCTCCTGAGGGCCTGACCCAGGCGGCGCTGGGCTAAGCTGGAGCAGGCCCTCGCCCTGGGGAGCGCTTTCAGAGTGACTCACCCAGGTAGGGAGCCCTGGCATCCTCCCGTCTCACCCAGACCGACTCTGCTCCGGAGGCCTGACGCCAGCTCGCTCATGACCTTGGGCTGAGGACGTCCGATGAGCTGGTCTAGGCGTGGCCCACACAGCCGCCAGGTCCACCCTAACCTGAGGGCCAGTGTGGCCTTTCTGGAGTCCTGACAATGTCCTGGGAGCCTCCCCGGGGCCCTGACGCTGGGCCTTCCCCCACCCACACCCCAAGGTGCGAGCCAGCCCGGAAGCAGGGCAGGGCGCGGCTCAGGCCTGGAGCCACGTTCCCTTCGTCGGGGCTGCCCCCGGCCCAGGCGAGCTCTGGGCTGAGATCCGAGGAGGCTCAGGGACTGGGGGGCCCGGCAATGTCACGACTTGTGGGGTCTGGTGCAGAGTGAAAACCCACCTGGCTGCTCAGAAGGACGAGGGTCGTCTCCCCGACCGGCCGAGCCGCACCGGGCACGGCCCTTCCGAGCACAGGGCCCGTGCAGGGTGCCCTTGGTCTGGGGTCCGCAGGCTGGAAGCTGGGGTGCTGCTCAGAGCCTCGATGGCCCCGCGAGTGAAGGCAACGGCGGGGTGCGGGGAAGAGAGGCGGCTTCATTGGGGGTTGGGAGAGGAAGGCGCATGTGTGGATTTTCCTGGCGGGGCCAGCAAACAGGAGGGGTTCAAGAGGAAGCGCGGTGGCCCCCGAATCCCATCACTAGCTAGGAGAAACCGGGCGGAGGGTTCGTTTGCAGGTGACGTCTGGCTGCTGTGAGTGTGTCCGTGAGGGGCGTGCTCACCTGTCTGGCCCAGGACGGAACGAGGCCGTGCTGCCCGCACGAGGCCCACCTCGTCACTGTCCGGTGCCCGCCCTGCGCCCTGCCCGCACCCGGCCCTCGTGGGCATCTGGTTCATGGGTCGCCCTGCGGTCTCAGCCGGCCCTTCCTCCCGGGCTCGGCACAGCCCTCCCTAGCGGCTGCCCATTAACCTGGGGCTCCCACGTGAGCACGGGGCCCCCTCCATTAGTCACGGCTCTCTTGGCGAAAAGTCCCAATTCAGATGACCGTCCGTAAAAAGCGGTTTATTGGCATCCGTTAAACACATCTCCCGGCGGCAGCTTCCGGAGCGGCTGGGTGGAGGGTCCCAAACGGCCACCCAAGGCTCTGCCTCTCTCCACATCGGGCTTCTGCTTGCCTTTGGTCCTCCTCCCCTTTCTGGGTGTCACCCCTTCCCCCATGGGTGGGGTGGCCTTTGTCAACCCCACGTCTGCCTCCTACCAAGCGATTTTCCAGTCACCCCGAGGGGGTTCTTACGGCGTGGCATGGGCAAGCGAGCATCTCAGGGCAGCCCCTGAAGCTGGCAGAGGGGGTGCACCTCTGTCCTTATAACTGGACAGGGTCGGCCCCGTAGAAAAGAGGGGTTTGCTGCCCGGCCAAGGGGTTAGGGAGGCCGGACAGTGTCTGCACCTCCCCAGCTGGAAGGTTGAGCTCCTTGCGGGACAGGCATACACCTTAGGGCTCTCTGTACCCCCAGCCCCTTGCACAGTGTCCGGCACAGAGGTGGGTGCAGCCCTTACGGACCACCATCCCGCCCTTGGTGGCTCTTTGGCCAGAGGGAGTGGAGCCCGTGGGCTCTGGAGGAATTGTCAGGTGCCAGAGATCTCTCTGGGAAGGCTCCCAGGCCTTGGCAATTCGGCCTCTGGTGGCCTCAGGCTAAAGCACTAACGTCTGCCACAGAACTGACCAGGGGACGGGGAGGGTGGGCGGACTCCCCCTACCCTCTGCCCCCTGCAAGCTCTTCTCCCAATTATCATGCTGCGCAGCCCCAAGTCAAAGCCTGGGGCCTGCAAGGCTCACTTTGGGAACAGTGGGGTAACACATGTCAAACGGGTGCTGGACGCTGGTTGCCAAGGTGTCCTGGGCAGGGCGCCCAGTGCCAGCCTTGGCCGAGAGGCAGAGCCTGGAGGTCCCAGATCCAGCCATGCCCGAAGCTGCCCTGACCGACGCCGTTAGGCCCACCAATGAAGCACTTTTTAACTCAAGGTGATCTGAACTGATGTCCCAAGTGTTGGCAGGCTGGAGTTCTGGAGGCTGGAAGAAGGGTTGGGCCTTTGTGAGCCTGTAAATTACAAACCGTGCAGCTGTGGCCAGGACCTCCTGCCCCCAGCGGTGGCCGGCGACGCCAGGCGGATCTGGTTCCCATCGAGTGGTGCGTTTCCTCGGCCTCCCCCATCAGCTGGGGCCAGCTGCTTCCAAGCCCTCCCTCCCCGAGGGCCAAGAGGGGCTTCCTGCTCTGCAGACACTCCTGGGACCCCCGCCTGCCACGGGGTGCAGTATGAGATTGCGAAGACGTCCCAGGTCCCATCTGCCATGGACCACAGGAAACAGCGACGCCTCAGGGTGCAGCATTCGGCCGGGTGTTCCGTGCTCGCTCGTGCGCGCTCGCTCTCTCTCTCTCTCTCTTCCTCTCTCTCTCTGTATTCCCTTTCTAACTCTCTATTTTTCATTCTATTTTCCAGGCTAAAAACTAGCTCCCTAAAACACAGACAAATGCACCATGACTGGCTGCGAACATTTCTCAGCATTCCGCGCGGATGTAATAAGTTCTTGCCGAGAGAGTGGGAGGGCCGTGCCGGGCATGGCCGTCGGTGTGCACGGCAGGCCACAGAGCCTCAGGTCGCTGCGGGCACAAAACTTTTATTTCTGCCAATCGCGGCTTTCGCTCATGCTGCCAAGGCCCGGCACCCCAAAGCCTTGTGCCGGCCCCACGGCCGCTGGCCGCTCTGGGTCTGAAGAGCCGCTCGGATCCCCCTGAGTTGACAGTGTTTGCAGACTTCCAAAAGGCTGTAAATGCAAAGCAGAGAAGATGCATGTGGACTTCGAGCCTAAACGGAACAAGGGAACATCTGGCCCTGTGTGGAGAAGGGAGCCCTGGGTCCCTCCGGGCAGCCGCCGTCCAGTGTCCCAGCCCTCTCCTCCCAGGCCCTTCAGCTTCGGGCGCTTGTCCTGCCTGGGCCTGTCCGGGCCAGCAGTCCTGGGAGAGTCCACGGCTGCTCCACAGCTCTGCCTGGCCGGGCCGGTGACGTGGCCTGGGGCCGGGCAGCGTGGCGGGCACTGCTGGGCATCACTGACAGGGTGTTGGGGGGCTCTCAGAGGGAAACTGGGGTGCTGCACAAGAGAGGTGGAAGCGGGGGGCTGAAATCCACCATCCCACGGGACCGTCCTCGTCCCACGGTGGCAAGAGGCTGGACCCCAGCAAGGGACGTGGCAGCGCCGCAGGCTCCCTCCCGTGTCACCTGTCAGCAGCAGGCGGCTGTGACCCTTCCTCTCAGGACCCAGATGAAAGTGACCGCCCGCCTGAGGCCGTGTCCTGGCAGCAGAGGGGACAGAGCCCGCTGCAGCCCGACGGCAGCCCGAGGTGGCAGCTCCGTCATCGCGTCCGTTCCATCAGCCGGACTGCCACGTGGCCGCGCCTGCCGCCCGCGGGCCGGGCGGTCCAGCCCCCCACAGGGAGGGGGCTAGAGCCAGGTGCCCGCACGTCACTGTCACCGTGACAGCCCCTCTCTCTGCGGGGCCGCCAGCTGCTGACGACAGAGCCGAGAGGGAAACGCAGCCCCTCGGCCAGGGGTCGTCACCGCAGACGTGGGGGCTCCCCGCTGAAGGGCGCTGGGCCCTGTGTCCCTCCCTGGGACCAGCAGGAGAGCTGGACGACGATGCCCAGTGAGGGCTCGCCCAGCCACACCCTGCGGAGCGTCCACGACCCAGGGGTGCGCCCCGGGGTGCTGGCAGTCTGGTCCTTGACCCAGACGGCCACATCCTTTGAGCACACGGAGCTGTTCCGCCTGTGCATGAGGTGCCCGGGGGTGACGGCTGCTTTCCCAGCTTCCTCCTTCCCACTGGTCACAGGGAAGGCCCCGTCAGGCTGGGGGAAGCTGACCTCGCCTGAGTCAGCCTCCTCGCCCCCTGTCGCCAGATGTGGGGGGAGGGGGTGCCGGGCCGTCTGCAGGCCGTGGCTTCCTGACTCATTGTAAGCAGCACCCCGACCCCCACCCCGGGACGCGGGCTCTGGGGCACAGCCACCAGACAAGCCGAGCTCCCCTGCGGCCAGTCTCAAGGGACCTTCCACCTGAGACCTGATGCCGTGCAGGGAGCCACCCAGCTGCCGAGGGGCTGCGCCCGCCGCTGGGGCACACCCCTAGCACATGGGTGACCCTCTGTGCTCCCCGAGCTCCTGAGGGCAGCGAGGTGCCCATGTGGCCAAGGGCCAGGTCGCCCGAGGAAGCAGGGCGGTGGTTCCAGGGAGGAGGGAGGCGGGGGTGCCGCGCCCCATGGCCAGGCGGCACGTGACCCCGTGGAGGCCCGCTGAGCAGCTGACCGGGCGGGGAGGGCGAGGACGCCGCGTGCGGTGGCAGACAAGGGACACGAGAGAGGAGGAGAGGGTGTGAGGAAGGGCACTCGCGAGAAATCGCCTGGACACCCCGCTCCCCGCCCCGGGAGACAAGCCGGCCCCTCTGGGCTGTGATTCAGAGTCCCACACTGTGCCTAAATTAAGCAGCCGGGGCGGGTGACATCTGCTGGCCCACGTGGGGTCCCAGGTGGCAGGGCCAGCCTCCCCCCAGGAAGACAGGGAGGGGACAGGGACGGGCTGGGCAAGTCCCCTCTGCTCTCCCCGGTCAGGGCAGAAGGGGAGGCTGACCGCACCTCTGGCCATGGCTGTCCGTCCCAGGCCGCTGTCTGGTCCGGCTGAGTTTGCAGCCTCTCGCTCAGAGGCAAAGGAGTCGAGAGGCCGCTGGCCCTGTAATGCCTTTGACCACCCCTCCCCTCCCTCCACCCTTGGCTAAAGCTTATTCATATGCATAGTGTCACCCAAATGCATGCAGGGCCCAGCCAGGCCCCTAGAAACAGAGGCTGGGCTCAGAGGGCCAGTCCTGAAGATGGGCATCGGAGTGCCGGAGGGCCAGACCCTCCACTGCCCCATGCCGAGGGACAGGGCCACAGCCCAGACCACACTGACCGGCAACGTCCTACGAGATCTGGGAGCGGCAAACGGTGGGCGACCGGGCGGCTGGGCAGACGGGGCGGACGGGCCCGGCTCTCGCTGACCCGCCGAGTGTCTTGACAGAGGCCGTTGTGTGCACACGGCTCTCGCACCTTCTCTGCGGGATGGGGGTGGTTGGGGCGTCCCGGGCCCAGAGACAGGTGTCCCCTCGCTGTGCGTGTGTGTGTGGCAAGGTGGGGTGTTCTTCCCGGTTCTAATTTAACAGGAAATGAGCCTGTCTTCGCCCTCTGTGCACTAAGAGCGTGCGACGAGACGTGTTTCCGTTGTGACCGCTCGGGCTTCGGCGTGTCCGGCTCCCCTCCCGCCTTGCTGGTGGCGTGCTGCGGGCACAGGTGAGCAGGACAGTCCCGGGCTGTGACGACGGCGTGGGGGGTGTGGGGCCCAGGGCGCCTCAGGCGAGGAGCTGGTTGGAAGCCATGTGTCATTCACACGTCGCGGGGTCTGACCCCATCTCTGTAGGACGGGCAGGGAGGGAGGGGTGACTGCCGTGTCAGCCTCCACGCCTCAGGGAGACCGTGGCGGAGCGAGGGGCTTAGGGTCCCGAGCAGACACTGGCCGTGGACCGCTGCTCTGCTCTGCAACCAAACCAGAGAGGCCACGGCTAACACCAGTGCCGGCGACTTTCCTCGTTGGTCTGGGCCCGACCCAGCCCCCGTCAGTGTGGAGCAGAGGACGGCTCCACGGGGACCAGGATCGTCACTGTCACTGTCACCGTCACCGTCGCCGCCCACGCCTAGGCCCGCCCTGTGCCCGCCCTGTGCGCCCGGTGCCCGGGTGATTGGCAGCGGCGGTGCGTGGGGGTCTGGGGACCCGAGGGGGGAGGGACCACGGGCAGCAAGCCCGAGCAGGGGACCCACGGCTGGCAGTCGCCAAGGGCTCCCACGTGGGCCTCGCAGGGGTCTGACGTAGTCGTCCTGGCAGAGCGTGCGGCTCATTCCATAGATGGGAAAAGCGGGGTGCAGCCGGTGATGGGGGAGGGGCGGGGCCGACTCATGCCGTCGGGGACGCCTCACTTCAGACGGCCAGGCCCCTGCGAGGGCTGACTGTGTGCAGACCCCGGCCGCGGTCTCTGCTGGGGTGCGGAGAGCGGGCCCCGGCCAGCAGCCAGCGACGGGGGGGCCTTGGGGGACAGGGCACGGCCAGGTATGCATCTCGCTCTGGGGGGCTGGGAGGTTGGGATGTGCAGGCACCTCACAGGGGGGCGGAGGGGGCAGCATCTCTGTCCCGTACCCCGGAGTGGGGGCCCAGGGTCCCCCCACCAGAGGCCGCGGTCCTCGGCGCCCTGGGCTGTGCTCTGCTTACCCCGAACTCCGCTCCCACCCCGGAACGCCGGCCTCCCAGCACCCCCTTCTCCCGCTCGGTGAGGTGTCTGTGGCCCCAGGCTCCCCTCTCCGGGCAGTGACCCCGCCGCACACCCAGGACCCACACGTCAGGAGGGAGCGAGGCCAGCTGCCCACTTTAAAGGCCCGAGCTGAACCGCGAACACGCGCGTTGGCCTCGGGAGAGACGGCACGTCCCGCACCCGTGACCGCTGACGCTTCGGGTGACAATGGCCACCCAAGGGCCGCATGCAGACAGCCGGGGCCAGCGCTGCGGCTTTGTTCCAGAACTTACCGCGCCCTGAGTTCAGGCACCTCCTTCTTCATACTGACCCGTGCATGGAGCAAAATCAGTTTTATTTCCTCAGAAAGGAGTCGAACGCTTCGCTAACGCCCGTCTCCCTGTGACGAGACAGCCGCGGAAGGACGGGGCTCGGTGAGCCCAGAGCCGAGAACTCGGGGACGCGGAGAAGCCCCTGCCACCAGCAGCGTTTGGTCTCGGCCTCCCACAGCCTGTCTCTTCCACCTGAGGGTCAGTCTGCTCCTTGGAGACCCTAAGCCCAGATGCTGACGTCGTTCTGCTCGGGGGCAGCTGGAGCACCCCTGGGTGAGGCAGTGGGTGCTGCTGGCTCCCCGCCAGACCCCTCCACTGGGCCTGCCGCCCATGCCCAGCTGTGCCCTGCTGGGGCTCCGAGCAGCCTGGCTCTGGGACTGTCCTGTCCTCAGACAGCTCACACATGGTGCCCATGGGACCAGGTCGAAGCCCACGTCTTAGCACGGCCGTCGTCCCTGTCCGGCCTCCCCTGTCCCCCCCCACACACACATATAGGGTGCTCGGGAGCCATAGCAGGACACTGTCGACAGACGTTTATCGTCTCAGCATCTAGAGGCTGGGCGTCCGAGCCAGATGCGGCAAGGGTTGGCTGCTCCGAGGCCTTTTTCCCTGGGTCCTAACATGGTCTGGTCCCCTGCTCCGCACCCCGGGGCACCCTTCCATGTGTCCTGCCCTCCTCTCCCTATAAGGACCCCAGTCACCTGCAGGGGGACCCACCCTCACGACCTTGTTTGAACGGACTCGCCTCTGTAAAGTCCCGTCTCGGGGGGCTAGGACGTCAGCATAGGAATTTGGGGGAACATAATTCAGCCCATAATGCTTGGGGGTCAGTTTCCCCCCATAAATCACTCTCACAAAAATCTCTGTCTCAGGCTTTGCTTCTGGGGAACCCCGCCTGAGACTGGACCCAGCCAGCTCCCTGTGAGGTGAAACAGGTCTGCCGTCGGCTCCGAGGGGCCTCCCGGGACTCCGGCTGGAAGCTGCTGGTATTCCTGGGAGACAGGGCCTGTGAGCCCCTGGGGCCAAGCGTTACTCATTCCTTTGAGTATTTTAAAATGTGGCTTTGTTCAGAAACTGCCCTGATGCGTCCTTTTGTTAATTGAAGCATAAGGTTTTCTCAAATAATAATTGGAGCGTTTTAACAATCTAAATAATTTGCACTTAATTTGGTCGATAGGCACAATTTCTTATTCCTGGAAACTCAGAGGAACAAAGTAATTAGAAATTACAGGAACAAAGACAAGCCGCTCTGCGATTTGACCGCTGCTCCCGGGCCGGTGGGGGCGGGGAGCTTCAGCTGTTTCCGGGCTCTGCCGAGGACACGGGGACAAGGTCCCTGGTCCTCCCAGCCCCAGCGCTGACTCTACATTGGACGACAAACGGTTTAATTAACCTCCCAGGTTTTCCATCTGTGAAAAAGCTCAGAATGCCTGCCGCCGGCCACCGGAGGCCACACGGACAGCAGTGTCTGTCCCCCAGGGGCCTCCCTGCCTGGGGCGGAGGGATCAGCGCCCGGCGTGGGGGACAGGCCCTGGGCAGCCCACCCTGTGTGGGCCATGTTTTCACCTCCGTTCTCTTCGGCGTGGGGGAGGTCCTCTTCCTCAAAGGCGGCAGGGAGGTTAAGTGGGGATCCAGCTCTGGATAGAAGACCAAGCCATTGCTGATTTCATTTTTTAAAATTAAGGGACATTTGACAATTAAAAATGATATAAATTTGATGATTCTATATACATATGCATTGTGAAATAAAAAACAATTAAGCTAATTAACGTATCTGTGACCTCAGATAGGTTTCCTTCCTTCCTTCCTCCCTCCCTCCCCCACCCTCCCTTCCTGCCTAACTTTAAGATCTACGGTCTAGCATATCTCAAGTATACCATAAAGTGTTGCTGACTATAGTCACATTGTTATACATTACACCTCTGAATTTACTAATCTTGTGAAACTGCAACTTTGTGCCCTCGGCCAACACCACCTCGGCCCTGGGGACCACACTCTGCTCTCTGCTTCAGGGAGCGCCGACGTTTCAGCATCCACGCGGAGGATGGTGTTTGTCTTTCTGCATCTGCTTCTTTCCCTTAGCGCCACGTCTCCAAGGCCCAACCATGTCGTCACAAACGGCAGGGTTCCCTTCTTTTTTAAGGCTGAATGATATTCCCGCGTGTGCACGTGTGTGCGTGTGCATGCGCGTGTGCACATGTACATGTGTGCACACGCATGCATGTTCGTGTGTGCATGCATATGTGTATGCATATGTGCAGGTGTGCATGTACACGTGCATGGTTTGTGTGTGTGTGCACGAGCACATGTTCGTGTGTGTGCGAGTGTCTGCATGCGTGCGTGCGCGTGCATTGTGCATGCAGCTGTGTGTGTGCGCGTGCACGTGTGCGCTTGTGTGTGTGCGTGCCATGTCTTTATCCATCCACCCTTCGGGGTACGGGTCGATTGCTTCCACACCGTGGCTACTGAGAATAATGCTTAAAATGGACCTGGGCTGCAGATAGCTCTCTGAGGTCCTGATTTACTTCCCTAGGATAAACACTGAGAAGTAGGATTGCCGGATCACGCGGTGGTTCTATTTTTCATTTTTGAGGAACCTCCGCCGTTTCCCATGATGGCCGAAACGATTTACATCCCACCAGCAGCAGAAAGCCTCTTTGCTCCTCCTGTCACCAATGCTTACTTCCGTCCTTCACCTTCCTAATAATAGCCAGGCCAACAAGTGTCAAGTGACATCTCACTGTGGTTTCAATTTGCATTTCCCCAATGACACTTTTTCATGTACCCGTTGGCCATTTGTGTGTTTTCTTTGGAGAAATGTTTATTCAGGTCCAGTTTAAAACCCGGTTATTCGCTTGTTCACTTGTCTCTGTTTAGCCGCGGGGTTCCTTACACACATGGGACGCTGACCCTGCACCAGACACGCGGGGCCAGGTGCTTGGCCCCCAGGCCTCGGGCTGCGTTTCCTCGGGGCAGGTTGATTCCTGGGTTGTGCAGATTGTACTTAGTCCGATGCGATCTCATTCGTCTGCTTTTGCTTTCGTTGCCTGTACTTTCAGTGTCATCGTTTAAATATCATTACTGAGACTATGGTCGGGATTTTTGTCCTTATGTTTCCTTCTTCTAGTTTTACCGTTTCAGGGCCTCTATTTGTCTTTAATCCGACTGAGTTGATTTTTAATATGATGTGAAATAAGGGTCCGGTTTCATTCTTCTGCATGTGGATATCCAGTTTCCTGAACTTCACTTATTGAAGAGACTGTCTTCGCCCCATTTTGTGTTCTTGACGCCATGTATGCCTGGATTTATGTCTGGGCTCTCTGGTCTGTTCCGTTGGTCTGTATGTTCGTTTTTATGTCAGTACCATACTGTTTTGATTACAGTAGATTTGTAATAAAATTTGAAATTAGAGAGTGTGATGCCTCCAGCTTTGTTCTTTTTCCTCAAGGTTGCTTTGGCTATGCTGTATCTTTTGTGGTTCTATATGAATTTTAGAATGTTTTTTCTATGTCTGTAAAGAATGCGCTTGAGATTTTGATAGGATTGTGTTGAATCTGTAGATCACTTGAGGTAGTATGGACTTTTTAACAACATTCATTCTTTCAATCCATGATCACAAGATGTCTTCCCACTTATCTGTGTCTCCTTATATTTCCTTCATCAACGTCTTATAATTTTCAGTGTACAAATAAGTATTTTACTTGTTTGGTTAAATTTATTCCTAAGTATTTTATTTTTTGGTTGTTGCTATTGTGAATGGCATTGTTGTCTTAATTTCCATTTTGGATAATTCATTGTGTATAAAAGTGTGACTGTTTTTTGTATGTTGATTTTATATCGTGAAACTTTACTGAATTTATTTATTAGCTGTTGAGTCTTTAGGGTTTTCTACATACATGATTTTGCCATTTACAAATAGAGAGAATATTACTTTTTCCTTTTTGTTATGGATGCCCTCTATTTCTTTTTCTTGTCTAATTGCTCTCGGTAGACCTTCTAGTATTAGTTTGAAAAGAAGTGGCAAGAGTGTGTATCCTTGCCTGGTACCAGATCTTAGAGAAAAATCTTTCATTTTTCCCCATTGATTATGTTAGTTGTGGGATTTTCATTTAAGGCCTTTATCGTATTGAGTCAAGATCCTTCTATACCTATTTTGAGAGTTTTAATCGTGAATGGGTATTGAACTTCGTCAAATGCTGTTTTTTCTTTCATTTTGTTAATGTGGCGTATCACATCGGTCGAGTTGTGGACGTTGAACCATGCTCGCATACCTGGGATCAATCCCACGTGGTCGTGGTGTACGATCCTTTTCATATGCCGCTAGATTTCGGTTTACGAGTATTTTATTAAGGGTTTTTGCACTCACGTTCGTCAGGGATACTGGCCTGCAGTGTCCTTTTCTTGTAGTGTCTTTGGTTTTGTATCAGGGTGATGCTGGCTTTACAAAATGAGTTGGTACGTGCTCCCTCTTCTTCCACTTTTCGGAAGACTTTCTGGAGATTTGCCTTAATTCCTCTTCAGATGTGTAGTAGCGTGCAGCTGGGAGCTGTCAGGTCCTGGGCATTTCTCTGTCAAAGGGGTTGTGATTACTCACTCACTCATTCTCCGTTTCTTTCTGGTCAAGCCTTGGTAAGTTCTATGTCTCTAGGAATTTACCCATTTCTTCCAGGTTGTTCAGTTTGTTGGTGTGCAATTGTTCACAATCGCCCCTTATGATCCTTTTTTATTTCTAAGGCGTCTGTTGTAATGTTTCTTCTTTCATTTCACGTTTTGCTTATGTTAGTCCTCTCTTTTTCTTAGTTAATCTAGCTAAGAGTCTTTTACTGATTCTGTTTATCTTTTTGAAACAATCACAACTCTTATTTTGTGGATTTTTTTATTCCCTATTTAATTTATTTCTGCTCTAATTTTTATTATTTCCTTCCTTCTGCTAACATTTGGGCTTAGTTTGTTCTTTTTCTAGTCCCTTGAGGTCTAGTCAAGTTAGATTGTTTATTTGAGATCTTTCTTTATTTTAATGTATGTTTATCTCCGTAAATTTCTCTTATTACCGCTTTTGCTGCATCCCACACATGTTGGTATGTTGCGTTTTCATTTTGCTTTGTCTTAAGATCCTTTAAAATTCCTTCTGATTTCCTTTTGGACCCAATTGTTCAAGAGCGCGTTGTTTAGTGTCCGCGTATTTGTGAGTTTTCCCAGTTTCTTGCTTTTATCCATTTCTAGTTTTATCTGTTGTGGTCAGAAAAGGTACTTGGGATAATTTTAGCTTTCTTAAATGTGTTCAGACTTGTTTCGTGACCTAACGTGGCCTATCCTGGGGAATGCTCCATGTGTGC
Source organism: Eidolon dupreanum (assembly GCA_028627145.1). Lineage (NCBI taxonomy): Eukaryota > Metazoa > Chordata > Mammalia > Chiroptera > Pteropodidae > Eidolon > Eidolon dupreanum. The sequence continues at coordinate 936,344 of CM053507.1, forward strand.
TTGAAAAGAACGTGTACTCTGCCGCCGTTGGGTGAAAATTCTGTGTTTCACTCGGGTCTGTTTGGTCCACAGTGTTGTTAGAGTCAGCTGTTTTTTTACTGACTTTCTGTCTGCACATTCTATCCAATATTGTATTTGTGGTATTAAAGTCCTGTACTATTACGGTATTGCTGTCTATTTCTGCCTTCCGATCTGTCAATATCAGTTTTTATATATTTAGATGTTCTGATGCTGGGTACATATATATTTATAATTGTTATATCTCTCTGTCGAGTTGACTCTTTTATCATCATATAATGGCCTCCTTTGTCTCTAACGACAGATTTAGACTTAAAGTCTAGCTCGTCTGATATAAATACGGCTACCCCAGCTTTCTTTTGGTTCGCATTTACATGGAATATCTTTTCCCCTTCCTTCACTTTCAGCCTATGTGTGTCTCTTGTAGATAGCATATCACCAGATCTTGTTCTTTATCCAAATAGCCACTCTACACTTTTCTATTTGTGACTTTAATCCATTTATATTTATAAGCGAGGACTTACTATCACCTTTTTGAAAATTGTTTCCTGTTTGTCTTGCAGTAGCTTAGTCCCTTTCTTTCTCTCTTGTTGTCTTCCTTTATTATATGATAATTTTTGTAGTGATTTGCTTTGGTAGAGCTGTTATAGATTTTTTCCTTTGTGGTTAACACAAGGCTTGTATAAAATCTCCTCGTTATAATCTTCTACTTGAATATGCCATTGAGAACCACTTCAGTCGCATACAAAAGACTCCTCAATTGCTCACCCCACACACACTCTTTGTGCTCCTGTAAACAGGGTTTGCTTCTTTTTATATTCTATATCCATTAACAAAGTTGTATATACAGACTACGTTAGGGTAAAGGTAACAAATGCACCGCATTCAGTGTTACATTAATCTCTATGCCTCTGTGTGTTTCCCTTTGACCGTGAGACGCACTTTTCTATGCTTTCACTTTACTCTTCAGTGCACTTTCGTTTCAATCTGAAGAACTCTCTTAAGGCAGGTCTAGTGGTGATGAAACCCTGTTTTTGTTTGTCTAGGCAAGAGGATATCTCTCCTCCATTTTTAAAGAAGAGTATTTCTGGGTATCATACTCTTGGTTAGCAGTTTTCCCCCTCAGCACTTTGATGATAGCATCCCACTCTCTCCTGGCCTGCAAGGATTCTGCTTAGAAATCCGCTGCTAGTGGTTTGGGTGATCCCTTATGGGATGAGTCGATTTTCTCTTGCTGCTTTCAAATTCTCTCTTTATCCTTGACTTTCGACAATTTGACTACAATGTTTCCTTGTATGGTCTTCTTTGGGTTATCTTGTTTGGGGACTTTTGATCTTCATAAATCTGGGCATCCATCTTCTCAAGATTTGGGAAGTTTTCTGCCGTTATTTCTTTAAATAAGCTTTCTGCCGTTTTCTCTTTCTTCTCCTCTGGGACTCCCATCATGTGTATATTAGTTCTTTTATTGTGTCACAAAAATCCCATAGGCTCTCTTCATGTTTTTTTTTTATTCCTTTTTCTGTTTTCTCCTCTGACTGGATAATTTCGAATGACCTGTCTTCGAGTTTGCAGATTTTTGCTTTCGCTTGATGGGGTGTACTGTTGGAGCTCTCTATTTCACTTTTCATTTCAGTCATCGTATCCTTCAGCTGCAGAATTTCTGTTTGGATTTTTTTTTTTAATGATTTCTACTCTTGGTTGAACTTTTTATATTTTTATGTATTATTTTCCTGATATCACCAAGTGTTGTTCGTTGTAGCTCACTCGGCTTCCTTAAAACGATTATTTTAAATTTTTTCGTCAGGCAATTTATAGACTTCCATTGCTTTGGGTTTGGTTGCTGGAGAATTATTGTGTTCCTTTGCTGGTTTGGCATTTCATTTGAGAGCAGAGTCGCACCTTCCCGACTTCACAGACTTCAGTGGGAGAAGGACTTTCACCTACAGGCGAGCGTGAGGGCGCCAGCGAGTGAGGAGCAGCAGACCCAGCCCTGGGGCTGGGGGTGCACGACAGGGATTCTGACGTCACGGAGGGCACAGCAGGGCCATTTCTGTGGAGCTTGAGGTCGGTGTCTGCCAAGGCTGCGGCTGTCCGTGGAGACAGCAAGGGATGTTGGTCCTCCGTGGAAAAGGCTGCCGGGATCCTGCTGTTCTTTCTTCACCCACAGGGTGAATTGTGGCCAAGGACCTCTTTGTGCTGGGCGCAGCTTATGGGTGCACGCACGGCGACAGCAGCGCCCGAGTTTCAGGCGTGAGGGTGTACAGAGCAGCTGGGGGGCAGGGTTCCGGCCTGTGTGCGCAGTTATAGGAGACAGGGGGTGGCTACCGCCCCAGGTGGGTGCAGCTGCAGCTCATTCCCTCTCCAGGGTGGTGGGGGGGGGTCGCAGCGGCATGGACTCCAGGGAGCCCTGTCAGCTGGGTTCAGCACCGGTCAAGACTGTGGGGTCCTTGGCAAGGAAAGCCGTGGGTGTCGAGGACCATAACGAGGGCTGCCGGGGTCTCCCACTCTTCTCCCCTCCAGGGGGAGGTCATGCCAGGGAAACCTCCCTTGATGCTGAGGTGTGCCAGGCAGGGGAGGGGGTAATGCCGGTAAAAGGCTTACTGTGCTTCTCTGCGCGGCCACCCTCGGTTTTCGCGCCCATCTGGGCGTCTGAGGCATCTTTAGCGTGCTCTGGAGCCCTCCCGGGGTTGTCTTCTTCAGTGCAAAGCTGTTTGTTCATTGTTTTTGTTCTTCTTTTTTGGAGGGGTTGTGAGCATTGGTACCGCCTCGTCTGCCATCTTGCTGACGTCACCTCACTCATGTCTTTTTAAGTGGGTTATTTTTTAAATCAGTACATTTTCTCCGAGTGTGTTTAATTTATAGTGACTAGTTAGTGTTGCCACTCATTTATTTGGGGATAGACTTTTATTTGTGTAAGGAAGCCCAGCACCTGCTACTTTATTATTTGGAAAGACATATGCAAGTACGAAACTGCTAGAAAATGAATTTTAGTAGTTATGATCTGCTGTGTTTGGTTTCAGTGTTTAAACTGCAGAGCCTAAGAGTTTGCTAAGAGTTTGTTTCCTTAGAGACTAGCACCGCTGAATGACAGCCAGATCTCCAGACTCTTATGCAGTTTCTAGAAGTGTCAACAACCCAGGCTGGCCTCTTGAAGTGTGAGCCCGAGGACCAGGGACGGCCAGTGCGGGAGGCTGGGCCACCGGCACCCAGACTCAGCTGCAGGATCCGCCTGTCCCCCGTGGAGGAGGCCAAGGGTCAGGAAGAAGGGCCTTCCTGCCCCGCTGCACCGCCCCTGGGGGCAGAGGGCATAGAGCTGGTGGGGAGGACAGGGGAGGCCTCTGAGCAGAGAGCAGGTGGGTTGGGACCACAGGGAGAAGTCTCGGAGGGACTGCCGTGCCCTGCCCTCAACAAGGTTCAACCTAGAGTTTCAACAAAGAGACATCAAAACCAGATTCCGGCAGATAATCCACTATCAAGATGCACATACTTTCGAAATGAAAAACATACGTCACATTTCTTTAAGGTGCGGTGGTCAGTCTGCCGGCTGCGAACCTCGCCCTGGAGCTGATGGCAGCCTGTCCTCGTCTCCTCCAGCACCCACGCCCGCCAAGGCCTCGGCAGCTCTGTCCTCCCTGCTGGTAACCGGTGACGGGGGCAAGACAGCTTCCCGGCCGCCGTGTGGCCTGTCCCCACGGGGACCGGGACCTCAGTGCTTCCTTCACGCTGCCCTGAGGAGCTCCTGCTGGTCTCCCCCGGCTGGCTGGGGGTGGGGTGGCACAAACACGCAGGAGGAGCCCCATCGCCAGCGTCCCTTGCTGCCAGGGTGGCTTTGAAGTGGGCGGCGGCGGCCAGCTCTGCGGGGCAGCCCTGTCATCATGCACATCCGCTCCTGCAGCACCTACTCATTACGGCCGCATACGTGGGCCGTCGCCAGCCCCACGTGGACTTCTGGGCCTCCGTCTCTTCTAAAGTCGTTTTACTCAAGTTTCGTTCTTTGAACAAACAGTGCGTTTTTCTACATCTCTGTGTAGCGGCGAACACTGAAGTTCTAGTGTGCAGCAGGGCGCATGCTCAGGAGGTCTTCCCTCCCCCCCACCCCGTCCCCTCCCAGAGACAAGGGTATGGCCGGGGAAGGGGGGCCCCACGCAGGCAGGCTCCTGCATCGTATTACGCCCTTTATTCGGAAATGGTGGTACGCGGCGTGCTCTCCTGTCACCCCCTTTATTTGGAGATGGTGGCATGTGGCATGCTCCCCGGCACTTTAATGTCTTGGGTGACACCACGTGTCAGATCCCCTCCTCTACGGCCAAGTGGCTCGCAACAATCGCAACATTCAGGTTGAGCCCAGGAGTTTGCTGTTAAGATCGACGCTATAACACATCCCTCGGGAATCAGCCGCCGCTCCTGTGGGCCCGGGTTCTGCGGGGTGGAGGCCCCGGGTGGCGGTGCGGGCCGTGGCACGCGGGTCTGGGTTTGCGGGAGGAGCTGGCTTCACGCGGCGTGGCCCCGTGGACACGCCGTCGCCTGGCCTGGGCGCCCCCTCCCTGGGCGGCTCGTGGCTGCAGCCAGGGTACAGGCCTTCCAACGTGGGGCGTGGCACCAGGACCTGGCTGCTGGGTGCTGGGGTGCTGGGGTGCTGGGGTGCTGGGGGGAGGGGGAGGGGCGGCAGGCGTGGAGGAGGGCAGCCAGAGGGGCCCTCCCAAGGTCTGGGACTGCTCCCGGTCCCCCGAGTCTGTGCCGCCACCTGTGAGAGCTGAGCCACCGGTGGTCCTGGGTCTGCGGACGATGGTCCATCTTGAGCAGTGCAGGGGCGAGACCCCAGTGGCCGCCCAAGCGAGCTCGAAGCTTCCGCCACGCGCTTGCTGGCTCTCCCGTGGGCCAGGCCAACCGAGCAGCTGTAGGCGCCAGCGCTGGGGGCTGAGTTTGCAGCGCCCCGGCCCCCAGGAATAGGGCCCAGGCGGGCGGAATGCGGAGGACAGCAGAGAGGTGACAGCTGCACACAGGGCATGACGTGGGGTGGCAGCCACCTCCGTTTGGCTACGCTGTCGGCCTGGGCAGGACCGGGGTGCTGTTGGCTCTCAGGCAGGGTGTAGAGGCCCTGGGCTCACTGTCGCCATCGTGGTCTCAGAGTCCAAGCTCCTGCGTCCGCACACTGCCCCGCCTAGTTGCATAGTGACTTTCCCACGGTCCCACACCTGGCCTGGGTGACCAGCCATCCTGGTTTGCCTGACGCTTCCCTGACTTCAGCATTAAAAGTCCTATGTCCCCTCCATGCTGGACAAACAGGAATGACAGATCACCTACTCCCAATAGTCCAACTCCCCCCTCAGGACCCTGAGCCACTGAGGCCCCCACCTCTGAGCCTGGCCTCAGTGGGTGTCCCGAAGGTCTCAGACAAGCCTGATTCAGTGGGATCCACAGCCCAGCAGAGGAGGGAGAGGAGGAGGGGGGAGGGGAGAGAAGGCAGCTCGGAGGTGAAGAGATGCGCGCTCTAATTACATCCTGAGGTCGCCCAGGTACGTCCTGTGTCCAGAACACACCTGGGTTCAGCTGTGGCCTTCGAGAGGTCACTCAAAGTACCAGGGAACTTAAACCTGTATGAATGTTTGTTCAGATGTTTAAAACCACGGTCACCCTGTGTAGGACCTTGTCTGGGAATTACAGCCACGCGCACTTTGCCAATCTTTTGACTTTCCGCGCATGCACATGTTCACGCAGGTCATGAAGACCGTGTCACTGGGAATTTTAAAGTAGACCTGCAAGAAGCAAGGGTCAGAAGGCCCCCTCTGCTCTGAGGCCCCCGGGGACGACCCGGGGCAGGCTGGTGGCCCTCAGCACGAGCAGGCTCGGCAGCTGCCGGAGGCGTCCTGCCTGACCCCGTGCTCTCTGGAATATTCCACGAGTCAAGCGGGGAAGTGGAAGAGGGAGTCGGGCTTCCGGGTCTGCCGGTATCTGCTCCAAGTCCCCCTCCTGGTCCAGCCCCTGGGGTCTGTCCGTTGGGGCTCCCCTGTGCTCGCGTGCCCATCGCCGTGAGTGCGCCGGCAGGGGTCACGTGGCACGCACTCCAAGACAGCGGCCTGTCCCCAGGAGGGTGGAGTGTGAGTCGGCTGTGCCGGGCAGCGTCAGGGAGGGCACCCTCTGACCACGTCTGCGTCCATCACGGCCACCGGGTTCCCTCCATGGGACAGGCGCGGCCAGGTCCTGACCCCACCAGCCTGGCCCCCATCCCCACCCCCACCCCCACCCCACGGGCGGGGCGGAGCCTCAGCGCTCAGGCCTCTGGGCTCCGGCCGGCACAGGTCAGAAGAGGCCGCGGTGTCCAGGCCTCGCCCGAAGGTGCCGGGCGGCTTCCCCTCAGGCCTTGGGCCCGGCTCCCTTCAGCGACAATGACCGTGAAACGCTCTGCCTTAGAGAAGGGGCGCTTCTGTCTAAGAAGTCGGTCTTCTGCCCGTGCGTCCGCCAACCGCGCTCCTGCCAGAGGCCGGCGGCTCCCGCAGGCGGCGGCTCCCGCAGGCGGCTCGGTCTGAGGCGGCCGTGGGCAGGGCAGACGCTGCGGGTCGAACCAGCCTCCTGTGGCGGAACGTTTGGGGACGTCATCCCGCACCACGGCCCCCGTCCGCCTCCCGGGCCTTTGGACCCTTCCAGCGCCTCCAGCTCCGCGGCCCGCGTTGGCACAGCACCGGGCGGCCGCGTGCGGCTTGGGCCGGCGGGTCGAGGGCCGTGGACCACAGCTGTCGGGAGGGGCTTCGGCGTGAGTGGAGACACGTCTGCGGGGCCCTGACCCCACGCGGGCCCTGGCGGGGCTGGGGCGCGTGGCTCCTCGTGGTCCCTGACACGCCGGGCACAGGCGACACCTCCGTGGGCTGCGAGGAGCTGTGTCACTGTGAACCCCCGGCGCGTCCCGCCTGCACTCCCCCCCCACCCCGGGGAGTGCTCGGGGGCGTAAGACGCGGAACACCAGGGTGTGGCAGGGTGCAGACGACAAAATCCCAGCTCAAAACAAACAGGGAGCTTCTTGGGCGCCCTGGGCAGGTGGTCTCGCCGCCTCCCTGCCCCTCCCGTGCCACCCCATCCTGCTGGGGCCTTCTCCTCTCCTCCTTCCGGGCCTGGTGAAGGGGGTGCCACAGCACCCCAAGCCTGTGTGGTGTTCCCACCCAGAGGGCCAGCAGATCTCCGCTCAGGAATGTTCGCTCCGTGTCTGCCTTGGCCCAGACCACAGTCCCGACGTCAGAGTGTCGAGGACAGAGCCAAGTGTCACTGTTGTTCCCGCGGGGGACCCACCCACAGCAGGCCAGGAAGCAAACGCCACCAGGAGGCGTGGGCGGCAGCTGGCGGCCAGTGTGCCCTCCCCCTCCCCCGAAGCTGTCTGCCTGGGCAGTCTGGACTCACAGGCGGTGTCCTTCAGCGTGCCCTTGGACAAACACCCCCCAGGGCCCCCGGGCGGTGACCGTGCACTCCCTGCCCCTCGCTGGCCCGCCGAGGACATTCTCCGGGCCTCCCGCTCTGCCATCTCCCAGCCCAGCCCCACCGGGCTCCACGGCCAGGACGGCGACTGACCACCGGGGGGAGGGGCGAGGGGGCTGCCCTCTCCCGCCTCGGCCTCAGGCCGGGAGCCCCTGCAGCCGTCCCTCCCCAGGTGCCCTGGCTTCCAGAACACTCTGCCAGGTGGGGGTGGAGGGCGGGGCTGCGGTCGCTCCCCGGAGCCCGTCCCCCGCAGCGTTTGCTCTTGGAGGGCACCCGTGTGTACACGCCACTTAAACGGTGACTTCTGATTATTTTCTTAATGGAAGAGCAAATATTTACGTCTCATGAACCAGAGGGCAGGTCGGAACGCGTGGAACGCCGGCTTTGGGGTGTTGCCCCACGGCTCGGCGGGGTGTGGGCAGGAAAGCAAGCCGCTGGCTGCGCTGGGCCTTGCTCAGCGAGGAGAAGAAACCCCCTCTGCTGGGCTCGGGGCTCGGGCCAGCACCCCAGCCTGCGGAGACGGGGGAGGGGCCCGTCCTGTCACTGTCGGGACACCACCCAGGGCCGGGCCGGAGGGGTCCTTCCACCTCTGGGACGACTTCACAAGCCTCCTGCCCCGCTCAGCCGGCCCCCTTGCTCGTGACGGCCAGCAGCCCAGCCTCGTGGAGAGTGTGACCCTTGGCCCACTGCCCGTGGGCTGATGCAGCCTGTGCCAATTGTTTAGGTTCTTAAAACAAAACAAACAGAAGCCAACTTTCGCCTGGAGAACAGGAGGGAACCGGAGTGGGGAAGGGGGTGCTTGCCTGCAAGGACGGCTCCTGACCCCCCAGGAGCCTCCGTGCCCACGGCCCAGATGGGCTGCCCGCCTGGGGGCTCCACTCTGGTGGCCTGGGGACTCGGGGCTGCCC